>JBBGZY010002098.1:0-560000 GCA_037952925.1 Lithobates clamitans | reverse complement strand
TTATTTGGGGGGTAGGGCTTATATTGCAGCCATCACTGACAATCACGCTAGGTCTTATTTTCGGGGAAACAGGTTAGTTCCACCCATCGTGATGACATCACTCCCTGCCTTACATGTTGCGGTGGCCATGGCTTTCTCAAAGGCCTTTGAGAAATCCGTGACCGGTGCAGCGCGTAAGACACCTTTGAGAAAGCTGTGATTGGTGCAATGCATAAAGCGCCTTTTGAGAGAGCGGTGACTGGCATAGCGCGTATGGTGGGCCTTTTAAGAAAGCTGTGACCAGCGCACCATGTAAGTTGAGCCTTTGAGAAAGCTGTGGCTGGCGCAACGCGTAGGAAACCTTTGAGAGCGAGGTGACAGGCGCAACACGTAGGAAACCTTTTGAGAAAGCTGTGACAGACGCAACATGTAAGCCACCTTTGAGAAAGCTGTGACCCGTGGAAGTTGGGCCTTTGAGAATGCTGTGACTGGTAGAGAGAGGGAGTGACATCATCACGCTGGTGAGAGCTAGCACACCATCTTGAATTGATATTCATTTTAATGGTACAGTGTAGTGATGGCACAGTTGGGTGGTAGCTGCCCATTCCTAGCCTGTAGCTGGACAGTGGAAGGAGAAGCAGCTCATCTCTGTCACTCTGCTCTCTCCTACTATCAGCTTATGTCTGCTAAAGTTCAGCTTTAACATTGACTGGTGAATGCACTGTACAGGGAGTTACAACTTTATCGGACGTATCCTTTACCTGTATGCTGATTGTTTGTTTACACGCACACCTGTGAATTTTTTGCCTACTGAATGTCTTGCTTTTCTCACTAGGTGTGTTCTGAGATCGGAGTCACATACACTTCTGTTACCGTCGCTGGCTGGGATGGGGGTGCTGGGGGAGCACAAGCAAGCTTTCCTCCCCTCCCCCAACACAATGCACCTTCCCTGCGAGCTGGTTTTGGCATGTGATCTGTACCATCTTGAAAGATTCAGGGGAGCCCTTGTCCACTACACTGGAATAAGACTTTAAATTGCGGATGCTCTGGGGTGGGATATAGCACTTTGTTGGATTTTAAAGGGGCTGGACCCAAGGGACATTTGTATATATATATATATGGATGTGGGACTGCGTGGCTGAGAGTGTCATACATATTTATATGAAAGACAAGCTTGTGGATTCTAAACATATCGCCTACTTATTAATGCTTTAAGATTAATGATGATAAGGGACTGTGATTGTGATAACAATGGATCTCAATGGATAGAATTCAGCATTGTTGTATCACATTAAAATCTCTCATCAGAAAAGAGGAATATGTGTGTACCGTGCAAGGACTTCATTAAAACAGAAAACATTTTAATAAAGGTCTCACTGTGTGTTTTGTCTGTCTAAAGTGTTTGATGCAAGGAACCAATCAGGGCTGGATCTAGCCTGTCTGATCTGGGGGACAGAAAAGAAAAAGTCGGGGGGGGGGGCATAATGTGGACAGTAAAGAAAGTCGGGGTGGGCATAATGTCAACACACTATCCTTTATTTATTTTATTCTTTCCTCTCCTTTTCTAGTTCCACACATCTCTATGTGGCTGCAATACATGTATTAGGCCATTGGTTCTGAAACTCTTTAGTCATGGCACTCTTGACAAAACAGTGCTTGACAAATTTGCTTTGAATCCAGGAGCCCGCTAAAACAGTTAGGAGCCAGTTTCGTTTTTTTTTTTTTTTTTTTTTTAACACTTGCCGACCGACCGCATTACATATACGTACCTGTATGTCATTTCATGCAATAGAGGAAACTTTTATTTTTTCAGTTTTGGATAGAGCGGGAAATAATTAGAACCTCTGTTAATGTTTTAATGCTAAGAGTCTGGTTATTAAAGTTTATATATATATATATATATATATATATATATATATATATATATATATATATATATATATATATATATATATATATATATATATATATATATGTATGTATGTGACCTTGGTGGTGTGGATGTGTCATTGCCATCATCCCATGTAAATTTGAAGAAAAGAGTACATGAACCTCTGAGGGTATTTTTAAGGCGATGGTAATGTCAATTTAAATAAAATTCTGTTTTATTAATTATCGATCTGAGTTAATAGATACAAAAGTACAAAAATTGCAAAAAATTAGACTACAAAAGTCCAAGAAATAACACAAAATAAACAAAAAATAGGAATATCGTATTACAAATGATTAAGAAAGTGCATTCGCTAATGAAAGAAGAATTTTGGAAGACAGTGATACATCACACTACACGATGCAGTCACCACAGACCGAGAACGGTGGCTTCGAGTAGTAAAATTCCAACGCGTTTCAACATGCTTAGTTCAAAGAAAGTCTTCAGGGAAATGCATCACAGTCTAAGAAAAACCAAAACAGTAATGCTATAAACTGTGTGTGTGTGTGTGTGTATATATATATATATATATATATATATATATATATATATATTATATTATATTATATTTTTTTTCCCCGCATTGAGACTCGCATTACTTACATCCTCCTAGAGCACTTGGTGGGTTAATGTAATCTCCTAGTCCTCCATGGGTTAATGATGTCCTATATCATTAACCCATGGAGGACTAGGACTCCTTACCCTGACATTGGAGATTACATTAACCCACTAAGTGCTCTAGGAGGATGTAAGTAATGTGACAGTCTCAATGCAGGAAAAAAAAAATATACATATATATACACAGTTTATAACATTACTGTTTTGGTTTTTCTTAGACTGTGATGCATTTCCCTGAAGAAGACTTTCTTTGAACTAAGCATGTTGAAACGCGTTGGAATTTCACTACTCGATGCCACGGTTTTCTGTCTGTGGTGACTGCATCGTGTAGTGTGATGTATCACTGTCTTCCAAAATTCTCCTTTCATTAGCGAATGCACTTTCTTAATCACTTGTAATACGATATTCCTATTTTTTTGTTTATTTTGTGTTATTTCTTGGACTTTTGTAGTCTAATTTTTTGCAATTTTTGTACTTTTGTATCCATTAACTCAGATCGATAATTAATAAAACAGAATTTTATTTAAATTGACATTACCATCGCCTTAAAAATACCCTCAGAGGTTCATGTACTCTTTTCTTCAAAAAGAGTCTGGCTATTAACTGTGCCAGCAACAGCAGAAAGTAATAGGGAAAGAAGGAAAAAAAAACCTTTGGGGATCCTAGCCTTCCTGCACCCCACAAAAAGTGTTTTTGATTTCGATCTGGTTACAAAAGACGGAGAGATGGCGAAGGTATTGAATTTATTCTTCTCCTCAGTCTTCACGAGGGAATCTGGGGGGATTCGGTAACCAAGACTGCAATTTTTATTCTCATGACACATCACAGGAAGCACCCTCATAGCTAACAGAGGACATAATTAGGAATAGACTTGAAAAACGTAACTTTAATAAGTCACCGGGACCAGATGGCTTGCACCCGAGGGTACTTAGGGAACTCAGTCAAGTAATTGCCAGACCATTGTTCCTAATTTTTAAGACCAGTCCACTGACTGGAATGTTACCAGCTGATTGGAGAAAAGCCAATGTAGCACCAATATTTAAAAAGGGCCCAAAATACATCCCTGGGAATTACAGACCAGTTTTTAGTAATGACAACGGTACCATTAGCAGTAACCAGCATAGATTCATGAAGAATCGTTCTTGCCAAACCCGTAGACGTGGTGTATCTGGATTTTGCAAAAGCATTTGACACAGTTCCCCATAAACGTTTACTGTACAAAATAAGGTCCGTTGGCATGGACCATAGGGTGAGTACATGGATTAAAAACTGGCTACAAGGGCGAGTTCAGAGGGTGGTGATAAATGGGGAGTACTCGGAATAGTCAGGGGTGGGTAGTGGGGTCCCCCAGGGTTCTGTGCTGGGACTAATCCTATTTAAATTGTTCATAAACGACCTGGAGGATGGGATAAGCAACTCAAACTCAGTATTTGTGGAGGATACTGAACTAAGCAGGGCAATAACTTCTCCGCAGGATGTGGAAAACTTGCAAGAAGATCTGAACAAATTAATGGGGTGGCCAACTACATGGAGAATGAGGTTCAATGTATAAAAATGTAAAATAATGCATATGGGTAGCAAAAAGATGAATGCAATTTACTCACTAGCGGGTGAACTTCTGGGGAATCTAGGATGGAAAAGGACCTGGGGGTCCTAGTAGATGATAGGCTCAGCAATGGCATGCAATGCCAAGCTGCTGCAAGCAAAGCAAACAGAATATTGGCAAGCATTAAAAAGGGGATCAACTCCAGAGATAAAACGATAATTCTCCCGCTCTACAAGACTCTGGTCCGGCCGCACCTGGAGTATGCTGTCCAGTTCTGGGCATCAGTACTCAGGAAAGATGTGCTGGAACTGGAGAGAGTCCAGAGAAGGGTAACAAAGCTAATTAAGGGACTGGAGGATCTCAGCTATGGGAAAAGACTGTGAGCACTCTTCTCTTCTCTTCCACAGGCAGTGGTTTAAGCAGGGAGCGCAGATAATTAAAAAAAACTATTAGAAAAGCACCTGAGCGACCACAACATACAGGGATATACAAAATAATACTGACATAAAAACACACACAGGTTGGACTTGATGGACTTTTTCAACTTCACCAACTATGTAATACCAGGGGTCTCCAAACTGTGGCCCGAGGGCTGGATGCAGCCGTTTTCTAGCCTATATCCAGTCCTTGGGGCACTATTCATCCCACGGACACCAACGATGGGTCACGATATCTCTCACTGACACAATTGATGGGGCCCTATTCCTCCCACTGATACCAATAATGGGGCACTATTCCTCCCATTAACACCAATGATGGGGTACTATTCCTCCCACTGATACCTATAATGGGGCACTATTTCTCTCACTAATACCAAAGACGGGGCACTATTCCTCCCACTGATACAAATGATGGGGCACTATCCCTCCCAATAATGCCAATGATGGGGGTACTATTCCACCCACTAATATATACCAATGATGGGGTACTATTCCTCCCACTGATACGGCACTATTCCTCCCACTGATACCAATGATGGGGTACTATTCCTCCCACTGTTACCAATGATGGGGTACTATTCCTCCCATCTGATACGGCACTATTCCTCCCACTGATACCAATGATGGGGTACTATTCCTCCCACTGATACCAATGATGGGGCACTAGTCCTCCCACTAATACCAATGATGGGGCACTATTCCTCCCACTAATACCAATGATGGGGCACTATTCCTCCCATTAATACCAATGATGGGTCACTATTCCTCCCACTGATACCAATAATGGGGCACTATTCCTCCCACTTATACCAATGATGGGGCACTATTCCTCCTACTAATACCAATAAAGGGGTACTACTCCTCCCACTGATCACCAACCCTGAGGCCATGTTTATGCTCACTGATGTTGGGCCCGGGACATTTTCTATCCCCACTGGCCACAATCCGGCCACCCTAAAATGCGAAGGACAGTAAACTGGCCCTTTGTTTGAAAAGTTTGGAGACCCCTGGTCTATACTCAAAAAAGGTCATGTGTAGCTACATCCAGAACTTTTTACTTTAGTTTTTGGATAGAATGGGGAAAGTTTGGAGCCCCTGTTAGGATTTACTGCTACCTGGGGCTCCGTTAGAGAGTTTTTTCTTCTCACTTTCTGTTCTGGAGACCTTTTACCAGACCAAACTCTGCAAAAGTCCCTCCCTACTGTATAAAAAAGAAAAAAAAAGCTATAGAGATACAGTTTAATAAACAAAAAGAGTGCGCAAAACCTCTAAGCGTAAAAATCACAATATACAAACAGCAAAGTGATGCAAATAATATCAACATTAATAAATAAACCAACAATATAGTGGAAAAATAAAATCATATTTCGGTGCAAGTCACACAATGATATAATATAAATGAAAGTCCACCCCCGAAGGAATATTTCAGGGCTCCACTAGGGGGCCGCTGTAGAATCTTGTGTGAAAATTAAATGCCACAGTTCCATGTGTTTTAAGTCCATACCACCTCAGACATAGATATATGAATTCCCCTACCGGATAACCAGGATCTCCAGATTGTAAGAGATCACTAGCGCAGGATACATCAAATACGAATCACACTAGGGTATGGTAACAACCTCCACACCCACCGAGTCCTCTGCTGGCTTTCCGGAAAATGCTCCGCAGTAATGCCCCGTACACACGGTCGGATTTTCCGACGGAAAATGTGTGATAGGACCTTGTTGTCGGAAATTCCGACCGTGTGTAGGCTCCATCACACATTTTCCATCAGATTTTCCGACACACAAAGTTTGAGAGCAGGCTATAAAATTTTCCGACAACAAAATCCGTTGTCGGGAATTCCGATCGTCTGTACACAAATCCGACGGACAAAGTGCCACGCATGCTCAGAATAAATAAAGAGATGAAAGCTATTGGCCACTGCCCTGTTTATAGTCCTGATGTACGTGTTTTACGTCACCGCGTTCAGAACGATCGGATTTTCCGACAACTTTGTGTGACCGTGTGTATGCAAGACAAGTTTCAGCCAACATCCGTCGGAAAAAATCCTAGGATTTTGTTGTCGGAATGTCCGAACAACGTCCGACCGTGTGTACGGGGCATAAGATTCAAAGGAAGATACAAAGGACCATAGCGTAATATTGCCAAAAAACACAAATGTACAGCCGTGGCCATAAGTTTTGAGAATGACACAAATATTAATTTTCACAAAGTCTGCTGCTTCAGTGTTTTTAGACCTTTTTTCAGATGTTACTATAGTATACTGAAGTATCATTACAAGCATTTTATAAGTGCCAAAGTTTATGCAAAGAGTCAATATTTGCAGTGTTGACCTTCTTTTTCAAGGACTCCACAATTCTCCCTGGCATGCTGTCATTCAACTTCTGGGCCACATCCTGACTGATGGCAGCCCATTCTTGCATAATCAAAGCTTGGATTTTGTCAGAAGTTGTGGGGTTTTTTTGTTCACCCGCCTCTTGAGGATTGACCACAAGTTCTCAATGGGATTAAGTTCTGGGGAGTTTCCTGGCCATGGACGCAAACTTTCGATGTTTTGTTCCCCAAGCCACTTAGTTATCACTTTTGCCTTATGGCAAGGTGCTTCGTTATGCTGGAAAAGGCATTATTCCTCACCAAATTGTTCTTCAATGATTGGGAGAAGTTGCTCTCGAAGGCTGTTTTTGTACCATTCTTTATTCATGGCTGTGTTCAAAGTGAGTGAGTGAGCCCACTTCCTTGGCTGAGAAGCAACCCCACACATGAATGGTCTCAGGATGGTTTACTGTTGGCATGAACAGGACTGATGGTAGCGCTCACCTTTTCTTCTCCGGACAAGGTTTTTCCTGGATGCCCCAATCGGAAAGAGGATTCATCAGAGAAAATGACTTTCCCCCAGTCAGCTGTCCAATCCTTCTACATTTTGCAGAATATCAGTCTGCCCCTGATATTTTTTCCTGGAGAAAAGTGGCTTCTTTGCTGTCCTTCTTGACACCAGGACGTCCTCCAAAAGTCTTCTCCTCACTGTGCATGCAGATGCCATCACACCTGCCTACTGCCACTCCTGAGCAAGCTCTGCACTGGTGGTGCCCCGATTCCGCAGCTGAATCAACTGTAGGAGACGGTCCTGGCGCTTGCTGGACTTTTGTGGGCAACCTGAAGCCTTCTTCACAAATGCAGTGGAAATGTTTTTTTATGGGATTAAGTTCATTTTCATGGCAAAGAGGGACTCTGCAATTAATTGCAATTCATCTGATCACTCTTCATAACATTCTGGAGTATATGCAAATTGCCATCATAAAAACTGAGACAGCAGACTTTGTGAAAGTTAATATTTGTGTCATTCTCAAAACTTTTGGCCACGGCTGTATATTTCATGCAAATATACTCATGGGCATCTCAGGGGAACAAAAGCTCAAAAAAACACCATGCTGCGGTACACCAGCCGGTGTGTTGACCTCATAGACCAGTAGCCCCTCCCTATGTGTTTAGTCTATGCAAAGGACATCCTCAGGGGACATAAAGAAAACCCAAAACTTTTTATTTTAGTTTTTGGATAGAATTGGAAAAGAATGGCATCCCTGTCAGGATTTACTGCTGTCTGGGGCTCCATTAGAGAAACATTTTCCTCACTTTCTGTTCTTGGGACAACCTTTTACCAAACCAAACTGCAAAATTATTTCCCCGCTCTATCCAAAGGGAAAAAAAGCTTTATAGATACAGTTTACCCCCTTCAAAAAAGGACAGGCTTGATGGACCACTTTGTCTTTTTCTGCCATCACTCTTCTGCTTCTATGCTCGGCTATTGGTGTAAATGAACAGGTGTTCCTGATAAAGTGGCTTCTAAGGCAATCGACGTAAGGGCTGCAACATTAATGCCAATGGATGTTTCAGCCTTTAATAAGTTAGGTGAGAAGCAGGGCTCTTGTGTTGAGATGTTCAGCCAAATACATCGAAAAGAAAGATGACACCACACAACTTGTTTGCAGTTGCACAAATCCAACACGAATACTTTATTCACATCAAGATACAAAATTAAAGTCTATTATATTTCTCTAGAAATGATTTTCATTTTCTTGTTGGTGGTGGCGAATGTCTATACAATGCGGTATGAAAAGGAAAAGAGGTATAAGACTGGGGAGTGGATGGGCTACCTCGTCTCAGATATGCCTTCCCCCATATCTGTCCCCAGCAGAAAATGCAGCATATTTAGAAACGGAGAAGATACGACAGGACAGAATGACTTAGAGTACGGTGAGGTTGGGCGCTGGGCATCGTCAGTGCGTGCCAAGTGCCCTCATCCAATAACAGCTCAGTTTCCTCGTCTTACAAAAGGCTCTGGAATTGCCTTGACTCTACATGGCATGCCCTCTGATGTTTTGAACTTGCTAAGCAAGGTAGTTCTGCTATGTCAACCCTTGGCTTGGGAACTCTGAGATGTCCTACGACCGGTCTGCACGTCAGAGGGGGGTTCTGTGTAGTGAATATGCCGACCTAAAGACCTGATATTTTCATACATTTGCTTCAATGTTTAAAGATTCATTAGTACAGATGTCTTGTAGACTTCAGCAAGATTTGAAGTCTTTAGGTCCTGCGCCGTCCTCTCTGTCGCCGCCATTAGAACCGCATTATGAAGCAAGCAGATCCCAAGAGCTAGTCTCAGTCCCTTGAATTCCTCATTTTTGTTTTCAAAGGCAAATGAAAAGACTGACTGTTCTCTTCTGCTTAAATCAGAACACAGTGGTAGAGAGGACAAAACTAAATCTATGGCGGGCATATCTGAAACTATTTGAATATTTGTAGGCCAGAGGGTCAACAACATAAACTAATCAAAGGGTTAGCAGTTTTGAAGCATGTTTGCAAGTTTTAGATTCTAATACCTGGGGCCCCGAAACAACAATAAAGCTCTTTGATTGTTGTACAGTTTTTTTTTAAGCTTTTGAAAGGTGTTCAGCTTTGTTACATGGGGTGGCCTCATCCAAAGTGCAGTTAGGGGGACTTCTTTATCCACCATACAGTCCAGTGGAAGATGTCATTGCAGCCATTTTCTACAGCTCTTACAGTGTCCACTGCATACATTTCACAGACTCAAAGGCCCACTGAATTTTGCAATTTTCTTAAATATACATTTACTATTTAAGTAAACCTGACCTAACATAGAGATGATTTGCAGACTCTTAGTGGTGCCTGCAAGCATCTGTATTGGTCTTCCTGTCGATCCCTGAGAAGCCCCCTTGGATCCTAGGCCCCAGCTGTACATCAGGCGTTGACTTTTGTCCAGGTCAAGATTAAGCCCCTCCTCTTTCCAGTGCTAAGCCCAAGTCCCCACCTTTCAACTGTCAAGTGCTAGAACTTCAGTAAGAAGCAGAGGCATTTGACAGTTGAATGACAGGAACGAGACTCAACGCCTGAAGGAAGCAGGGTTTATTCTCAACTTGGGCAAGAGTGTGGAGTCTAGGCCTCCACAAGGACACAGATTGATCTGGACACTTACATGGGGAAATGCAGACATCTTAAAGATGCCTATATCTTGGTACCATTGTTACTTTAGGAGTAGCTTAATTTACCTTAAGTGCTTGAGGCAATAAAATATTACATTTATAAAAAATATAGTCTGTTGTGCCATATAATGTATTTGATGTAGTTCCAGGTGGTTTGTTGAAATTGTTATTCTGGGATTTCACCCTGGGGATCTTGGGAGACTCGGAGCCTCTCTGCTATTGGAGAACGATGAATAGACATGATTGGATGACAATGAGGTACTAGCAGCTTAGGGGTGAAGCATGGGGGACGAGGTAGCAAATTTTGGGATAAGAAAAGTCAGGCAGTAGAGGGGTAGATGCTTGGAAAGGCAAATAGGCATTAGGGATGTAGAAGGGCAGCCATAAATCTCTGGCATGAAGAGTAGAGAGCACATAAATGGATAGTTGAGGTGGAGCTGCCATCTTTGTAAGGCAGGCGCAATGTCACAACACCGAGTGGGGCAGCTGGGTCAATCTCACTGTGGCAGAGCCTTCAAGATTGCATTTACTTCCTCCGCCACTGCCGTCAGGGCAAACTCAAACTGATCCTGCAAAAATGGAAAATAACCAAATGTGTCACCATAGAAATACAGTACCAGCAAAATTGTTCATCACTGGAGTCCATTTTAAATTTTCAGTCTACCCAAAAATCTCAGCAATGGGGATGAGGCTGGGCTGAATGGCAGGACATGTAAGACAATTGCCACTGGATCTGGCCAGTTTATGGGTAGGGTCTACAGTTAGCAGAAGAAACTGGCCAACTGCTTTGGGAGGATATACAGTTGACATGGTTGGCGTGAGAGTGTCTGCCTGCTCTCTTCTTTTGCATGATCAAGAAACGATCCTTAAAAAACATTTTATGGACAGATTGTGATCATTTATTTGACCACCATCTTCCAATGGCTTTTATGTCAGGATCTCCAGTTTGAAGACCAGGTCTACCTACCTGCCAATAACAATGTCTAGAATGATGATTCCAGATTGTCTGGTGATTTTCTGGTCAGATTCTTACCATATAAACAGAAAATCTCACCACTGGAGTCTTGAGAGATATAAGAAGCCAGTTATATTATGAACACATCAACATCTATCCATAACCAAAATATCAGCTTTGGGTAGACTGTCCCATTAAAATGGTAAATGAAGCCAAATAGGTTTATGTGCCCCTCGCAAACTCTACAATGGGCTCAGTGTCTGCCTTATACATCAATTTATTCCATGTCTGTGATGTTTTAAAGCCCTCAGACTGTACAACTACAATTCCAAAAAAGTTGGGTCGCTGTGTAAAATCTACATAAAACCAGAAAGCAATGATCTCAGAAACCCATAATTTATTCACAATAGAAAACATATGAAATGGTTAAACTGAGAAAATGTACCATTTTAAGAAAACAATAAGGTCATTTTGAAATTGATGGCAGCAACAGGTCTTAAAAAAATTGGGACAGGGCAACAAAAAGCTATCAAAGTAAGTGGTACTAACAAGAAAGAACTGGAAGAACATTTTACAACTAATTCGGTCAATTGGCAACAGGTCAGTAACATGATTGGGTATAAAAAGTGTCTCAGAAGTAAAGATGGGCAGAGGTTCACCAGTCTGTAAAAAGCTGCATCTAAAAATTGTCATACAATTTCAGAGTAATGTTCCTGAACATAAATTGCAAAGACTTTAAAGAGGAGTTCCGCTAAAAAAAAAATAAAATAAAAGTCAGCAGCTACAAATACTGCAGCTGCTGACTTTTAATAATCGGACACTTACCTGTCCCAGGGTCCAGCGATGCGGGGGAATGAAGCCCCCGCTCGTCTCCCCCTCCTCTCTGCAGCGCCGGCATTGTCACTGTGGGCGGCCCGGCTGTGGCTTCACAGCTGGGCACGCACTGTGCATGCGCAAGCCGCGTTGCGCGCTGTGACTGGCCGGGCAAACATCTGGGACCTGTGACGTGTCCCAGATGATTGCCGAGAGGGAGGGGGTAGAGGTGAACTTCCTTCCGGCGCCGCAGTGCCCCGGGAGGAAGTGGGAGCTGAAACCCTCTAATAAGAGGGTTTCCGCTCCCCCTCCAAATAAATGACATGCCAAATGTGGCGTGTCAGGGGGTCACCTTCCCTTAAAGCGGAAGTTCAATTTTTGGGTGGAACTCCGCTTTAAATATATCATCATCTACAGTACATAATATTATCAAAATACTCAAAAAATCTGGAGAAATCTCTTTGCTGGAAACACAAATATTGGATGGCTGTGATCATCTTCCCCTTAGACGGCACTGCATTAAACACAGACATGATTCTGTGATGGACATCACTGCATGGGCTCCGGAATACTTCCAAAAATCACTGCCTGTAAACACAGTTTGCCGTGCCATCTCAAATTGCAAGGTAAAGCTCTATCATGCAAAGAAGAAGCCATATCTAAACATAATCTGGAAACACCAAAGCTAATTTAAAATGGTCCTTTGCAAAGTGGAAAACTGTTTTGTGGTCAGACAATCAAAATTTGACATTCTTTTTGGCAGCCATGGGCGCCGCTTCCCCTAGACTAAAGAAAAGACAGACCTTACAGTTTGTCATCAGTGCTCAGCTAAACCTGCATCTCTGATGGTTTGGGGGTCCATTAGTATGTATAGAATGGGCAGCTTGCATATCTATAAATCTGGCATCATTGATGCTGAAAGATATATCCAGGTTTTAGAGCTGCATTTCCTCTAGGCTGGCAGACAACTCATCCCCCAATATTGGAAGTCCATTGTTACCCCTCTTTTGGTGGAATGGGTTGCTCAAGTTAATGATATTATGAGAATGGAAGAATTACTTGCGTTTGATATTGACACCTCCCCCAAGTTTTTCGCCCTGTGGTTGGTGTGGATTCTCTACTCTGACTCCAATGCCTTAAAAAATAGGTTATGGTAGCCCTTCCCTTTCAACTCCCTTCCACATGTTCGGAAACTTATGGCTATGTAAGCTTTCCATTTATTCATAAATGTTCTGTGTTCTTTTTTTTTTACAATAAAAACTATATTAATTCACCCCTAAATATGACCCTAAACCCAACTTTTTTGAGACGTCTTGTGCCATCAAGTTCAAAATACCCTTATTTGTTTCTAAAAAAAAGGTACATTTTTGCAGTTTAAACATTTGATACGTTTTCTATTTTCTATTGTGAGTAATATATGGGTTTTATGAGATTTGCAAATCATCAAATTCTGTTTTTACGTAGATTTTACACAGTCCCAGCTTTTTTGGAATTGAGGTTGAATAACATGCAGCTCTTCAGTGGGAACCCCAGACATTGCAAAACTGTATTAAAAGAGAAGTTTTTTTTTTTTTTTTCATACTTACCTAGGTGGATGCAGCGTTGGTCATATGCTGCATCTGTCCCCCGCCGGCTCTAAGACTGAGAACCGAGCGATCAAAGACCGCTGATCGCTCGGTTCTCAGAGCTCCGTGAGCAGAGAGCTAGCCCCCTCCTAGGTCACTGTTGCGCTGGGCTGCGGAGGGGGCGGGAGCGGCTGGCTTAGGCTCTCAGAGGCTCGCTGAGAGGCTGAGCCGGGTGCCAGTCCAGGGTTGTGGGCAACTCCCGCCTTGATTGTCGCAATCTTGCCCCAGCCTGGACCAGCTCTGTGACGTCAGCCGATAGCAGGCTTCGGCCCGCGGTCTGCTGAAAATGGGTCACGGGAGCGCAGAAGGAACTGCATTCCTGTGATCCACAGGAGAAGTACAGCCAAACAAGCTTTGGCTGTACTTCTTCTTTAAGCAAATCCTAGCCAGGCTTGGAATTCTACCCTCTGGCACCATCACCTCCTGTCTCTGTTGGCCATTGAAGCTTGATATCAATTTTGGTGGCCAATAAAAGGGATCAGAGGATTGTAGTACACAAGCAAGAGAGACATGAAGGCTGGTCCACTACAGGTTTGCTTAAAAGTAGCCCTGTCTGCTCACTATAACCACAGTTCTCCCTTTGACTTACCCACTACATTTTGGAGGAATGAAAGGGACAATCTGATTGGTTGATATAGGAGGGACTAACAGTTGAAGACACCGTGTAACATAAAACTATCAACAGCAGCTTCTTGACCGTGGGAGAATGTGACAGACATATTGTATGTAATTCACAGACTATGGATATGAAGCGAGTAGGAATGCTCTGTACCTTTGTCCGCACCATCCCAAGTCGCTGGTCCCGGACATGCTCCAGTGAGGCCGCAATATCGATCTCCTTCACACCTGCACACAGGATCATAAAGAATGTTATATACACTCACCGGCCACTTTATTAGGCAAGAAAAAAAAAATGCTGCTCCAGGTGTATAGAGATGAGGATGATTGGAGTATCTTGCAGAGTGCTAGCCCCGGCCCGCCTCCTTGGGAAACTTGGAAAGAAGAAAGAAATGGCTGCACATCCAGAACTTCCAATTGCCTTTTATTTTGTTTCACAAAGATAACACCAAAGACACCAAACTGTGGTCACGTAGACGCGTTTCACACATACATCTTGTGCTTAATCATTACCAAAGTAATGATTAAGCACAAGATGTATGTGTAAAATGTGTCTATGTGACCACAGTTTGGTGTCTTTGGTGTTATCTTTGTGAAACAAAATAAAAGGCAACCGGAACTTCTGGATGTGCAGCCATTTCTTTCTTCTTTCCACTTTATTAGGCACACCTGTTCAATTGCTTGGCAACACAAATTGCTAATCAGCTATTTGTGCAGAGCAGACTCAGACCCAGTCCCGCTCTCCTCTATAGAGCAACTGGATGGAAACAGACCGCCTGTCCATTTTCATCCGATCCGAGCGATGGAAAATAGGACCACCATCTGTCTGTTTTTGGCGGACAGGATCAGATCAGATGGCGGCAGGTGTCAGAGGACATGTGACAAACAAGAACTGCACACACCTTTAAAGATAACCTGTTCTTTGTCCATGAAAAGCAACAGGTTCGCTTTTAATGCCCTCTTCCCTTTTGCATATACACTATATGGCTGACTATTTATGGCAGGGGTCTCAAACTGGCGGCCCTCCAGCTGTTGCGAAACTACAAGTCCCATCACGCCTCTGCCTGTGGGAGTCGTGCCTGTAACGGTCAGCCTTGCAATGCCTCATGGGACTTGTAGTTTCACAACAGCTGGAGGGACACCAGTTTGAGACCCCTGATTTATGGACATCTGACCATCACACCTATATGAGCTTACTGGACATCCCATTCCATAACCACAACCAAAATATAGAGTTGCCTGCCTTTGTGGCTATAACAGCCTCCCCCCCTTCTAGGATGGCTTTCCACAAATCTTTGGGGGTGTGTCTGTGGGAATTTGTCCCCATTTGTGAGGTCAGGTACTGATGTTGGATAAGAAGACCTGGCTTACCATTGGCATTCCAATTCATCCCAGAGGTGTTCAGTAGGGTTAAGGTCAGGGCTCTGTGTAGGACACTCAAGTTCCTACACAGCAAACTCATCACACCATGTCTTTATGGAGCTGGCTTTGTATATGGGCACAGTCATGCTGGAACAGAAAAGGGTCTTCGCCAAACTGTTACCACAAGATTGGAAGCTCACAATTGTCCAAAATGATTTTTTTTTCTGTAGTATTAACATTACCCTTCACTAAAAACACCTGAGTTCAACTACTCGGAAGGGTGTCCACATACTTTTGGCCTATACATTATGTCAGCTATTCTCAACTAGGGTTCCATGGAAGCCCAGGGTTCTTCCAGAGGTTGCTAGGTGTTCCTTGAGCTGTGATTGATTTGACTCCTATCTGTCGGTGCCTGCATTGTTTAGGGGCCAAAACCATGCCAGCTGCATGACACCATTGATCTTTGTAGCTGTCTATTAGGGCGGCATTCTGCCCACTACTGTAAGTGGTAGGTGGTGGGGGGGGGGGGGCAATGTCACTAACAACCAGTCTACTGTAAGTGACATTTTTCCCATTGACTCATAATGAGATCCAATTAGCAGGGATTCCCTGAGACCACGAAAATGATTTCAAGAGTTACTTTTGGGGTTAGCGGGTTAAGAAAGTCAATTTTTTGACCAAGAGAGGCCTGCAAGGGTCACCCTGCAGAAACCTATGAGATTATGGCATAATACACACAAAATGTTTTCAGTTCTGATAAATAATGCTTTCACATTGATTCATAACCAGTAATAAAAGTTTCCCTCTATAATATTTCCCTGTTTAATATGTCTCTGTCTTTCATGTTCTTGTATATGAATTCTTTCTCACCTTTAGCCATGCGATTGAGGACCATGTCTATGAGGATGTATGTTCCCGTTCTTCCAGCTCCATCACTGGAAAAAATAATCACAAATAAGGATACATTACATGCAAGAAGATAAAGGGACACAACACTTTATAGACTCCAGTCTCTCTCTCTCTCTCTCTCTCATTGTCAAAAGTATTGGGACACCTGCCTTTGCACACACATGAACTCTAATGGCACCCCAGTCTTAGTCCGTAGGGTTCAATATTGAGTTGGCCCACCCTTTGCAGCTATAACAGCTTCAACTCTTCTGAGAAGACTGTCCACAAGGTTTAGGAATATGTCTATGGGAATGTTTGACCATTCTTCCAGAAGAGCATTTGTGATGTCAAGCACTGATGTGGAGGAAAATGCCTGGCTCGCAGTCTCCACTCTAATTCATCCTAAAGGGGTTCTATGGGGTTGAGGTCAGGACTCTGTGCAGGCCAGTCAAGTTCCTCCACCCCAAACTCGCTCATCCATGTCTTTATGGATCTTGCTTTGTGCATTTGTGTGCAGTCATGTTGAAACAGGAAGAGGCCATCTCCAAACTGTTCCCACAAAGTTGGGAGCATGAAATTGTCCAAAATGTCTTGGTATGCTGACGCCTTAAGAGTTCCCTTCACAGGAACTAAGGGGCCAAGCCCAACCCCTGAAAAACAACCCCACACCATATATAATCCCCCCTCCACCAAATGATTTGGAGAAGGTGGCCAAGCAGGTGACAACTTTATTTCCCATTCCAGCTTTACAGCTTTCTGTGTCACCCTGCCTGCCTGCTAGAAAATAAATCAGCATCATCACAGAAGCAGGTGCTCTCTGGGTGTCCCTATTTTCTGTACCTATAAGGGTAGGTAGAAAGGAGTGCACAATATCCAATTAAATGCAATTTGGAAGGTGAATTTGTAGTCGTTGAAAGTAGCAACAAGTTATCAAGCCAACATGTTTTGGGGGGAACAAAAACTCGCCCTTCCTCAGGGCTGCTGCTGTATACTGATGGTGAATGGGGAAGAATCCCAAACTTGTCGTACAAGACATCACCTGGGGTGTCTTGTAAGACGAAACGTGTCGGAATGCTCTGCTAAAGTCACTGTTTTATTCCAAAGCGCTTTTTTATCTACTAAAATGTGCGTGTATTTCCTCTTTTTTTTTACTAAATAAATGACTTCCAATTTAAATGGGATTACACTATGTGCTTACTTCTTCTTCCTTTTCATAAATTTGTCCCATTGAAGCAACTATCCATGCAGTTCTCTGTCTATTACCTATCCCACTGAGGTCCATTGTTGGAGTTGGTCTTGTGGTTGGAGGTCGTGTCCCTTGTGACAGTTCCCCTTGGGCGTGTAGCCCTACAAGCCTGCTTGACCCATTGGGTGTATACCCATTTGGATTCAATCGTTCCGGTAAGCCTTTTGACTCTCTGGTGGTGGATCACTTATCAACAAGTTTGGCCATGTTTTTCTTTGTCACATCGTTATCCAGTTGAAGTGTCAGCTATTTTTGAACCACGTTTTGGATATCCACCATTTATTGTTTAGTTCACCTGTCCAAATACTAAGGTCTAAGGTTTATTTGTAAAAAAAAAAAATTTTCCTTGGGTATTATTGGACATTATTTTCATATATTTTTATTGTCACGTTATGACCTTTAGTATATCAATTTTATTTTAGGCTTACTATACACGCATATTTCAGTGTTTATTTACACATTTTTAGTATATATATTTTTTGAGTTTATTCTTAGCTTATTTATGTGCACTACTATGTATATGTACACTATTTTTCAGTTTATTCTGAGATTTATTTGAGCGCTGCACTTATTTTTCACATATGTGTATTTATAGCACAGGCTAGTGTTTGCTGACCATAGCGGCGGAACTCCAGGGCCCAAGCCTCCATCTATGGTGAGTGAAGCTTCCCTCCCTTCCTCTCTTATCTCATCAGCCTTTGAGCATGTAAGTGGGGGCTTTGGTGAGCAGAGACTCCCTTACATCAAGATTCCCAGAGCACCCCTTACATCAGAGTTCCCCTTTGCATTAAAAATCCACAGAGCTCCCCCTTAGGGCCCAGAGTTCTCCCTTATATCAGTGTCTGCACAGTCCCCCCTTACAGATGTAAAAGGGAAACGCTGCGTATTCAGATGTAAAGCAGAACTCTGTGGACTCTGATGTGAGGGAGGGACTCCTGTGATTAAATATTTACAATTAGAATTGTTATTTAATCACAAAATATATGTATAGTGTATACTACAAAAAAAAGAATTTGCTGTGCGCTGCTAAAGTCTTGGGTTTGGCTTGAAGAAAAGGTGGCGACCTTACCCAAGATGTCAGGAAGGGGTCCTGCTGCAGGACCATAATCAAGGGCCCCCAGCAATAGGAGAAAAGGACCCCAGGATAAATGGAAAGGGCTCCGGGATAAGAGTTCAGGGGGGCCCTTCATGGTTCCATGCCTAGGGGGCCCTGAAGGTTCTAGTTACGCCTTTGCAGGGCAGCAAATGTTGCGTGATTGTTCTATATAAAATGCACTGGGGCCAGAAACAGCCAGGCGTCTGACCTTTTTGAAAGGGGGGGGGGTCAGCAATGGAAAAGTACAAACTTTTTTGTTGCATTTTATACACGTTCAGCCTACAGGTGATATATACAGTTTGGGGTTAGTTTACTAAAACTGGATCACTCAGAATCTGGTGCAGCTGTGCATGGTAGCCAATCAGCTTCTAACTTCAGCTTGTTCAATTAACCTGAGCTCATGTTTTAACAGATATTTATGCCTCTGTATCTTCAATTTTTGTAATAAATATATTTTTGCAATTTACTTTGAATTTTCTGCTGCAATACAAAACCCCACAGGGAAACCTTTTCCATTTCGTTCAATTAACCTTTGACAATAAAACCTGGAAGCTGATTGGTTTCTATGCAGAGCTGCACCAGATTTTTCACTCTCCAGTTTTAGTAAATCCTCCCCATTGTGTCCCATTACTGACTCGGAGTCCAGTTTTGGAAGCCTGTGCGCCACCCAGTGGCTATAAATGTTACTACACATGGTTCTTCGGCTGGCTGGCAGCTACCGAAACAGAACAAAAGAAAAGGAATGTGTCTGCGTTCAAAATAGCAAACCAATGAGATTTCAGATTTAACTGCCTAATCTGTGTTTAAAAAAAAAATAAATAACTGGAAAAACCTGATTGGCTGATTAATGGCTGCAAGAGGTCACAATACCTGCAGTGCACGATGATTGGGCAGGAGCGTCCGCGGAAAGACTTGTTCACCTTCCTGTAAAACAAGAAAACAGATGACATTGTTTCCTCCAAAGCAAAGAAATTGTTTCCTCCAATTTGCTACATAGATTTCTAATTTGTTCTAAAGTGGACCTGTCACCTTGATATTTGTGTACATGAACTGAAATACTGGAAACCTATTGCATCAAAGAGGGCAATATTTATCACTTATATATTGTCATCAATTTATACCTCAATTCTCTTACAATACAATCACATCCATTCACTGCCCTCGAGAAGCTTACAATCTAAAGCTGCTTTTCCAATGACATTCGTCAAGTCATCGAATGTAGTGAGAATTTACACACAACTAACCTACTAGGGTATGTGGCCAGCTTGGGGTCCGTATCTCACATGCATATACACTAGGGCCAATCAACCTTTCACCCACACAAGCACAGGGGGTACAAACTCCATGCAGCTAGCATCCCCGCCAGGATTTGTATCAGGGACCCCAACGCTGCAAGGCAGATGTGCTATCCACCAAGCCACCGCGCTGTACAATATTTGATGCTGCTTTGTATTCAGATCATGTCTTATAATAAAGTATTAGGGATGTGCAGAACGAAAAAATTTGATTTGTTACGTTTCATTTTCAGTGTTCACATAAATTTGTTTAATTCGTTTTTAAATTTTTTTTTTGGAATTTGTTTTTTCGTTTATTCAAATCAAATTTTCCAATGTCGGAAAATTTGAATCGGTTCGAATTCCATTCGAATCTAATTCTATTCTAAATTGAATTTATTCTATTCAAAATCCAAATTTTAGAAGATGGTTATATTCTTTCTATTTCATTCGATTCTATTGTTTTTTTTTCTATTTTATTCTTTTATTTTCTGTTCTATTCTTTTCTTTTATATTCTATTCTTTTCTATTCTATTCGAATTCAAAATTGTTCTTTTCAAAATTCGAATTTCGGAAAACAGTTATAGTGTTATAGTCTTTCTATTCTATTTGTTTCTATTGTTTATTCTATTTTATTCTTTTCTATTCTATTATTTTATTTTCTATTCTATTATTTTCTATTCAAATTTGAATTTATTCTATTTGAAATTCGAATTTCAGAAGAGTGTTTTATTCTTTCTATTTTATTCTATTCTATTTTTTTTTATTCTGTTCTATTTTTTCTATTCTGTTCTTTTCTATTCTATTAAAATTTATTCTATTTGAAATTCGAATTTCAGAAGATGGTTATATTCTTTCTATTTTATTCCATTTTCTATTCTATTCCATTCCTTTATTTTCTATTCTATTTTATTCTGTTCTTTTATTTTCTATTTTGTTCTGTTTTACTCTATTCTTTTCTATTCTATTCAAATTTGAATTTAATCTATTTTAAATTCGAATTTCAGAAGGTTCTATTCTATTCTATTCTTTTTTTCTATTATATTATTTTCTTTTCTATTCTATTTTTTCTATTCTATTTTTTTCTATTGTATTTAACCTTTTTCTATTTGGAATTCAATTTTCAGAAGATGGTTATATTCTTTCTATTTTATTCTATTTTCTATTCTATTCTATTCCTTTATTTTCTATTCTATTTTATTCTGTTCTTTTATTTTCTTATTTGTTCTGTTTTACTCCATTTTTTTCTATTCTACTCAAATTCGAAATCATTGTTTTCAAAATTTTAATTTTGGAAAACAGTTATAATGTTATATTCTTTCTATTCTATTCCATTCTTTTCTATTGTTTATTCTATTTTATTCTTTTCTATTCTATTATTTTATTTTCTATTCTATTTGAATTTGAATTTATTCTATTTGAAATTCGAATTTCAGAAGAAGGTTATATTCTTTCTATTTTATTCTATGCTTTTTTTCTATTCTATTTCTTCTATTCTATTCTTTTCTATTCTATTCAAATTCAAGTATATTCTATTTGAAATTCGAATTTCAGAAGATGGTTATATTCTTTCTATTTTATTCTATTTTCTATTCTATTCTATTCCTTCATTTCCTATTCTATTTTATTCTGTTCTTTTATTTTCTATTCTATTTTGCTCTGTTTTACTCTATTATTTTTTTATTCTATTCTTTTATTTTCTAGTCTATCCCTTTATTTTCTATTCTATTTTTTTATTGTATTCTGTTCTGTTTTACTCTATTATGTTATATTCTTTTTTTACTATTCTATTCTTTTCTATTCTAAATTTATTCTCTTCGGAAATTTGAATTCGATTAGATAACTATTGAAATTCGTTCCAATTTTTTTTTTGTTATTTTGGATTCGTTTAAACTGGTTACTATTGTAATTCGGAAATTCAGATGCATCCGAATTTCCGAATAATGAAAAATGTGTCTGAATTTCAATTCAGGACGAAACGAACCGCACATGTCTAGAAAATATATTTCGTCATATGACGGCCTTTCAGCCACCTGTCTGACGCATAACATACATGGCAATTGTTTTCTAAAGTCATGCTGTCTGCAGTACAACCATCCCGTGCGGAATACACCAATATACCAAACTAGATCAGTCCCGTGTTATGTATTGATTATCTCCAGCCATCATCTGTTGTATATTTCTTAAATGTTTCTAATTATTCCCCTTATTCGGAGTGTGTAGTAGGCCTTGTAATTACCGTATATACTCGAGTATAAGTCGAATTTTTCAGCACATTTTTTTGTGCTGAAAGTGCCACCCTCGACTTATACTGGAGTCAAGCACTTTTCTGCAGCAAAAAAATTTCATTTTCCGAACTGACTTTGGGGCCGCGTATCTCAGGGCCACTTTGTGCTAGGAACCCCAAATTTGGTGTGCAAACCCAGTGGATCTGGTACCATAAGATATCCAAAGATGGGGTTCCTAGCACTAAGTGGCCCCGAGATACAGGGCCCCAAAATCGGTTCGGAAAATGTCATTCTCTGCTGCAGAAAAGTGCTTCACATTTTCTGAACCGAATTTGGGGCCGCGTATCTCAGGGCCACTTGGTGCTAGGAACCCCAAATTTGGTGTGAAAATCCAGTAGAACTGGTTTCACAACATATCCAAAGCTGGGGTTCCTAGGACTAAGTGGCCCAGAGATACAGGGCCCCAAACCCGGTTCAGAAAATGTCATTCTCTGCTGCAGAAGTGCTTGACATTTTCTGAACCGATTTTTGGGGCCCTGTATCTCGGGAACACTTGGTGCTAGAAACCCCAGCTTTGGATATTTTATGGTGCTAGTTCCACTAGGTTTGCACACCAAATTTGGGATTCCTAACACTAAGTGACCCCAAGATACGGGGCCCCAAATTCGGTCAACTGTGTCCATCTGCAGCAATGTCATTTCTGGACCCTTAGGGTTCAGAGACCCCAAATTTTGGCTGCAGCTAGGGGGCATCTAGGAACCCTTAACTACCAAGTTTGAAGTTCGGGGGACCTATGGCTGCAAATGGGCACAGTGAGGCTGCAAATGGGCATTGTTGACCCTCTTTTCCACTTACAGTAGCTGTGCATTTCTCACCCTCGTCTTATACTCGGGTCACTAAGTTTTTCCCATTTTTTTGTGGTAAATTAGGGCCTCGACTTATACCTGGAACGACTTATACTCGAGTATATACGGTAGATATAAGACCTCATACACACAATGGGCGTTTCTCTATCTCTCCTAAGTGTCTTTTCCACTCAGCGGCAAAGTGTTTAATGCTTTGCCACATTAGGTGCACGGGCATAAATTAATTTCATTGGCCAGAATTTTTTTTTTATTCTGGCTTTTTGAAATGAATGATCCCTAAGGAGCTAAATGCGCCTAGCATTAAAGTGGGGTTCCCCCCAAAAAAAACAAACATACCCGAAAAATTCTAAAAAAAAAAACAAAAAAACATTTGGATGTTTTTTTTTTTTTTTTACTTACCTCTAAATGCCTGTTGCTAGGTGGTCCCTCGTAGTCTGCTTCTTCCTTTGCCTGGGCTGGTGACATCACTTCCCCCTCGGCACAGGAAGGGCTCCGCTCTGTTCCCTCCCTCCTGTCACTCATCTGGGACCCATTACAGGTCCCAGGTGATTGAGCGGCCAATCACGGCGCGCGGCGCCGCTCGCGCATGCGCAGTGGGTGCCAGGCTGTGAAGCCACAGCCCGGCGCCCACAGTTGAAATGCCGGCGCCGACGAGCGGAGGGGGGGGACGAGCGGGGCTTCGATCCCCCCGCATCGCTGGACCCTGGGACAGGTAAGTGTACAATTAAAAGTCAGCAGCTGCAGTATTTGTAGCTGCTGACCTTTAATTTTTTTTTTTTTTTAATGGACCCCCTGGGTGGAACTCCTCTTTAATGTGCGCTTAGACGTGTTCACACGCATTGAGCGTTTTTTTTTTTTTTCTGTCAAAAATGACGCTGCTCCTGGACGCACTTTTTTTCTGCCTCTAAACTTTCCTATATGCCTATGTGTACATAGACACATTGGGGTGGATTTACTAAAGGCAAATAGGCTGTGCAACTTTGCAAGAGCAGTTTCTCCAAAGATTAGTAAATGAGCAGAAGCTTTGCTGACTTCCATCATCCAATCATGTGCAAGACAAAGTTTCTTTTTTTATATTCCTTGCATGTGATTGGGTATTCTTTGCAAAATGAAGCTTTACCTCATTTACTAAAGCTCTGGAGCAACTGCACTTGCAAAGGTGCACAGTCTATTTCCCTTTAGTAAATCATCCCCACAGGCTAACTAGTAGTGGCGTTTAGTTCAGGGCTGTGGTCTCCAAACTGTGGCCCGGGGACCAGATGCGGCCCTTTGCTTGCTTTTATTCGGCCCTTGGGGCAACATTTCATCCTCTTGACACCAACAATGGGGCATAATTCACCCTACTGACACCAACAAAGGGGCACAATTCCTCCCATTGACACCAACGATGGGGCACGGTTCCTGCCAGTGACACCAACGATGGGGCATGGTTCCCCCTAGTGACACCAACAAAGGGGCACAATTACCTCCCAATGACACCAATAATGGGGCACAGTTCCTGCCAGTGACACCAACCATGGGGCACATTCCTCTCACTGACACCAAAGATGGGGCACTGTTTACTCCCACTAATTCCGGTACATTTTCTACTTCTAGTGGCTGCAGTCCGGCCCCCCTAAAGTCTGAAGGGCAGTAAACTAGCCCCTTGTTTAAAAGATTTGGAGACCCCCTGAAAGGCAGAAAATGAAAATGCCAACAATGGGGCATAATTCCCCCTACTGACACCAATGAAGGGGCACAATTTCTCCCAATGGCACCAGCGATGGGGCACAGTTCCTGCCAGTGACACCAACGATGGGGCATGATTCTTCCTACTGAATGACACCAACAATAGGGCACAATTCCTCCCAATGACACCAACGATGGGGACATGGTTCCTGCCGGTGACACCAACGATGGGGCATGATTCGTCCAGAACAATGACACCAAGGATGGGGCACAATTTCTCCCAATGACACCACTGATGGGGCACAGTTACTGCCAGTGATACCAACGATGTGGCAAATTTCCCCCTACAGACACAAATGAAGAGGCACGATTCCTCCAAATGGCACCAGCAATGGGGCACAGTTCCTGCCAATGACACCAACGATGGGGTATGATTCTTCCCACTCAATGACACTGACAATAGGGCACAATTCCTCCCAATTACACCAACGAAGGGGCACAATTACTCCCAATGACACCAACGATGGGGGCATGGTTCCTGCCGGTGACACCAACGATAGGCCATGATTCTTCCAGCACAATGACACTAAGGATGGGGCACAATTTCTCCCAATGATATTATTACATCGTATTCCTCATCCCATAGACTTAACAAGAATCTCCAACCCTTGCAGTAAGTTGAACAGGATGTAAGAGGATGTCCCCCCAAAGTGAAGAGAAATTCCCTTTTAGTCAGCAAGAAGCTTGGATTTTCCATTACTTGGGCATGATGGTCAACAGGACACATAAAGAGGGTGATTCTGCCCAGTGGAAACACAGACAGCAATAATCATCAATAGCCTAAAATAGCCCCATCTAGTGACCAAATGCAACATTTTCCGTTTTAAATCAAAGATTTACATTGGATGTAGCCAATTTATATTGTTTTTTTTTCACACCCTTTGAACAGAACAATGTACATGCACTGTTATTGGTTAAATGCAAATTATTGATTGATCCCATTCAC
Source organism: Lithobates clamitans (assembly GCA_037952925.1). Taxonomy (NCBI): domain Eukaryota; kingdom Metazoa; phylum Chordata; class Amphibia; order Anura; family Ranidae; genus Lithobates; species Lithobates clamitans. The sequence continues at coordinate 534,341 of JBBGZY010002098.1, read as the reverse complement.
ACTTTGGATGGGTGAGACTTAGATGCGACTTTGTAGATGCGACCAGTGATAATGAACAACTGTTGCATGTAAAACGTTTCGGTGCTTTCATGCAACTTTTTTGGGTTAAAGTGGTTGTGAAGTCTCAAGGTGAAAAATCGTCTGTGCTGCAGCTCCCCCATAGAGCCCACCCCCTTTTTTTCTTACCTGAGCCCGATCCAGCAATGTGCACTAGTGCAATGGCTCCAGCTGCTCTCTCTCTCCTCATTGGACAGATTGGTTCCCACTGTTGTCAATCAATTCCAGTGACGCGGGAGCGGTGGGTGGGGCCCGAGTCCCGCTGACTGTGTCAATGGACGCAGCAGCGGGACTCGGGAGCGCACCCTCGCGGGTCCCCCCCCCCAGGGAAAGCGGCTTTCCGTGGGGGGGCATCTGATGAAGAGAAGGGGCTTGGAACGCCGATGGGGCACCCAAGAAGAAGAGTATCGGGGCTGCTCTGTGCAAAACGATTACACAGAGCAGGTAAGTATAGACATGTTTTTATTTTTATAATTAAAAAAAAAAAAAACGAGGGTTTACAACCCTTTTTGCATTGAAGTCTATAGCTATCAAGTTGCGTGAAAGTCGGACAAATGTAGTGCATGAACTACTTTGAAGTCACTGTGACTTTAATTCGCATAGATATGAACGATACTCATTGGAAAACATGGGGCGCAACTTGTCATGCGACTTTGATGTCCAAAGTCGCATGACAAGTCGCACAGGTGTGAATGGAGTTACTGTCCCAGACTTGATGGCACCACCTGTCTGCGGGTGCAGGAGCGCATGGCGGTTCCCGGAGAAGGAGGCGTGTCCCACCTGCTCATGATCACTTTTGTGACTATGCAACTGAGACCAAAATTACAAGCTGCAAATCACAAAAATGACAGGGGCAGCCGCGGGCTGAGAGAGGACGGAGGAGGACGGAGGAGGACGTGGAGGTCATACATTCAGTTTGGAAGTCAACAAGCAGAGTGTGTAAAGGGCAACACCTGAGCAAATCTTACTCCAGCTTGGCTAGGAAAAACAAAAAGGAAGAAACAAGCACACAAAAGGCACAGTGTATGTAGAAAAGCAATGCAAAACATTGGTTTATTATTGTAGGAGGCAGTCATGTTAGACCTTATCAGACATATAAGTAACATACGATTACAGCGGGACGTCCAGGTCAGCCCTATTCAGGAATATAAGTTCCATCCTACTACAAGGTAAAGCAGTGGTCTCAAAAACTGTGGCCCAGGGGCCAGATGTGGCCCTTTACTTGCCTTTATCTGGCCCTTGGAGCACTTTTCCTTCCACTGATGCAAGACACAATACCTCCTACTGATACCAACAATGGGGCATAATACCTGTTACTGACACCAATGATGGGGCACTATTCCTCCCACTGACACCAGTAATGGGGCACTATTCCTCCCACTGACACCAATGATGGGGCACTATTCCTCCCACTGACAACAATGATGGGGCACTATTCCTCCCACTGACACCAATGATGGGGAACTATTCCTCCCACTGACACCAATGATGGGGCACTATTCCTCCCACTGACACCAATGATGGGGCACTATTCCTCCCACTGACACCAATGATGGGGCACTATTCCTCCCACTAACACCAATGATGGGGCACTATTCCTACCACTGACACCAATGATGGGGAACTATTCCTCCCACTGACACCAATGATGGGGCACTATTCCTCCCACTGACACCAATGATGGGGAGCTATTCCTCCCACTGACACCAATGATCAGGCACTATTCCTCCCACTGACACCAATGATGGGGCACTATTCCTCCCACTGACACCAATGATGGGGAACTATTCCTACTACTGACACCAATGATGGGGCACTATTTCTCCCCCTAATTGCCAAAGATGTACTGTTAACTCCCACTGATGCCAGGACAATTTCTAATTCCACTGGCCACAGTCCAGCCCCCTAAAGTCTGAAGGACAGTAAAATGGCTCTTTGTTTAGAAAGTTTGGAAACTCCTGATGTAAAGTAAGGTCTCATCAAATGACATGTCCTTTTTAGAAGATCTCAGTGCATCACTATGGCTGCATAACATATATTCCCATCTTCAAAATTAGGGTAACATCTACATTATCCACTTGCTGACCGGCCTTTTCTGCCACTAAATCTGTATTTTTTTGCTAGAAAATGACTTAGAACCTCCATATATATATATATCTATATATATATATATATATATTTTTTTTTTGTTTTGTTTTAGCAAAGACCCTAGAGAATAAAATGGCAATCGCTGCAATTTTTTATGTCATACAGTATTCGCGCTTCGGTTTTTCTAGTGCAATTTATTTGGAAAAAATAAACTTTTTAAAATTTTAATGCAAAAAAAAAAACATAATACACAATCAAATTTTTTGTAAAATATAAAAGATGACGTTACGCCGAGTAAATAGATACCTAATATGTCACGCTTTAAAACTGCATCCGCTCGTGGAATGGCGACAAACTTCGATGCTCAAAAATCTCCATAGGCAACGCTTAAAAAATCTTTACAGGTTACCGCTACGAGGTCTAGCGCTAGGATTATTGCTCTCGCAGTAACATTCGCGGCGATACCTCACATGTGTGGTGCGAACATCGTTTACATATGCGTGTGCGACTTATGTATGCGTTTGCTTCTGCGTGCGAGCATTGTCCTTTTATTTTATTTTTTATCGATGACTTTTATTCCTATACTAGGAATGTAAACATCCCTTGTAATAGAAATAAGGGATGACAGGTCCTCTTTATGAAGAGATATAGGGTCAATAAGATCCCAAATCTCTCCTCTACCTTTATCCACTTCAGCCGCGGAAGGTTTTACCCCTTTAACGACCAGGCCATTTTTTGCGATATGGCACTGCGTTACTTTAACTGACGATTGCACAGTCGTGCGGCGCTGTATCCAAATAAAATTGACGTCCTTTTTTCCCCACAAATAGAGCTTTTATTTGGTGGTATTTGATCAACTCTGCAGTTTTTATTTTTTGTGCTAAAAACAAAAAAAGGCGGACAATTTTGAAAAAAAAAAATATATATATTTTTTACTTTCTGCTATAAAACATATCCAATAAAAATTTGTAAAAAATCTAATTTCTTCATCAATTTAGGCCAATATGTATTCCGCTACATAATTTTGTTTAAAAAAAAAAAAGAAAAGATGCTGATCTTCCCTGCACAGAGCCCTGTAAACGTTGGATTTTTTTTTTGTTAAACCAAAAAACTTGTCATACTTACCTGCTCTATGTAAGGGTTTTGCACAGAGCAGCCCCCGATCCTCCTCTTCTGGGGTCCCCACGCCGGTGCTTCTGGCTCCTCCTGTCCTCAGAGTGCCCCCCCATTGCAAGCTGCAAAGTATAGTATAGTCCAGGGGTAGGCAACCTGGGGCCCTCCAGCTATTGTAGAACTACATTTCCCATGAGGCATTGCAAGCCTGGCAGTTACAATTACTCCTGGAGGCATGATGGGACTTGTACTTCTACAACAGCTGGAGGGCCCGAGGTGGCCTACCCCATGACTATAGAGTGACTCTAAAAGGCATAGGGGCACTCACTTCATTCTCCTTGCTATTCACATTCACAAATTCTAAGGCACTTGCTGACATGTATGGACCTTGTACTGAGCTGTATGTGTGCTGCACTGTATTTCCTGGTATGCAAACAAATAATGCAGGTACAATCATTACTTCCCTCTTTCAACCCCACCACTACAGACGAGGTTGCTAAAGTACTTGCTAACGTCCACCTTACCACCGGCCCCCTGGATCCCGTTCCCTCGCAAATGCTACGTTCACCCTCTGGCTCTATTCTACACTCTCTAACCCACATCTTCAATCTCTCCCTCTCTTCTGGCATCTTCCCCAACTCTCTAAAACATGCACTTGTCCGCCCCATACTTAAAAAGCCCTCACTGGACCCATCCAATCTTAACAACCTATGCCCCATCTCCTTGCTCCCCTTTTTATCCAAACTCCTTGAACGTCTGGTCTACAACCGACTGAGCGTCCACCTCGCTGATAATAGCCTTCTTGATCCCCTTCAGTCTGGATTTCGTCCTCAACATTCCACAGAAACTGCTCTCCTAAAACTAACAAACGGTCTACTAATGGCCAAAACCAATGGACACTATTCTGTACTCCTACTCCTGGACCTCTCTGCTGCCTTTGATACGGCTGACCACCCCCTCCTCCTCAAAAAACTCCACGCCTTTGGTCTCCCTGACTGTACTCTTCGCTGGGTTTCTTCCTACTTATCCAACCGCACCTTTAAAGTTTCTTACAACTCTACTTCCTCCTCTCCTCTTCCTTTCTCTGTTGGGGTCCCCCAAGATTCTGTTCTTGGACCTCTCCTATTTTCAATCTACACCTCCTCCCTGGGCCAGCTGATAGCCTCCCACAGCTTCCAATACCATCTCTACGCTGACGACACCCAAATCTATTTCTCTACCCCTCAGCTAACTCCCTCAGTCTCCTCACGTATCACTAATTTACTATCAGATATATCAGTCTGGATGTCACACCACTTCCTGAAACTCAATCTATCCAAAACCAAACTTATAATTTTTCCTCCCCCATATGCCCCTTCCCCTGACCTCTCTGTCAAAATCGATGGCACAACTATAAGCCCCACATGTCAAGGTTCTAGGTGAAGTCCTGGACTCTGAACTCTCCTTTAAGCACCACGTCCAATCACTGTCCAAATCTTGCCGCTTCAACCTGCGGAATATTTCCAAAATACTCCCCTTTCTAACCAAAGACACAACAAAGTTCTTAATTCACTCCCTGGTCATCTCTCGTCTCTACTACTGCAACTTCCTTCTCATTGGCCTACCTCTACATAGTCTATCACCTCTTCAATCCATCATGAATGCCGCTGCCAGACTCATCCACCTTACCAATCGCTCTGTCTCTGCTACTCCTTTCTTCCAATCCCTCCACTGGCTTCCTCTCACCCAACGAATTAAATTCAAAATACTAACAACTACCTACAAAGCCATCCACAGTTTAGCCCCCAGCTACATCACTAGCCTAGTCTCTAAACCAACCTAATCGTTCTCTTTGTTTCTCTCAAGACCTCCTGCTCTCTAGTTTCCTCCTCACCTCCTCCCATATCCGCCTCCAGGACTTTTCCAGAGCCTCTCCAATCCTATGGAACGCCCTACCCCAATCTGTCCGCTTATCTCCTACTCTATTAGCTTTTAGAGGATCCCTGAAAACTCTTCTCTAGAAGCCTCCCCTACCCACACCTAACAACTGTATTTTCATTTTCTCCATCAGCTCATCCACCATAGTTATTACCTTTTGTTTCCACTTGACCCTCCCTTCTAGATTGTAAGCTCTAAGGAGCAGGGCCCTCTGATCCCTCCTGTAATGATTTGTATTGTAAGTGTACTGTCTGCCCTCATGTTGTAGAGTGCTGCGCAAACTGTTGGTGATATATAAATCCTGTATAATAATAATAATGCATTCTGTATGTAGGCCAAATAATCGGCTGACCAACTAATCAATTATAATCGATTGTATTGATTAGTTGTTTCAGCTCTAACTGTATGGTATACGGCCATCTTTATATCTAGCAGCGTTGTACATAACAGCGAGCCCTATTGGAGAAGCTTACCTGCGGAAGTCAAGCAGGGGGCGAGTGCTGCTGGGAGTGCCCTCTGCTGGCCAGCTCAGGAAATGGAACTGCGTCAGGGTCCTCGTCTCCTGGGTCTGAACGTTTTTCAGATAAAAACTGCGAACCAGAAAGTCTTCACACCAGATATGTTCTGATACAAGGTTCACCTGTGAAGAAGAACTCCGGCTCTGTAAAAAGGCTCTCTATGCTCACTGATCTGAAACCCCCCCCCCTCCCCCACTTCCGCCACCAGGGAGCAGCAGAGGTAATAGGAACACCTTCAGCACATTACTAACCTCATAGATGTGATAGAGGGAGGAGCCTTCGTCAGGCCAATAGCGATCGCACTGTTTTACTCCGTCCTCTACCAATGGCGATAACATCACTATGACCGTGCAGCCGTTTTCCCAAACCATCTACGAGTACAGAGAGAGCGTCATACTTCACTATATATACTGTATATGGACTTATTAAAAAAAAAAAAAAAAAAGCTTATCAACAAAGCCATGTGATTACCATGTCAGCATGGTAATGGCGATCACATGACTTTGTTTACATCTAAAGACCGTCACACTTTTAAATATTGCCAAACACTACTTTAACCACTTAAGCCCCTGAAGGTTTTACCCTCTAATGACCAGGCCATTTTTTGCGATACAGCACTGCGTTATTTTAACTGACAATTGCGCGGTCGTGCGATGCTGTACCCAAATAAAATTGATGTCCTTTTTTTTCCCCACAAAAAATTCTTTTGCCGGTATTTGATGACCTATGCGGTTTTTATTTTTTGTGCTATAAACAATAAAAGCGACAATTTTGGAAAATAAATAAATAAATAAATAAATATATATATATATATATATATATATATATATATATTTACTTTCTGCTATAAAACATTATCAAACATTAAAACAATTTCTTTAGCAATTTAGGCCAATAGGTATTCTGCTACATATGTTTAGTAAAAAAAATCCCAATAAGCGTATATTGATTGGTTTGTGCAAAAGTAATAGCGTCTACAAACTATGGGATATTTTTATGGCATTTTTTTTTTTTTACTAATAATGGTGACGATCAGCGATTTTTAGCGGACTGCGACACTGAGGCGGACAAATTGGACACCTGTCACTTTTTTGGGAACCAGTGACATTATTACAGTGATCGGTGCTAATAATATGCACTGCTACTGTACTAATGATACTGACAAGGAAGGGGTTAACCCCAGGGGCGATTGAAAAGGTTAGGTGTGTCCCTAGGGGGTGTTTGCTAACTGTGTGGGGATGGTCTGACTGGGGGAACACAGAGACCCGTGTTCCTGCTTAGCATCTATCTTCTTCCCTGTCAGAACGACGATCTGCCTTGTTTACATAGGCAGATCGCTGTTTTGCCTCTTTGGGGAACGATCAGCGGGTCCCGGCAGAAATCACGTCCGCCGGGCCCGCTGATTAGCTCCCCCTCTTGCAAATCAGTGTGCCCCCCCCCCTGTCTATTGCACTAAATGAGGTACAGGTACGTAGTTTCGTGCAATAGAGCCGACCTGCCGCAGATTATACTGTGGTAGGCGATCGGCAAGCGGTTAAAGTGATATTAAACCTCAGTATTTTTAAACACTTTCAGCAGCTGATTTACTCATTATGTGCTTCTTCATCTTTTAATCCTTACCTATGTTCCAGTATAAGCTGGTGACATGATCTGGGGCGCACGCCGCCGGTGACCCGCTCCCGCTGTGATCGGACACAGCAGGAGCTAATCAGCGGGACCCGCCACAGGAGAAGCAGAACGGCAGTCTGCCTATGTAAACAAGGCAGACCGCGGTTCTGTTGGAGAGGAAGATGGAGATCTTGTGTTTCTGCTAAGCAGGAACACGGATCTCTGTTTTCCTCCAGTTAAGCCACCCCCCCCCCCCCACAGTTAACAATCACTCCCTAAGAGCACACTTAACCCTTTGGTCACCCCTGATGTTAACCCCTTCCCTGCCAGTGTCATTAGTACAGTGAGAGTGTCACTTAGTGTCCGATTTGTCCGCAGTAATGTCGCTGTCCCGCTAAAAATCGCTGATCGCCACCATTACTAGTAAAAAAGAAAGAAAGAAAGAAAAATTCTATAGTTTGTAGACGCTATAACTTTCGTGCAAAGCGATCAATATACACTTTTTTTTTTACCGGAAATATGTAGCAGAGTACATATTGGCCTAAACTGATGAATAAATTCGATTTTTCTACACTCTTTTTTTATTGGATATGTTTTATAGCAGAAAATAAAAAGTATTTTTTTTTTTTCAAAATTGTCGCTCTTTTTTTTGTTTATAGCACAAAAAAATAAAAACCGCAGAGGTGATCCAATACCACTAAAAGAAAGCTCCAATTGTGGGAAAAAAAGGACAAAAGTTTCACTTGGGTACAGCGTCGCACAACCGCGCAATTGTCAGGTAAATTAACACTGTGCCGTAATGGCCTGGTCATGAAGGGGGAGGGGGGGTAAAACCTTCCGGGGCTGAAGTGGTTAAATATCACCCTCCCCACTGACAAGTTTTTTGCGATACGGCCCTGCGTTACCTTAACTGACAATTGCGCAGTCGTGCGACGCTGTACATAAATAAAATTGATGTCCTTTTTTTTCCCACTACGTCTTTTAATGTCATTCTCTCCTACTAAGAAGCACTGGCCACACACAGGTCCAGGTCCTTATTTTTTTTTTTTTAAATTCTTCCACATTTGTCTGTTAGAGGCACTGAAATGAAATAAATGCGTTACAGAAAAGACTGACATGACACCGGTGGGATGTTATGTAGACATTTAGTGGTCAGCAGAGTTTTCCTTTATAAATGTTAACCCCTTTTCGCCCAGCCCCGGTATCTCTTTAAGGGGATCACTGTGCTGGGAGTGCACCATGAGCACACTCTCAGCACAGAGACACTGACCAATCCCCCCCCCCCCATGGATGTATATGTGCGCCACGTGGGCGTTAGAGCCCACCCTCTTTGCTGCCGTGCATATGCATTACATTAGCCCTCTGTACTTACATCCGTAAACTCACCTGCCAGAAGTCTGCGATGGTGTGTGACAGCGGACCATGCGTGGCGATATAAGCCGGCATACGTGGGTCATGTTCAATCTGAGGGCAGAAAAAAGTATTAAAGTATATGTGATTAAATATATGTGTGTGTTACCTTGTAAAACAACCCATTCTGTTTAAACTAGAAATGAAACGCTAAACATTTCTGTAATCTCTGTATAGATATAATAAAAAAACATTATAAATACCCTTTTCCCCCCCCTTTTTTTTTTTATAAGTGATCACATTCCCTCTGTTCTCAGCTGCATAAGAGCTGGGGGAGGAGAAGCAGCAGCACACGGACCCTCTTAGTGAATGGCTGTGCAAGGGGCGGTGGGGGGTGTGTGTAGAAAGTCAGGACAAGTCTAATAATTGGAGGAGAGCAGGCTGAGTTCCCAGCACAGCCAGAAGACTGACCACACTGTTCTCTCTTGCTTAGTGTGATCAGTTTTTAATAGGAAAGCAGAGGGACTGGCAGGAACAGCAGGGATTTCACACAAAGGAAGCAACACATAGAGAACAGGAGACTCTCTCATACACATGGTACATGTACATATACATGGTACAGCAGGCTCATATCAGGAATATGAAATGTTGGGGTAATACATTCTACAGTGGCGGCAAAATTTTTTTTGGGGGGGGGCAAACAATGCACCCACAGCCAACCCCCTCCCCCCCCCCAGTTGGTCGGTCACCAGCCCCGCACTTACCCCATCTAGGTCACGGCAAGTGCTTCCTCCGGGCGGCGGCTTCCACCGTGCGTCTCCTCCCTGCTCCTCCTAGGAGGCCAAAAGGATCGCTTCTCCTCTCGGCCAATCAGGTGATGGGTCTCGGGACCCGCTCCCTGACCGGCCTGGAGGAGAATCAGGAAGACAATAGGGAATACTAATTCGCTATTGTCACACAACTGGGTGGGCTCGGGGGGGGGGGGGGGCGCAGTGCTAATTAGTCATGAGAGACAGAGACGTGGTTGAATATCACTCACAATAGGGCTGGCATTGATGTAGTCGCTTCGGGACGGGTTGTTGTCACTCCTTAGTTTAATACGAGCGTGGTCATCTACAAAAAAAAGAAATAAAAATAGTTACCCAAGAGTAATGTCCATTGCAGCACAGACATTTATAACAAAGACACATGGGGGTTGATTTACTAAAGGCAAATAGACTGTTCACTTTGAAGGGGAAATATCCCCAGAGCTAAGTGAATGAGATGAAGCTCTGCTGACTTCCATCAGCTAATTGTGTGCAAGCAAAAATGCTGTTTTTTTTTTTTTTTCATTTTCTCTGCACATAATTGGGGTATCATACATCCCTCTTTTTGGATATTTTTGTGTATTTTGATGGATATTATAGAGCTTTGAAGTCTGGTGTGATCCTTTATGACAGGCCATGTTTTTGGCAATTTTCTATTAAAAAAAAACATATTTTAAAGCTAAAGAATCAGGGCTGGAATAAACCAAAGGAAGCCACTGCCCAGTGGATACATAAATCAAGCTGTCTGCTTCCTACAATAATGATATGCCAACAAGAATCTTATTCTATATTTACTGTCTATTATACATATATATATATATATATATATATATATATATATATATATATATATATATATATATATATATATATTTATTATATGTTTTTTAGATTTAAAAAAAAAAAAAAAAAAAATATATATATATATATATATATATATATATATATATATATATATATATATTTTAATCTAAAAAACATAAAAAACAGAGACAACAGTCAGCACTACAATACACTTCACCCCGGGGATACCCACAGTTAATAAACCAGGTGCTCATCGAGGCCTGCATATATTATTCAGCATCCTGCCAACTATCTGAAGCTTTAACCAATAGACAGTTAGTCCGAAGCATTAGAATTATCATTCATCCAATTTTCCCACACCTTTTCAAATTTAGCTGGCAACCCTCTATTAACAAACGTAGCTTTGTACTGCGGTAAGGTATTATTTATTAACACCTTCCAAGCCACGATGGTAGGGGACACCGGTTTCTTCCATGACAAAATGATTACCGTATTTAGCGTTGTATAACACGCACCTTAATTTTAAGAGGAAAGTTTCAAGGAAAAAAAACTTACATTTTAAATAAAGAACTTTGAAGCAAAATAAGGGTCAGTGCCCATCTGCAGCCTCACCAATGCCCATCAATGCAGCCTGATCAGTGCGCATCTGCAGCCTCACCAATGCCCATCAATGCAGCCTGATCAGTGCCCATCTGCAGCTTCACCAATGCCCATCAATGCAGCCTGATCAGTGCCCATCTGCAGCCTCACCAATGCCCATCAATGCAGCCTGATCAGTGCGCATCTGCAGCCTCACCATTGCCCACCAATGCAGCCTGATCAGTGCCCATCTGCAGCCTTATCATTGCCCAGCAATGCAGCCTGATCAGTGCCCATCTGCAGCCTCACCATTGCAGCCTGATCAGTGCCCATCTGCAGCCTCAACTTTGCCCATCAATGCAGCCTGATCAGTGCCCTTCTGCAGCCTTACCACTGCCCATCAATGCAACCTGATCAGTGCCCATTTGCAGCCTCACCAGCGCCCATCAATGCAGCCTGATCAGTGGCCATCAATGCAGCCTGATCAGTGCCCTTCTGCAGCCTTACCACTGCCCATCAATGCAGCCTGATCAGTGCCCATCTGCAGCTTCACCATTGCCCAATAATGCAGCCTAATCAGTGCCCATCTGCAGCCTCACCTTTGCCCATCAATGCAGCCTGATCAGTGCACATCTGCAGCCTTACCATTGCCCATCAATGCAACCTGATCAGTGCCCGTTTGCAGCCTCACCAGCGCCCATCAATGCAGCCTGATCACTGCCCATCAATGCAGCCTGATCAGTGCCCATAATGCAGCCTGATCAGTGCCCATCTGCAGCCTCACCTTTGCCCATCAATGCAGCCTGATCAGTGCCCATCTGCAGCCTCACCTTTCCCCATCAATGCAGCCTGATCAGTGCACAGAGATTAGAGACGCCGGATTACACAGAGCGAGGATCTCCTGTTTACTCGGCGGCCACTGTAATACGAAAGACCCACCTCTTGGACCAGCTCCTATGATAGACAGAACACTGGACCAATACCGGACATGTGGCATCTATCACAGGTGCTAGTCCAGGAGGCAGGACTTTGTATTACAGTGGCCGCCGAGTAAGCAGGAAATCCTTGCTCTGTGTAATCCGGCGGCGCCCGCCCCCCCCCCCCCCCCCTCCCCTCCGAGGCAGCCCAGGTAAAATATCAGTGTATAACACACACGCATGATTTGCCCTCTATTTTCAGGGGGAAAAAAATTTGTGTTATATGCCGATAAATACGGTATTTTACGTGCATAGTACAGGAGCAGGGTAAGTAGTGTGCGAATCACCTTCTTGGATGCCAGCGGGGTCTGCCAGGCCCAACAAACAGACCGCTATAGAAGGTCTGACCATAATCGTCCATACCCTCCACCCAAAACTGTTGGATGGGTGTGGGCAATGCCAGAAAATGTGCAGAAAATCCGCCCCAGGGGCAGCACACCTCCAACAGTTCGAGGGATGCGCTGGAAAGATTCTTGCAAGTTTACCTGGAGTGTAGTATATTCTATGTAGAAATTTGAATTGTGTCAAATGGTCCCTTACTGATACCAGTCTAGAAAAGGCAATGCACATCAATTGCAAGGTGGGTTGGAGTACCATGCAGAATGAATGGCACTGCATCACACCAACGCATGTAACATGCGTTGCCGCACTGCCATGAGTCCTAAATGTCAATGCAGACATCTGCTTGGATAGCGAGAGGTCACACCAAATACACATTAAGCCCAGGTCAGCTAATCAGGGTGAGGCCAGGAGGTGCATATGAGAGATAACATCGCTACTTCAAAGCTAAAACCAGGCGCCCCCTGCTGATCCAAAAGGGCCGTGGCCTGGGCCCAGTATGGGAGGGTTGGCCGTACCCCCCATGTCAGTAGCCCATGCTGATCATGCCCCCTGCTGAGTCGAACCTAAAGCTCTGCAATCAGAGAAACTCAGTGGTGGTGGTGCGTCCATAAGGGCGCACGGGAACATGGGCGCCGCCCCCTCTCTCCTGCCACCCTCTCTAGCACCAATAGATAGATTCATGCATTGCATGAATCTATTTATGGCCGCCGCTGCCACTCCCTATTCAGGCGCCCGGCCCCTTTTCAGGCAAGGGGGCCCAAAGTACAGCGGCGGGGGGCTGTTTTTGAAGCACCTGATTAGAGCCATAGGCTCTAATAGGCATCAAAAAAGGTGACCTGCGACCATACTGGGCGCTCGCAGGTCACTCAGCTGTGTTAGGAAAGCGAATTATAATTCGCTTTTCTAACACTAAAATGCCTCTCCGCCAATCAGGTGCTCGGAACTGTTACCCGTCACCTGATTGGCTGAAACGACAGGCGCCTATCAGGTGTCCATTCATAGCAGGGGACGGGAAGAGAGGACGGGAGAAGACATCGAGGAGCTGTCCCATCGAGACAGGGTAAGTGCAGACGGGGGGGCACACTGGCAGCATTTGATATGGTACAGGGGGAGCGTTTGATGGCACACTGGTTGCGTTTGATGGTACAGTGAAGCTGCAATTGATGGGGTTTTTTTCCAGAATTTTTCAGTTTGTTTGCGCCCCCCCCCTTAAAAATTTTGAGCACCAGCCGCCACTGCTCATGGTATTTGCTGATTGGAAAGCTTTAGGCCCCTTTCACATGATCAGCCTGCTAGGATCCGCCTGTCCATTTTCAGGCAGATCCGAGTGGGCCACTCCTTGACTTCTATGGACAGGTGGATGTCATTTTGTCGGATTGCCATCCAATCCGACAAAATCCGCTCAAAACAGACGGATGGCAATACGTTTGTGCGGGGCTCTGACAGGTCCGTCCCTGCACAGTGAGCGGAGACGGACCTGTCATCCGCCTGCTCAGCGGGGATCAGCGGAGTGATCCCCCGCTGAGCTAGCAGAGTCCTTCCAGGGCCTTAATCAGCAAGGAACGGGGGGGAAAGGGTTTCTGACCTCTGCAGAGAGACCACTGTTTTCATGCAGAAAACGAGGGACCTTCTCTATTGCAGCAACACCATCACATACCAGGACAGGCTTCCATTATGAGGATGTAATTAGCAAAGAAAGGAAGAGGGGTTGAAGAAGGGAGAATTCTGCCCTGTGAGTTTAGAAAGGGTGAAGAAGTAGACATGACTAGATTCAGTATAACCCTCACATGGAACAAATTCGGGATTCCTGTTCTTCTTCAGGTTGGTGTCGGACTTGGCGACGGAGCAGGCATTGGGCTCCGCTTGATATGCACACAGTGCCTGCCACTCTTTTGCTAGCCGGTCTCGGTTTCTCAAATGATCTTCCATGTATGCCTGAAAAAAATGTAAAGAAATAGGTGGAAATATAATGATTAAAACCAGTTTCAACTCAGTAATGCATTTCATGTCATCAGACAGCAGTGAAACAACCAACTGATGGTACTTGCAGGGCAGGCTGACAATGCTGTTTCTAATTGCAAGACAGTAGCTTAGCGTTGTCAGCCTGCAACAGGAAGTGCTGTTACTTTCTGGATCTCCATGTAGGAAAATGATTGTCCCCAGGACAGGAATGAAGAGAAATTCATAAATCAGCAACGCAGACAGAAGTAAAAATGTTTTTATATTGTTATATAGGGGAATGCTAGAGAAGAGCTTCTCAACCACCCGACCATGGCCCACTGCCTCCCTCCTTCTAAGCCTCAAGCCAGCTGCAGATTCCCTAATCAGCCAGAGTGCTACATAGTCACCATAGTGCCACCCAGCCTCCTATAGTGGGCCACAGTGCCTCTCAACCTCCCTACGTGCCCCAAAGCCCCCCTAAGGGCTCTCAGCCCCCTACAGTGCTGCCCAACTTCCCACCGTGTCCCCAGCCCGCTAAAATGCCCCCTGGCTTTCTGCAGAGCCTCTATCCCCTTAGAGCCCTCAACCACAGTGCTTCCTAGCCCCCACAGTGCCCACCAGTGTTCCACAGTGCCCCTCAACCTCCCTGCGGGTCCCTAGGCCCTCCTAAGTGCTTTTAACCCCCATAAAGTGCTGCCCAACCTCCCACAGTGCCCCAAGCCCCCTGGCTTTCCGTAGAGCCTCTAGCTCCCCCACAGTGCCCTCCATTGTTCCACAGTGACTCTGCAAATTCCTCAGCCTACTAGAGAGAGCCCCTCAGCCCCCTCTAGAGTCACATCAGCCACAGTTCCCCAGCTCCCTCCACAAACCACCTCCCCTAACCTGCCACAGTGCCTCATAGTTCTCATAGTGCCATCCAGACTCCCATAGCCTCCAACTACAGTGAACCCTAGCCCCCCGCAGTGTGCTCCAGTGTTCCACAGTGCCCCTGCAAAATCCTCTGCCTCCTAGAAAGACCCCCTCAGCCCCCTCAAAGACACATCACCCACAGTTTCCCCCAAGCTCCTTCAACAAACCACCTCCCCTAACCTGCCACAGTGCCTCATAGTTCCCATAGTGCCACCCAGACTTCCATAGTGGGGCACAGTGCCTCTCAACCTTCCTGCGTGCCCCCAGGCACCCTGAGATCCCCCAGTCCCCTACAGTGCTGCCCAACCTCCAACAGTGCCCCCAGCCCCCTGCACAATCCTCAGCCTACTAGAGAGATCCCCTCAGCCATCTTCAGAGACACATCACCTACAGTTTCCCCCCAGCTCACTCCACAAACCACCTCCCTTAATCTGCCACAGTGCCTCATAGTTCTGATAGTGCCAGCCAGACTCCCATTGTGGGCACAGTGCCCCTCAACCTCCTTCATGCCCCAGGCCCCCATCCTTCAGTCTCCTAGAGCAGTGGTCATCAACCCTGTCCTCAGGCCCACTAAGGTCGGGTTCACACTGGGGCGACTTGGGATCCGACTTGTACGCCCTCAAGTCGCCCCAAGTCGCCCCAGAAAGAGATTCAATGGGAGTGAACGGGAGCGTCTTAATAGACACTACTGAAGTCCACTCCGACTTCAGAGCGTACTCCCTGTACTACTTTGATCTGACTTGGTAGGCACCTGTACCATAGAAATCAAGGGAAGTCGCCTCCAAGTCGGATCTCTCTCTCAAAGTCAAGCGACTTTGCAGGGAAAACCCCTCCTCCAGAGAGCTGATTGCCCTGTGATTGGCCACAGCCGAAGTCGCCTGTCATGGAGGTGACTTCAAGTCGCGTTGTAATTTGCTGAAGTCGCGCTGAAGCCGCGTTGAAGTCGCGGTACAAAGTCGCGCTGAATCGTGTTGCCCCTGTGTGAATCGAGCCTAACAGCCAGGTTTGCAAGATAAACTGGAAATACACACAGGTGAGATCATTTGCTGCTCAGTGATTGCAGTATTCTAGTCTGCATCTCCCCAAGGTAATACATAAAACCTGGCCTGTTAGTGGGCCCTGAGGACAGGGTTGATGACCACTGTCCTAGAGTGCTGCCCAAGCCCCCTGGCTTTTTGCAAGCCCTCCACCCCTCTTAGTGCCCCCAACCACAGTGCCCTCCTGTGTCCTACAGTGCCCGAAAAATCCTTAGCCTCCCAGAGGACCCCTTCAGCCCCCTTTAGAGACACATACCATATAGTCTCCCTTTAACTCTCTCCAGAAACCTCCTCCCCTACAGGACCACAATTCTTGTAACCCAGATTTGTGAATAGAGGAGAGAATCCTGTGACTGGATCACACTCTTCACCATTCATAGATCATGTTACAAGCAGTGTAATCAGTGAAAGAACTTTTCTTATTGGAGGAGAGGGCAGCAGGGGATGTGTCCCGTCAGAGAATTTTTTTTTTTTTTTTAAAGGTATGTGTATTGGACTTTACAAAGAACAATATAAGAAGTAAAAGAAAAAAAAAGGTCAGAAGAAAACCTAACTCATCCTACCTCAACCTAACTCACCAGAGACCCACAGCTGCAGAAGCTCAGCAATAGGAAGAGGACAGGGCAACCCTGCAGTGAAGATTTCTACAGATTTCAGCAGCCTGCACGTCGTGGGACAACCTTCATTACAGGTAAGTAAAGTAACTAAAGTGGCAAAAAAATGTTTTATAACTAAACTTCAGCTTAAAGTGGCCCTTCTACATGGGCACAGGAAAAAAGGGTCCCTATACCACCTAACATTTAACCTGACCATAGAATTTAAAGTGGTTCTAAAGGCTGAAGGTTTTTTACCTTCATGGATTCTTTCTCCCTTCTCATCGGCTGAGATGCAGAAGCAGGAGCCATTGGCTCCTGCTGTTGTCAATCACAGCCAGTGAGGAGGGAACGGGGGACGGGGCTGAGCTGCGCTCTCTGTGTCTTATGGATCTTACAGTGAGTCTTTAACACTTACCTGCAAACCCAACACTTAAAGCTCAACTCCAGGCTCAGCCTCCATAAACAAATGACCTCTCCCTCCTGGAATCCCCCCATTCCCAGCTGTATGTTATGCTTTTTTTTTTTTCTTTTTTGACGATGAGCTGAAAGACCATGGACATCTTAAGGCCAAAATGAGATACTGCTGGAGGGACCTTCAGATTAGGTATTACAGCCAGACCTTTTTTATTCTTAGAACCTGCTATGGGCCTATTTTCATTTTTAACATTTTTTTTGTGGAGCTGAGCTGTAATCATATTCCCAACAGCTCAAATAATGATATCTCTGAATCACATTCCAGCTGTCATTCTTCTGGTACAAGAGTAAAAATGAAAACAAATACCTTGTTGGTTGTCACTCAGCAATATTTTCTTTCCTTCTGGATGCTCTTACCAGGATCATGTGACCGGTGGAGATGTCCATGTTGGACTGCACGGGTTCCTCGCACCAAGATGGAGTGCTGCTGTGTGAACTGGGGCTGGGCTGTGGCACGTCGCTGAACTGGGAAGACACACTGCTGACACGGGAGTTCTCTGCCGCTGCCCCGCTACCTTCTGTCCGACCGAATAGAGACTTTCCTGCCATGTGCTGTCTGCAGAGATCCTGGAGCAGAGGAGAGAAGGAGAAAAAGGACTCTAGAGGGATTCTATTTGTCTTCAAAGAGCAATTACAGGCAACACATAAAATCAACCACTGAAATGACCACACAATCCTGAAAACATTACAACTCCACTAACTCAAAAAATCCGCCAAATTTACCTATAATGCAAGTTTCTTGAACTCATTGCAGCCAGAATCAGTAGAAAGCCTTCTAGCTGGTACTGGAACTTTTACATCTATGTTCCGAGAACTCGAGAGGACGGTGTCCTGATCTTGAGAACATACTGGTATGCATATTTGGAGGTTCGGACCAGGGACTATTTAGGAAATAGGACACTAGCCTCCACACAGATTTAATAACACTATATGGTCAATGGTACGTGGACACTCCTTCATATATATTACAGGAAAGACATTTTAGGCAATTGTGTTCTTCCAACCTTGTAGTAACAGGCCTTTGGTGAAGGCCCTTTTCTGCTCCAGCATGACTATGCCACTGTGTACAAAGCCAGCTCCATAAAGACATGCATTGATGAGTTTGGTGTGGAGGAACTTGAGTGTCCTGTACAGAGCCCCTACCTCAACCCTACTGAGCACCTTTGGGATGAATTGGAATGAGCAAGGTCTTCTCCCACCAACTTTTCCATAAAGACATGGTTTGATGAGCTTGGTGTGGAGGATCTCAAGTGTCCTGCACAGAGCCCCGACCTCAACCCTACTGAACACCTTTGGGTTGATTTGGAGTGGGCAAGGTCTTCCCAACCAACATCTGCATAAAGACATGGTTTGATGAGCTTGGTGTGGAGGATCTCGAGTGTCCTGCATGGAGCCCTGACCTCAACCCTACTGAACACCTTTGGGTTGATTTGGAGCGGGTAAGGTCTTCCCAACCAACATCTGCATAAAGACATGATTTAATGAGTTTGGTGTGGAGGAACTTGAGTGTCCTGCAGAGAGCCCTGGCCTCAACCCTACCGAAAACCTTTGGGATAAATTGGAACGAGCAAGGTCTTCTCAACCAACAACTTCATAACGACAAAATTTGATGAGTTTTGTGTGGAGAAACTTGAGTGGCTTATACAGAGTTCTAATGGCAATGCTACTCAACATTTTAGGGATGAATTGGAATGAGTCAGGTCTTCACAACCAACATCTCCATAAAGCCATGGTTTGATGAGTTTGGTGTGGAGGAGCTCAAATGATATTTACAGAGCCAAATCAGTACCGGACATCAAAGTATTTCTTTTTAGGTGAATGGGAACAAATTCCCACAGATACAATCCAAAATCTTTATGGAAAGCTTTTCCAGAAAACTGGAGGGTCAAAGATTCTGACAGTATGTGCTGCTGTATATGGCTCCACTGGGGAAATTCACCCTTCTAATTGTCTTGGGAAATACAATATTTTACAGCTGTCACCAGAACAGGAGTTAACGAGAAATCTACCAATTCGGCCATATCTACAGAGTCCAGCACATTCCATACAGCAATGAGACCCAGTCATTGGAAGGTGATGTGATGGTGCCACCAAAGCATAAGTCCAATCCAAGATATCACCAGCACACCATGTTTATAGAGACAGACAGGGCACTTTAATGTCACCAACAGAATGAATCAATGCTTCAAGGACACTTGGGGCCTCTCCAGCAGACAGGAGAGGCCAGTGGTAGCCGCTGCCTGTGGAAGAGGCCCCTAGTAGCCTTTAAACATCACTGCTTCTGTTGGTGACATTAAATTGTCCTATCTGTTTCTCTTGGAGTGATCATCCAATTGGGCACATCTGTTTCGGTGACACCTTGGGGAGATTTCCTCTTACTTCCTCCAAAAGTTGGCTACAGGTGTACCTTAATAATTATAACAGATTATTTTATACACATAGTTTATTCAATAGTTTACCTGGTACTCATACGTGGAGTCTCCACCGCCCTCAGGGCCAAGTCCGGCCAAACGTTCCTTCTCCCGCTGTTTGGCATGTTGGCGGAGACAGAAGATGACAGCTGAGGCGATAACTATCCCAGCAATACAAGCCAAGGCAATAAAGATTAGGAGGACAAACCGGAAGGTATCCCCAAAGTGAGTGGGGTGAGGGTAGGTGGTGCCGTTACTGCGCTGTGGGTGGAGAAAAGATCTGATTTAACATGGAATCTTCCAGAAATATATGACTGGTTAATGTAACATTAACACCTTGTACAAATGGAAGACTGAAAATATACTCAATAAACAGTACGAAGAGCATTACTGATATTCAAAGTGTAACCAATCACAAATCACCTCATTACTGATCATACTGGGGTAAGCTTAAAGCTGAAGTGTAATGTACACATATAATACCTCCCTTGTTCCCCCCTTCCCCCCATCAGCATGCAACGTGCTGTAGTTGAGCTCAGCTTCTCATTGATCTTTTCGGTTCTCCTGTCTTTGCGGACCGGACTTTCCACCTCCTAAATTGTTGATATACATGCCTCCTGCATGTATCCTTACATGTCATGCATTTTCTCCTGTGTATTTCTTACACTGAACTTCTGCTATGATCACTAACATCCAGTTAAATCCCAGAAAAGTCACCACATGACTTCTGCATGCCCAATCATGCTGAGATGCTGAGGCGTGGAGCAACCAATCCTGGGAGAGCAGGAAAAGAAAGGAGGAGGGGATCTAAAGTACACAGAATGCCTCTCTCATACTTGTGCATGAGATATGTAAATCACCTGTCACTCACAGCAAGAGGGAGAAATGGACTCCTATTTCTCTGTCTGTTTTTATCTCAATGAAAAAAAGATAAGAGGACTGCACAGAGCTGGATTAACTCTTCGTGGCAAGACTGGGCACAGATGACATGAAATCCTATACTGTACAAGGTGCAAGCCTTAATTTAAATTATTTCTTTCGGTTTTACATCCACTTTAATTCTAAATACAAGCGTTCTCTATTGTTTCAGTACCTGAAAATGCATAATTCACACATAGTACTATTACAAGAGACCCATCTCATGGGTAGAAAAACTCTGGCTCCAAAAAGGCCGTTGGTACAGAAAATGTTCCACGCGACTTACTCCACCTATTCCCGTAGGGTATCCATATTAATCAGTAAAAGCTTACCCTGCACGATTAATGCTGTTCACTCAGACCCTAACGGGAAATTTGCAAACCCGGTGTTCTGCCGAGAAAGTTCCGCTCAGCGGAAAAGGACCCCCCTCTACTGCGCAGGCACAGCGCCTGCGCAGTAGGATCCGGCGGAAATAGCCGAAGGTGAATAGGTTAAAATCAGCTGTACACTGTGCCTGTAAGAGGGCCCCTCGCGGGCTCGCTTCGCTCGCCACGCTTCGCTCGCCACGCTTCGGGCACGGCCTCTATTAGCTCGGCTCTTTTTTATTCCCCCTCTAGGTCCACTTGGATGGTGGGGAAGGAACCTGGACCTAGGGCGCAGGCGCCGTGTACAGCTGATTGAAGATATTGAGCTTCGGCTTATCCACCGAGGGAACTTTCACGGCAAGACACCGGCTCTCCTTGGTGAGGTCCAGGAGTCATGCTACCTCCTCTCTGGTCTATCTGATCATAGCCCCCTAAAATTGACCCTGAGGATCCAGAGGACACGTAACCAGGCCCTCTGGCGCTTGCAACCTAACTGGATTAATCACAAGACATCCCAGAAGCGTATTCCCCCTAAAGTGCGGGAGTTTGGGAGAATAATGAAGAGTCTGCCTCCCCTGAAATGGTTTGGGACGCGTTTAAAGCTCATAGCAGGGGGCAGTATATATGAGTAAGTGTTGCTGTTAGGGCTGAACAGGGGGTTCTCACCTCCACATTACAGACTAAAGTTGAGTGTTCCTTGACCCATTACTCCTTCTCTCCTACTACTGAAAATTTTGACCATCTCTCATCAATTCAGCAAAAGCTACATCTTCATATTTCAGAAGTCACTATACTTGGTATACAAACTCGTAGACAGGAATACTTTGAGTTTGGGGACAAAAATAGCAAATTATTGGCACTGATGGCCCAACATGACAGACCTCTCACAGTAGTTTCTGAAATTCTCACGGCAGAGGGAAATATAGTGGTTTCTCAGGAAGACATTCTGTCTGAATTTACTAGGTACTAAACCACCTTGTATACCTCCTCCTTACCGCCTAATTTTGACCCTATCTCTATGACTAATATAATAGATACCCTGGTGTTGGGCTGGCTCTCAGATTCGGAAAGGGAACGCCTAGCAGCAGATTTCACCCCCGAATAAATTACCCTTGCCATTCGCTCTTTCCCAGCGGGTAAATCCCCAATGGTCTGTCAATAGATCTCTACAGAGCCCATACTGAATTGCTCGCCTCCAGGCTGGTGGCTTTCTATAAATCTTGCCTGCTTTCCGGGTCCCTACCTCCCTCTATGAAGGAGGCCCATGTTATATGCATACTTAAACCCAATATGGACCCCAAATGATGTGCTTCCTACAGTCCCATTGCGCTTCTTAATTGTGACCTGAAGATCCTCACAAAACTACTAGCCACCAGGTTAAATAAAGTCATTAAATCTCTGGTAGACTCTGATCAAATGGGCTTCATGCCCGGCAGATCTACTGATGCCAATATTTGCAGTTTTTTTCTTTATACACATACAGTCATACATACATACATACACTCCCCCTATGTAAACCAAAGCACTAGAACAATTGCCACCTTGGATATAGAAAAGGCATTTGATACAGTGGAGTGGGTATATCTGTGGAAGGTGATGAGGAGGATGGGATTTCCATTATGTTTTTTCTTATGGATTCAAACACTCTACACGGGCCCCCTGGCAGGTATTCGGCTGAACGGCCTTGTGTCTGCTCCCTTCCACGTGCAGAGGGGTACCAGGCAGGGCTGCCCTTTCTCCCCGGCCCTCTTTGCCCTAGCCATGGAACCCATAGCTGAAGCCTTCAGACATTCTCCAGAAATGTACGGCCTTAGGATGGAGTGGCTGGAGGAGAGATTGGCTCTATATCAGGGATATGCAATTAGCGGACCTCCAACTGTTGCAGAACTACAAGTCCCATGAGGCATAGCAAGACTCTGACAGCCACAAGCATCACACCCAGAGGCAGAGGCATGGTGGAACTTGTAGTTTTGTAACAGCTGGAGGTCCGCTAATTGCATGTCCCTGCTCTATATGCTTTGTATATATGCATGGAACACCTGTGCATGCCAGTGTGGGTAAACACGGCCCTTGCATGGGGTTAACTATAGTACTCCCCATGTGAACGAAGCCTTAACCGCTTCACGACACATATACTGCGGCAGGACAGCCGCTCTACGCCAGATCCAGTATCTAGTACTTCTGGGTCTGGGGTGCTGGAGCCCAGCGGATGGATGGATGGCTCCAGCTCTCTTCCTCTCACACCTCAGCAAGCCTCACTCTCTCCTGAATGGCATGCCCCAAAAGTGGGAGCTGGAGCCATCCATCCATGGATGGACTTACTGGCTGGATCACCAGATGAAAATTTAAGAAAGAAAGGCTAAAAAAGAAAACGAATGCAGCCATCACATCTAAGAATTGGTCAGCTGCAATATAATAAATGCTTTTTGGGTTTAATACCGCTTTATTACATCCAGAAATGCTTGTAAAGCTGGCCATATGCTGGTAGAATTTCAATCAGTCGGTTAGAGTATTCAATAGTACTATTATGGACAAATTTTATAGGAAAACCCCCCGAAAATGTTGTTTGATTGCCAACGAATGCCAATCTTCGGAATTCTACAATTTGGGCTTCACAGTGGTGCAGTGGGTAGCACTCTCACCTAGCAGTAAAACGGGTCACTGGTTGAAAACGTTGGTTCAAATCCCAACCATGACACTACCTGCCTGGAGTTTGCATGTTCTCCCTGTGCCTGCGTGGGTTTCCTCCGGATACTCCGGTTTCCTCCCACACTACAAAGACATGCTGGTAGGTTAATTGGCTTCTGTCTAAATTGGCCTTAGTATATGAATGTGAGTTGGGGACCTTAGATTGTCAGCTCCTTGAGGGTAGAGACTGATGTGAATGTACAATGTATATGTAAAGTGCTGCATAAATTGATGGCACTATATAAGAACCTTAAATAATAATAATTTCGGGATGTACATAAGTATGTTTTTTCCCAAATGAAAACCACATCCATAGATAGAATTTTGTTTGTTAAAGAAAAAATATCCATCCTTATCCTTCAATCGCCCTCGAGAACAATCACCGATTTGACCCCATACCTATAGGAAAATTGAACAAACGCTCCAAAAAACAGGTTTCTTTGAATTAAATTCTACTGGTGTATAGCCAGCCTTAAAACGGTATTAAACCCCAACCCAGAAATGTCATATATCGCAGCCTACCAATCATTAGATGTGGTGGCTGCACTTGTTTTCTTTTTTTTTTTTTTCACCTGGTGATCCAGTCAGTAACCCACCTCCAGTATTAGAGTGCCTACACTCTGGATGAAGGAGCAACAGAGACACCTTTGGACAGCAGCATTGTCATCCTGGGGGGGAGGGGAGTGTTAGATGTGCTAGAAGATTAAAGCTGGCCATATATTATACAATTTTCTTATTCAATTTCCTTTAGATTTACCATTAAGTGGTTGTAAAGTCTCAAGATTTTTCACCTTAATGCATTCTATGCATTAAGGTGAAAAACCTTCTCTGCTGCATCTGCCCCCCCCCCCACAGACCCCCTTTTTTTCTTACCTGAACCCGATCCCATCCAGCGATGTGCACGAGCCCAGCAGCTCCAGCCGCTGTCTCTCTCCTCATTGGACAGATTGATAGCAGCAGGAGCCATTGGCTTCCGCTGCTGTCAATCAAATCCAGTGGCACGGGATTGGGGGGGAGGGGGCGGGGCTGAGTCCCACTCTCTGTGTCGATGGAGGCAGCAGCAGGACTCTGAAGCGCGCCCGCACGAGTGCCCCCCATGGAAAGCAGCTTTCCGTGGGGGCACCCGATGAAGGGGAGGAGCCAGGAGCATCGGCGGGGGACCCCAGAAGAAGAAGATCGGGGCTGCTCTGTGCAAAGCCATTGCACAGAGCAGGTAAGTATAGGCATGTTTGTTATTTTTATTTTTAAAAATAAGCGAACCTTTACAATCACTTTCACTCCTTGGCGCCGGGCCGCACGCATATCTGCGGCCTTCCGGTGGGTGGGCCTTAACGCCGAGAGGTCGCATATATGCGTACCTAAAGGGAAACAGACCTGTGCCAAAAACACATGGCATGCACACTCCCGGCGGCTAACAGAAAGCTTCCGGTCTCAATTTGCGATTGGGAGCTTTCCGATCATGTGACCGCTGTGGCAGCCAATCGCGGCGGTCACATGATCACAAGCCCCGCCTCCCGGCATCTAAAACCACTTAAAGGGCCAGGAGGCTCCGGCGCCAAGGGGTTAAACTATGTAGTGCAAGGGCCTGCCTGATTGCATAGAAATGGAACATTTTTTTAGGTTTGACCTCAGATTATATGGTTTTTGTAAATCTAACGGAAAATTGTATAATGTGTGGCCAGCCTTAGATACACTAAGCCAAACTCCAGCTAACCCCTTTTAAGCAGTTACAGCCACAGTTTTGTTCCTTCAGGGATAATACATGAATTATTAAAAGCTGTTCATTGCAAGCAACCCTGTCAGTGGTAAATGGTTTGTCTCAGCCCTCCAACTGCTACATTTGCAGGATGATGCAGCTTGTTGTGTTGCAAAAAAAAAACAACAGACTTACTTACAGGATCTTGAAAAAAAAAAGAAAAGAAAGCCTAATAAAGAAAACGAATGCAGTCACCACATCTAAGGTAAGGATTGGTAAGCGGCAATATAAGAAACATTTGCTTTTAGGTTTAATACTGCTTTAGGGCCCACTGCATTAAAAAAAGGTCCCAACAATTTTAGGTGTTGATCAGCTACTTCATGAATTTTAATTGAGAGATATAACCACGTCCAAAAAAGCGAGAGCTGGATCAATCAAAAAAGGTTAACAGTCACTTCTGGTCCTCTCCTTCAATCAATCCACGGTGATTTCCCTGGCTTTGAGATGTCCTTTGAAGTAACCTTTTCTAAGTTGGCCAAAATCCGAATCATCAATTTTCCCAAATTTTTTGTTTTCATAGGAGGAAACCTTGAACCCAGTCACATGTCAATCTAAAGCCAGATCTAGTTCAAGTAGAACTACAAGTCCCAGCAGACCTGACAGCCAAAGGTGTGAACTGCTAGAACAACTCTTTATCCTATCACTGTACTTTGATCTCTACACACAGTTCGAGAGTTGGCCAAAATCAGAACCATCAGCTTTCCAAAATCATTTGTTTCTATAGGAGGAAACCTCACACCATAAATATGTCAAGCTAAAGCCAGCTCTAGCAAAAGCGGAACTACAAGTCCCGGCAGCCCTGACAGCCAATGGTTGGGACTGCTAGGACAACTCTTTATCCTATCATTGTACTCTGATCTGGTCTTGTTTTCCCACACACAGTTCCAAAGTTGGCCAAAATCAAAACCGTCAGCTTTCCAAAGTCTTTTGTTTTTGTAGGAGGAAACCCTCAGACAAGTCCCATGCCAATCTAAAGCCAGGTCCAGCTAAAGAGGAACTATAGGTCCCAGCAGCAATGACAGCCAAAGGTTGGAATTGCTAGGACAACTCTCTATCCTAACACTGTACTCTGATTGGTCTTGTATATAGACACACAGTTCGTCCAATTGTCCAAAATCAGAACCAAAATCTTTTGTTTCCGTATGAGCAAACCTTACACCAATCATGTGCCAATCTAAAGCCAGATCCAGTGGAAGTGGAACTTTAGGTCCCAGCAACACCGACACCCAAAGGTTGGATCTGCAAGGACATTTGGTTCTCAAATTTGGATCTGCTAGGACATTTGGTTCCTAAATTTGGATCTGCTAGGACATTTAGTTCCTACATTTGGATCTGCTAGGACATTCGGTTCTCAAATTTATATCTGCTAGGACATTTGGTTCTCAAATTTGGATCTGCTAGGACATTTGGTTCCTAAATTTGGATCTGCTAGGACATTTAGTTCCTACATTTGGATCTGCTAGGACATTCGGTTCTCAAATTTATATCTGCTAGGACATTTGGTTCCTAAATTTGGATCTGCTAGGACATTTGGTTCTCGAATTTATATCTGCTAGGACATTTGGTTCTCAAATTTGGACCTGCTAGGACATTTGGTTCCTAAATTTGGATCTGCTAGGACATTTGGTTTCCAAATTTGGATCTGCTAGGACATTTGGTTCCTAAATTTGGATCTGCTAGGACATTTGGTTCCTAAATTTGGACCTACTAGGACATTTGGTTCCTAAATTTGGATCTGCTAGGACATTTGGTTTCCAAATTTGGATCTGCTAGGACATTTGGTTTCCAAATTTGGATCTGCTAGGACATTTGGTTCCTAAATTTGGATCTGCTAGGACATTTGGTTTCCAAATTTAGATCTGCTAGGACATTTGGTTCTCAAAATTATATCTGCTAGGATATTTGGTTCCTAAATTTGGATCTGCTGGGACATTTGGTTCCTAAATGTGGATCTGCTGGGACATTTGGTTCTCAAAATTATATCTGCTAGGACATTTGGATCCTAAATTTGGATCTGCTGGGATATTTCATTCCCATATGTTGGATCCAGTAGGACATTTGGTTCCCATATGTTGGATCCAGTAGGACATTTGGTTCCCGAATGTTGGAACTGGTAGAACATTTGGTTACCAAATGTTGGATCTGGTAGGACATTGGGTCCCACATTTTGTTGGCTCCTGCTGGGACTTGTGGCTCCTCAAGCATTAAAGAACTACATCTACGAGCGCCCCTATAGACCGCAGAGCTTGCAATCCATCACTGGATGGTCACAAGATCCTTCTCAAGGTCATAATGAAACAAGACAACAACAGCAAAACATCTTCAACAGAAGGAAAAGGGTCAGAAAGAACAACTTTAGAAATGTTGGCTTTATATAACAAATGTTGCAAAAAAAAAAAAGATGATGCAATTGACCGAACAATAGTCATAATTAATAAGACGCTTTTCTACGCTTTAAGCCCCCACCCACTTCCACAGACAGCGGTGGAGGGGAGCTGGGGGAAAAAAAGAGAACAAGTGTTCTTCCACAGAACTTACCTAATAGGCGCTGTGAATTTTGCAGCTGCTCGGCTAAAGCTGTCTCCTTAAAGAGTCCTCCAAGGGGAGGAGGAGGAGGGGGGGGGGGGGACACGGGGACAATACTGAGATCTCGGGCCCCGCACCTTATTCATGTCACACACACACACACAATGCTCTGGCCTGGAGAACATCTAACAGAGAGGGAATGGGAGCCACACGGCACAGAGATACAAAAAAAAAAAAAACCATTGCCGAATGAGACAGGGCGGAATAGAGAGGACGAGGAATGAAGAGGGAGGCGAGGAGGAACGAGAGGAGAAAAGTGAGAAGGGAGGATGGAGGAGAATGGAGGCTTGCAGGATGGCAGAGAAGACAGTTAGTGGAATGAACGGGTAGAAGGCGGTCATGGATGGGCAGGACGACCGCGCCGGCACACAAAAGATGGGTCAGGGGCTCCCGGAGAAGACGGGATGATGATGAGTACCCAGGCGGAGAGGCAGTGATGGAGGACGGAGATGGGAGCGGCAGGGAAGAGTGTGTGTAGGATGGGGGTCTGGTACCCTCTCCTTGCCACCGTAAGCTCCCTAGAATATCGCCCTTCTCCGTCACAATCACAGCACTTGTCACATCAAAAGAGGTTACCATGACAACAGTTCCATGTTACAGAGGGGAGGCGTGACCGCACAAAAAAAAAAAAAAAAAAGCGTCCTCCTTCCCTGCCCCCATCTATAGACCGACCAACAACTCCCATCTTCACCCCCCCCCCCACCCTCCTCCATCCCTGCAGCTGGATGACACCTCCCCCACCACCACCCCACCGAGAGCCCATCCCCCACATTAACCTGTAATCAATACGATAAGACAGGGACCTAAAACAGCAACCGGAATTAACAAACCACAGAGAGAGAGAGAGAGAGAGAGAGAAGATCTACTACATCCCGAAATGTCACATCAGACATAGAATGTCCCCGACTGTCACATCCAGACATAGAATGTCCCCAACTGTCACATCCAGACATAGAATGTCCCCAACTGTCACATCCAGACATAGAATGTCCCCGACTGTCACATCCAGACATAGAATGTCCCCGACTGTCACATCCAGACATAGAATGTCCCCGACTGTCACATCCAGACATAGAATGTCCCCGACTGTCACATCCAGACATAGAATGTCCCCGACTGTCACATCCAGACACACATCCCTGACTGTCACATCAGACATTGAATGTCCCCAACTGTCACATCCAAACATAGAACGTCCCCGACTGTCACATCCAGACACAGAATGTCCCCGACTGTCACATCCAAACATAGAATGTCCCTGACTGTCACATCCAGACATAAAATGTCCCCGACTGTCACATCCAGACACAGAATGTCCCCGACTGTCACATCCAAACATAGAATGTCCCTGACTGTCACATCCAGACACAGAATGTCCCCGACTGTCACATCCAGACATAGAATGTCCCTGACTGTTACATCCAGACACAGAATGACCCCAACTGTCACATCCAGACATAGAATGTCTCTGACTGTCACATTCAGACATTGAATGTCCCGACTGTCACATCCAGACACAGAATGTCCCCGACTGTCACATCCAGACACAGAATGTCCCCGACTGTCACATCCAGACGCACAACATCCCTGACTGTCACATCCAGACACAGAATGTCCCCGACTGTCACATCCAGACACCGAATGTCCCCAACTGTCACATCCAGACATAGAATGTCCCCGACTGTCACATCCAGACACAAAACATCCCCGCCTGTCACATCCAGACATAGAATGTCCCCGACTGTCACATCCAGATATAGAATGTCCCCTACTGTCACATCCAGACACACAACATCCCTGACTGTCACATCCAGATACATAATGTCCCTGACTGTCACATCCAGACACAGAGTGTCCCCAACTGTCACATCCAGACATAGAATGTCCCGACTGTCACATCCAGACATAGAATGTCCCGACTGTCACATCCAGACACAAAATGTCCCTGACTGTCACATCCAGACACAGAGTGTCCCCAACTGTCACATTCAGACATAGAATGTCCCCGGCTGTCACATCCAGACACACAACATCCCTGACTTTCACATCCAGAAACACAACATCCCGACTGTCACATCCAGACACACAACATCCCTGACTGTCATATCCAGATGCACAGCAACCCCAATGATCACATCCAAGCACACAACATCCTCGACTATCACATCTAGACAGATAACACACCCAAATCTTACATTCAGACACACAACATCCCCGACTGTCACATCAAGGCAGAAAATATCCCTGTCACATCCAGACATAGAATGTCCCCGACTGTCAAATCCAGACACATAACATTCCCAACTGTCATATCCAGACACCCAACATCCCTGACTGTCACATCCAGACACGTGCCATCCCCAACTATCACACTCAGACACACAACATCCCTGACTCTCACATCCAGAAACAACATTCCCAACTGTCACACCCACACATAGCATCCCAAACTGGCACATCCAGACATAGAATGTCCCTGACTGTCACATCCGTACACACATTCCCAACTGTCACATCCAGACATAGAATTTCCCCAACTGTCACTTCCAGGCAGACAATGTCCCCAATTGTCACATCCAGACACATATCCCCAACTGTCACATCCACACACACAAAATCCCCGGCTGTCACATGCAAACACATAACATCCCCAACTGTCACATCCAGATATAGAAAGTCCCTGACTATCACATCCAGACACACAGCATCCACGACTGTCACATCCAGACACACAGCTTCCCCAACTGTCATATCCAGACACACAACATCCCTGACATTCAGATCCAGACACACAACAACCCCCGACTGTCCCATCCAGACACAACATCCCCGACCTTCACATCAAGACACACAACATCCCCGACTGTCACATCCACAGCAACACATTATCCCTGGCTGTCAGATCTAGACACACAACATCCCCAATCGTCACTTCCAGACACATAACATTCCCCACTGTCACTTGCAGACAGACAATGTCCTCGACTGTCACATCCAGACACAGAACTTCCTGACTGTCACATCCAAACACACAACATCTCCAACTCTCATTTCCAGACAGAGAACATCCCCGACTGTCACATCCAGACAAACAACATCCCTGACTGTCACATCCAGACACACAATAACCCCATTAATTGTCACATCCAGACACACAACATCCTTGACTGTCACGTCCAGACAAAAAATATCCATGGTTGTCACATCTACACACACACAACACCCTTGACTATCACATCCGGACACACAACATCCCAAACTGTCACATCCAGACATAGAATGTCTCCAACTGTCATTTCCAGGGAGATAACCCAGTCCCAGACTGTTCCATCCAAACATAGAACATCCTTCCTGTCACATCCAGACACGCAACATCCCTGACTGTCATATCCAGACACACAACATCCCTGACTGTCACATTCAGACACATAACATCTGCAACTGTCACATCCAGACACACAACATCCCTGACTGTCACATCCAGACATGTAACATGCCGCCTGTCACATCCAGACACATAACATCTACGACTGTCACATCCAGACACACAACATCCCTGACTGTCACATTCAGACACATAACATCTCCAACTGTCACATCCAGACACACAGCATTCCTTACTGTCACATCTAGACACAACATCCCTGACTGTCACATCTAGACACACAACAACCCCCAACTGTCACATCCAGACACACAACATCCAACTCTCACATACAGACATAGAACTTCCCCAGCTGACACACTTTGGAGAAGGCTAGGGGACCCTGTAGGAGGTTGTAAGAATCGGGCTGAGAGGCACTCTAAGGGATTGGGTAGCATCTCAGATGCTGGAAGGTCACTGATGGTGGTTGGCGGTGGACAGGGTAAAGCACATTGCAATGGTCTATAATGGGGAACACTGCAGGGGGCTGGGAAGAAGGCTGGAGATACAGTAGAAAGTAGAAGGCAGTGAAGTTGGCTATGGGGAGGGCTGGAGGAGAACTGAAGGTGGGCTGTTTACACAGGTGTGTAGAGATACTTTCTCCTACTCTGCACTTGATTTTTCAGACCACCTCTCGGGATAAGGTTTTTCCACATTTTGTGTGTTGGTCTATCACATAAAATCCCAATAAAATACATTTATGTTTTTGGTTGTATAACATGACAAAAAGTGGAAAATTTTAAGGGGTATGAATACTTTTTCAAGGCACCGCACAGGTTTAGGTAAAAGTAAAAGCTGAACCAATTTTGACAAACAGCCAAGGCAACAATGTTCTTTGGTTGTGGAATTTGTTTTCCTAGTTTCTTCTGTATGTGATGTGGTTGGGAGGGTTGGCCATGTGTGAAATCTTACCACTGCTTCGTCCTGCATGGTCTGCTCACTCCCTACTACATCCATACGAAGAACCTCTACCTCTCATTTTTAGGACTTTCTGTCATCGTTGATTGTTTGGGTAATTGGCCAGCTTTTAATTAAGAGGAGAAAATATCTGGTGATTTTGGTGCACAATGCTTACAACTAAGTGGGGCACAAGAGTATAAATCTGGTCCTTTCTGGACCTCTCTATAGCCAAGTCAACCCTCTTTTCCTACTTTTCCTACTAAGTATTCACATTATCATATCGGATGTTCTTTAATGGTGCATAAAGTGTGATTAGTGTCAACACAACTGCAGGTAACTATTAAACTTTATACTGCATGATATCTAGTCAATAAATCTGTTATACACTCCATGGGCACCATCGTAACCTGTGGCATATGAAGGGGATGTCCACACGACAGAGAGAAAGCCGTACCTAGTGGCACCTAAACCATAGCAGAGCAAGAATTTTTTTCAGATGATTATCCACAAGTTCCTCTCGCTATAGATCTCTAGACGAGTCTTACAAACTCTAAGGCCACATTTCCCTGTCAGTGTTCCCAACTTTAGATCATTCCTTGGCCTATAAGGACAGGATACTTACAAACTTGGCTGGAAACTTGGATGGTTGAAACTTGTGGTTTCAACCATCTCTGCACTCTTGACCTCTCTGTAGCCACCATCAACTTTCTTTTTTCTACTGAAGCTTTTACATTACCTCTAGACAAGGAGTTCTTTAATATTGTGAAAAGAGCGACCAATGTCCACACAACTGCCATTAACTGTTGAACTTTTTTTGGATGTTTTTTTGCTCAAAATAAATTTCCCATTTCTAAGTTCAAAAAGGTCTCCCATCATGATTAGAGTTTCCACTGAATCACTTTCTCTAAGGCCACCAGTGACTTTCATTTCTGACCTTAACTATCACAGTAGACGCACTTGACGACCTCAGGGAAGCATAGCCAAAGACGCCATAATCCCCTAGGCCAGTGATGGCGAACCTTGGCACCCCAGATGTTTTAGAACTACATTTCCCATGATGCTCAACTACACTACAGAGTGCATGAGCATCATGGGAAATGTAGCTCCAAAACATCTGGGGTGCCAAGGGTCGCCATCCCTGCCCTAGGCTCACAGTACCTGGACACCACCTGCTGTCTTCTCATCCACCAACTGCTCAGGAGAGAGACAGAACACAACCTCTCACCATCTAGATCTGCACATAAATACCCCACTCACTCCAACGTGGTCTCTCTTGAAAGGGATAATCCACCATTTACAGAGAGAGCAGGGTCTTTTTATGGGAGACGACCAACATCCCCATTTAGCACTCCATTACATTTACTTAGGAGCTAGAAGACTATGCGGCAGATTTACTAAAGGCAAATAGACTGTGCACTTTGCAAAGTGTAGTTGCACTCTGCATGAGCAGTTGCTCCAGAGCTTAGTAATTGAACAGAAGCTCTGCTGACTTCTATCATCCAATCGTGTGAAAGCAAAAATGCAATTTTTATTATATATATATATATATATATATAAATATATAAATAAATATATATATTTTTATTTTCCTTTCACGTGATTGGTTGTACTTTGCAAAGTGAAGCTTTACCTCATTTACTAAGCTCTGGAGCAACCGCACTTTGCAGAATGCAACTGCACTTTGCAAAGTGCACAGTCTATTTTCCTTTACTAAATCAACCCCAGTAAGTAAGGCTAAATAAGGTAGTAAATAATAATATATATGTGAGTGTGCATAATTCAAAAAGTCTAAGAATACCTATTCAGATTCTTACAAATTGCCAGTCTTCACTCTTTAACTGATACATAAAGTAACCTGATGGCCTGTGCTTTATGTCTCATTTATGTAAAATTTTCCTTTTCAATTGATTCACTACACCCCAATGAATATTTTTCTACCCTACAATAAATCTGCTTCAATTGCTTGCAAATGGCAGGTATTTGTGGTCAGATTAGGGCTGCTGTTAGAAATCACGGGGCCCCATACAGCCAACCGGACAGGGCCCCCCCCCCTCCTGTCCAGAAGTGACTGAGGTCATAGATTTTATCAGTCCCTTTCTTTGCAGCCTCAGTTGCAAAGATGATTGAATTGGAAGCGCTCTGCATGCAGTTTCCTATGCTTCAGTGATGAATGGGCACAGGAGTGATTGTACCGATCACTCACTGTGTTCATTCTGGAAAGGAAGGGGCCAATAAATGATATATTTACTGGCCCCTTACACCGCTCTCCATCCTAAAACATCCCCCTGGGTGCCCACAGCAGGAGAGGAGGGAAGCCAGCAATGCTGCGGGGGGGGGGGGGGGTTCACATAGGGGGGCCTGGACAGCAGATGGAAGGGATCCATGTGCTAGAACCACTCCCCTGTAGTGCAGCCAGAGGGAGAAGCTGGCAGCATTACAGGGGAAGGCAGAAGAGGATTGGTGTTGCAATAAGACAGTACAGCCAACCCTTCTGACTGCCCCCACCCCTCTTGAACTGATGGGGCCCGGACCCAGTACAGGAGGGCTGGCTATACTGCCTTATCAGCGGCCCTGGGTTGGCTTTGCGGTGAGAATATTTCATTATATGTAGGAAGACCCCCAATATACACCAACATTGTACAAAGCTATATATGAAACTGGCAACAAAGGGCACTTCATGTTTAACAGAAATAACAGTGATGGAATCATAATGACCAGATCCAAATCCTATGTGGTGACCGGAACTTCACATCTATTACATGGCTAAAAGCATACCTCACAACTTTCTGAGATGGGAACGAGGGACACCTATTAGCAATAATATGTAGGCATAGGAAACACCACCCCCCTCTCCCTAAAGTAGAATTATAAAAAAAAAATGATGAGTTAAACCCACAAGTGCTTTTTTTTTTACCACTACTATTCCTTTATACTGGCTATTAATATTTACAATTGCAAACATTTAGAGATTGGATGAAAGGTTTAGCACTGGGAAACACTTTTTGAAAGATAAAAAGTGCATTTTATATACAACTATATGGATCAGACCAAAATGAGGGACAAATGAGGAGGAGAGAGGGACAGAGGGACATTGCTCCAAATCAGGGACAGTCCCTCGAAATCCGGGACAGTTTGGAGCTATGTAAAAGTATGTGGTCACCCCTCCATATCATTGAGTTTAGGTGTTTCCAGTGAAGGGTACTGTAAATGCTACAGCATATATACAGACATTTTATAACATTGGACACTTCAAGCTTCATAGCAGTAGTTTGGGGAGGGCACTTTTCTGTTCCAGTATGGCTGTGCCCCTGTGTACAAAGACAGCTCCATAGGGACATGGTTTGATGAGTTTGGTGTGGAGCAACTCGAGTGACCTGCACAGAGCCCTGACCTCAACACCATTGGGATGGTGCCAATTGTGAGCCAGGTCTTCTCAGCCAACATCAGTACCTGACCTCACAAATGTTTTTTTTTGGCTTAAAGTGGTTGTAAAGTCAGAAGGTTTTTTTTTATCTTATTGCATTCTATGCATTGAGATAAAAAACCTTCTGTGTGCAGTAGCTGCCCTCAGCACCCCTAATACATACCTGAGCCCCCACTCAATCCAGCGATGTTGCACGAGTGTCTTGGCCATTCAGGACTCTCCCTCCTGATCGGCTGAGACACAGCAGCGGCATCATTGGCTCCCGCTGCTGTCCATCAAAGTCAGTTAGCCAGTCAGGAGAGAGGGGGCGGGGCCAAACCAGGGCTTTGTGTCTGAATGGACACATGGAGCTACAGCTCGGCTCGGAAGCTTCTTGCTGTGGGGGCACTTGACGGGGGGGGGGGGGGGGGGGGGGGCAGGAGAGCTGAAGAGGGACCTGAGAAGAGGAGGATCTGGGCTGCTCTGTGCAAAACCATTACAGTGTAGGTAAGTATGACATGTTTGTTATTTTTATAGAAAAAAAAAAAACGAGATTTTACAATCACTTTAATCAGTACAATTTTCTACAGACATCTTCTAAATCTTGTGAAATGTCTTCCAAGAAGTATGTGTGACAGACCCAAGACAGGACAGGAACATTTGGAGGGGACTACGGACAAGCCTCCTACTCACTGATTATGGCCCATGGAGAGCAGATCATTCTCCAATGATGGAAAACTACATGATGGACGCTGAGAGCGAGGCTTGGATTAATTCTCTGAATAAGGACAATAAAGCTTCCCTTCTGGAGTGGATGAAAAGGCGTAATATAAAATCTTGTACAGGTTAAGGGGAAATATGGTGGCCCTCCTGCAGACTGATTTGGAGAATCCCTCCACTTGGAACAGTAATATTTATCAACAATATCCCTCAAGAAATCTATGAAGATAAATGAATTCCACTGTATCAGACTGCTGGAGCATTGTCTTCTGACAGATTACACAAGTTTGTAACTCTCCCATTGTGTACCTCCTAGGTTTTGATCCCCATTGTTAATTGAGTCGCCTATTGTTTCTGTCTGTCTGCTCATCTCTCGGAGATTTGATTATTATTGTGACCACTTTACCTTGTTATGGAACCATTGTGGGATTTTATTTCTCTATGCTTATAATAATGTGTAATGTAATTTCCATCCAGGGTTGTAGGCTGGTTTAAGTGGTGAGTTGTAATGGTTTTAAGTGGTGAGTTGTTTAATTAGCTTAGATTTTGTTTATGTTGGCTGTTCCTTAGCCATGTTAATGATATTCCTGTTTACAGTCTGTATTGTTAGGGTAATGTGATCAGGCCCTACCTGGTCCTGTGTGCTATATAAATTCTGTGTGAGTTTGCAATACAGTTCCAGTTCCAGAGCACCTAAGCAAATGCCATCTAGTCTTGGGTGCAATATTCAGCTACAATACCCGGTTCTTGGGTCCAGACTGGAGGAAGCTATATCTTGACGGAAGCTCCCAAGCTGTGTGCTGGACAGTTCCGTCACAGTGTGGAAGCCGTTATAGCTGCAAAGGGAAGGGGGGTGTCCAACTTGTCCATGTCCAACACGTTATGACCAACAAGCTCAGATAGCGGTGATGTTCCCCCGCGGTGCTCCTGGCTCCTCTTCTTCTCGAGTGCCCCCTTGGAAAGGTTCCCGAGTCCTGCTGCTGGGTCCATTGACACAGACAGCAGGACTCGGCCCCACCCCCCTCCCGTGTCACTGGATTTGATTGACAGCAG
Source organism: Lithobates clamitans (assembly GCA_037952925.1). Taxonomy (NCBI): domain Eukaryota; kingdom Metazoa; phylum Chordata; class Amphibia; order Anura; family Ranidae; genus Lithobates; species Lithobates clamitans. Next base: position 497,001 of record JBBGZY010002098.1, on the reverse strand, counting down.
CGGGAGCCAATGGCCCCTGCTGCTATCATTCTATCCAATGAGGACCCGAGACAGCGGCTGGAGCTGCTGTGCTCGTCCCTGTCGCTGGAACGATTGGCTCAGGTAAGGAAAAAGGAGGGTCTGGGGGGGTGCTGCAGCACAAAAGGTTTTTCACCTTAATGCATAGAATGCATTAAGGTGTAAAAACCCCGAGGGTTTACAACCCCTTTAAAGAGGAACTCGAGCCTTAAAGGGGTTCTAAAGGCAGGAGTTTTTTTTTATCTTAACCATTTCCGCTCCGGAAATTTTTACCCCCTTAATGACCAGGCCATTTTTTGCGATACTGCACTGCGTTTTTTTAACTGACAACTGCGCGGTCGTGCGACGTTAGACACAAATAAAACTCATGTCCTTTTTTTCCCAAAAATAGAGCCTTCTTTTGGTGGCATTTGATCACCTCTGCGGTTTTTATTTGTTGCGCTATAAACATTTTTGAAAAAAAAAAAACAATATTTTTTTCTGCTATAAAACATATTCAATAAAAAAAAATTTAAGAAAATCAAATTTCTTCATCAATTTAGGCCAATATGTATTCCGCTACATATTTTTGAAAATAAAAAATCCCAATAAGCATATATTGATTGGTTTGTGCAAAAGTTATCGTGTCTACAATTTATGGGATATTTTTATGGCATTTTTATTTTTTTACTAGTAATGGCGGTGATCAGCGATTTTTAGCGGGACTGTGACATTGCGGCAGACAAATTGGACACCTATCTGACACTTTTGACACTTTTTTGGGAACCAGTGACATTATTACAGTGATCAGTGCTAGCAATATGCACTGTCACTGTACTAATGACACTGGCAGGCAAAGGGTTAAAACCAGGGGCGATCAAAGGGTTAAGTGTGTCCCTAGGGGGCGCTTGCTAACTGTGTGGGGGATGGACTGACTGGATGAATACAGAGATCCGTGTTCCTGCTTAGCAGGAACCGAAGATCTCTGTGTCCTCCCCTGTCAGAATAACGGTCTGCCTTGCTTACATAGGCAGATCCCCGTTCTGCCTCTTTGGGGAACGATCACGGGTGGCCAGCGAACATTGCTTCCTCCGGACCCGCTGATTGGCTCCCCCTCTGTCTACTGCACGAAATGACGTACAGGTACGTCGTTTCGCACAGTAGAGCAGGCCTGCTGCAGTATATGTACTGCGGCCGGTCGGCAAGTGGTTAATGCATTCCATGCACTAAGATAAAAACCTTCTGTGTGCAGCAGCCCCCCCTAATAACTGAGCCCCATTTCGATCCAGAGACGTTGCACGAGAGGCTTGGCTGTCCGAGACTCTCCCTCCTGATTGGCTAAGACACAGCAGCGGGCGCCATTGGCTCCCGCTGCTGTCAATTAAAGTCAGGGAGCCAATGAGGAGAGAGAGGGGGAGGGCCCGAGCTCCCTGTCTGAATTGACACACAGAGCAGCCACTCGGCTCTGGTGCCCCCATAGCAAGTTGCTTGCAGGGGGGCGGGCACTCAGCAGGAGGGAGGGGCCAGGAGCGCTAGTGGGGGACCTGAGAAGAGGAGGACCTGGACTGCTCTGTGCAAAACCATTATATATAGTATAACATGTTTGTTATTTTTTTAAAATAACAAGACTTTAGTATCACTTTAAATTAAAAAAAAAAATGTGAACAGACATTTACGTGCCAATACACAGTTATCTGCACATGCGCAGCTCAGTTTATAATGTAGCACCATTCCTGCGTGCCGAGTTACAGCATCCAGCACCAGTCAAAGCCAATGAAAACCAGAACATGAAAGAACTCGAGGAGGAGCGAGGGACCTCAGACCATAAGAGCAGAGGTAAGTATTGCAGACTTTAGTTCTGCCCCAAGTAGGGGTGTTGAAATGAATCGTAGCATCGATGCATCGCGATTCGACCACCCACGATGCGGCATCGAAAGCTACAACTTGCATAATCGATTTTCTGATGATGATACCCACGGGCCGCTTTATGCCCTGCTTCTGAGTCTGAACTGAACCGAAAGCAGTCGAAGGAGCCGTGGGCGTGCCTTTTTTTCCCGCCCCCCGCTGACATCATCCCCAGCCTGTTGAGCTGGCTGCTGCGCGACACGTGGGGCGAATGTCCCCCAACTCCCGATGAGTCATGACCCATTCCCCAGAGCCTTCCTTCTTGGCTCACCTCACACTATGCATAGGCCGCCTCCGTCCTCTTTAGAACAGGCTGCTGTGGGAGACCCAAGATGCCAGACGGCCGCGGTTGTCCTCTGTCCTCCTCACAGGCTGCTGCTGCAGGCATCATCATCATCATCAGGTACTTTGGGAATCAACCACCATCTTATTGTAGTATAAAGAATGGGCTGTCTCCTGTGGACAGCACAGCACCATCTTATCTCTTGTGGCTTAAAGAGTGGACTGGGCACGTAAAGGAAAGCACCAAAGTCTTATCATTTGTGACCATGAAAAGTTTGATAAAGGGTTGGCTGTGTGGTGCTGGGAACCTACCCCTGTATAGTATACTACATACATAGTCAGATGAACAGTAGTCTTTGTGCAAGGATCCAAATGTTGTAAGCTGTTATAGATCTCCTACACCACTTTCAGTAAACAGCTGCCAGCAGTGGTAGTCTTTGTGCAAAGATTTGTGAGAGGAACCCATAGGAGGGTAGGTGCAGTGTCCTGTGTAGCTACAAAAGTCTCTGTCCATCTCTTGTATCATGTCTGCAGTCTCTGACCCTCTCTTGTATCATGTCCACAGTCTCCGACCCTCTCTTGTATCATGTCCGCAGTCTCTGACCATCTCTTGTATCATGTCCGCAGTCTCTGACCATCTCTTGTATCATGTCTGCAGTCTCTAACCATCTCTAGTATCATGTCCGCAGTCTCTGACCCTCTCTTGTATCATGTCCGCAGTCTCTGACCCTCTCTTGTATCATGTCCGCAGTCTCTGACCCTCTCTTGTATCATGTCCGCAGTCTCTGACCCTTTCTTGTATCATGTCTGCAGTCTCTGACCCTGTCTTGTATCATGTCCGTAGTCTCTGACCCTCTCTTGTATCATGTCCGCAGTCTCTGACCCTCTCTTCTATTATGTCTGCAGTCTCTGACCCTCTCTTGTATCATGTCCGCAGTCTCTGACCCTCTCTTCTATCATGTCTGCAGTCTCTGACCCTTTCTTGTATCATGTCTGCAGTCTCTGACCCTGTCTTGTATCATGTCCGTAGTCTCTGACCCTCTCTTGTATCATGTCTGCAGTCTCTAACCATCTCTAGTATCATGTCCGCAGTCTCTGACCCTCTCTTGTATCATGTCCCCAGTCTCTGACCCTTTCTTGTAGTATTTTGGGGTCGGTCACTCTGGAGCTTCTCTTTGAGTTGTCTGCTGTGTTTACACTTTGCTACATGCAGGGAGTGTTGTCTTTTTTTTTTTTTTAAGAACAGATAAAATAAAAACAAAATGGAGTTCCTCTGACTGCTTGAATTTTTTGGATGAAAAACGTGAGCAGTAATCGTGATGCATCGCGGAATCGAAACGAATCGTGGACAGGATAATCATAATCAAATCGAATCATGAGGCCAGTGGAGATGAGCACCCCTAGCCCCAAGGGTGAGTTTAGGCACCCAATGTGTAGCGCAGGGTGAGGTATGAATTTTTTTTTTTTTTTTTTTTACACATGGTTTGAGTTAAGACTAAATTATCACATTTTTGCACAAGACTGATTGAGACTAGTTTTAAGTAATAGTAAAATCACTGAGCGTCTACGAGTGGAAGTCAATGCCTTGTGACCGGGCATATGCTAAACCGGCTGCACACTGCAGATGTATCTACAACAATCAGCCACAACTTTATGACCACTGACAGGTAAAGTACATACTATTGATTATCTCATTACAATGGCATCTGAAAATGGGTGGGATATATTAGGCAGCCAATCAACATGTTGTCCCTGCAGCTGATGTGTTGAAAGCAGAAAAAATGGGTATCGCAATTTGTTGTGTATGGGGGCTGGGTAGCTGCAGACCGGTCAGGGTGTCCATGCTGACCCGTGTCCACAGACAAAAGCACCTACAATGGGCACTTGGGCATCAGAACTGGACCACAGAGCAATGGAAGAAGGTGGCCTGATCCGATGAAGTGTGGGTGCGTCACTTACCTGGGGAAGAGATGGCACCAGGATGCAGTATGTGAAGGTGACAAGCTGGCAGAGGCAGTGTGATGCTGTGGGCAATGTTCTGCTGGGAAACCTTGGCTCCTGCCATTCATGTGGATGTTACTTTGACACGTACCACCTACCTAAACATGGTTAGTGACCAAGTACACCTCTTCACGAAAACGGTATTCCCCGATGGCAGTGGCCTCTTTCAGCAGGATAATGCTCCCTGCCACACTGCAATGATGGCTCAGGAATGGTTCGGGGAATACAACAGTGAGTTTTTTAGGTGTTGACTTGGCCTACAAATTCTCCAGATCTCAATCGAATTGAGCATCTCTGAGACGTGCTGGAAAATCAGGTCTGATCCATGGAGGACCCAAATTGCAACTTACAGTACTTAGATTGATTTACTTAAGGCAAATAGACACTTTGCAGTTGCTTCAGAGGTTAGTAAATGAACAGAAGCTCTGCTGACTTTCATCATCCAATCATGTGCAAGCAAAAATGCTGTTTTTTTTCCTTGCCCGTAATTGGGTATTTTTTTGCAAAGTGAAGTTTTACCTAATTTACTAAGATCTGGAGCAACTGCACTTGCAGAGTGCACAGTCTATTTGCCTTTCGGAAATCAACTCCAAAGTATCTGCCACTGATGGCTTGGTGCCAGATACCACAGCATACCTTCAGAGATCATGGCAGGGGCGTTGCTAGGTGGCAAAAAGACCAGGGGCTTCAGCCCGAAGTCCAAGTTTTGCAGGTTTTTTGGCTTGAGCGGTGTGGGGTTGTGTGGCGGGGGGTAAGCTCACTTGCTGGTTGCTTCCTGGCTTACCAGTGCCCATCAATGCTTGGATGATGGAAGTCAGCAGAGCTTCTGCTCATTTACTAAGCTCTGGAGCAACTGCAAAGTGCACAGTCTATTTGTCTTTAGTAAATCAACCCCCGAGTGTCCCTGCCTCGATGAGCTGCTTTGGCGGCAAAAGTGGGACCTACTCAATGTTAGGTGGGTGGTCATAAAGTTATGGCTGATCGGTGTGTGTATACAGCATCTCACAAAAGTAAGTACACCCCTCACATTTTTAAAAATATTTTATTAATTCTTTTCATGTGACAACACTGAAGAAATGACACTTTGCTACAATGTAAAGTAGTGAGTGTACAGCTTGTATAACAGTGTAAATTTGCTGTCCCCTCAAAATAACTCAACACACAGCCATTAATGTCTAAACCGCTGGCAACAAAAGTGAGTACACCCCTAAGTGAAAATGTCCAAATTTGGCCCAAAGTGTTAATATTTTGTGTGGCCACCATTATTTTCCAGCACTGCCTTAACCCTCTTGGGCATGGAGGTCACCAGAGCTTCACAGGTTGCCACTGGTGTCCTCTTCCCCTCCTCCATGATGACATCACGGAGCTGGTGGATGTTAGAGACCTTGCGCTCCTCCACCTTCCGTTTGAGGATGTCCCACAGATGCTCAATAGGGTTTAGGTCTGGAGACATGCTTGGCCAGTCCATCACCTTTACCCTCAGCTTCTTTAGCAAGGCAGTGGTCATCTTGGAGGTGTGTTTGGGGTCGTTATCATGTTGGAATACTGCCCTGCGGCCCAGTCTCTGAAGGGAGGGGATCATGCTCTGCTTCAGTATGTCACAGTACATGTTGGCATTCATGGTTCCCTCAATGAACTGTAGCTCCCCAGTGCCGGCAGCACTCATGCAGGCCCAGACCATGACACTCCCACCACCATGCTTGACTGTAGGCAAGACACACTTGTCTTTGTACTCCTCACCTGGTTGCCGCCACACATGCTTGTCACCATCTGAACCAAATAAGTTTATCTTGGTCTCATTAGACCATAGGACAAGGTTCCAGTAATCCATGTCCTTAGTCTGCATGTCTTCAGCAAACTGTTTGCGGGCTTTCTTGTGCATCATCTTTAGAAGAGGCTTCCTTCTGGGACAACAGCCATGCAGACCAATTTGATGCAGTGTGCGGTGTATGGTCTGAGCACTGACAGGCTGACCCCCCCACCCCTTCAACCTCTGCGGCAATGCTGGAAGCACTCATACATCTATTTCCCAAAGACAACCTCTGGATATGACACTGAGCACGTGCACTCAACTTCTTTGGTGGACCATGGCAAGGCCTGTTCTGAATGGAACCTGTCCTGTTAAACCGCTGTATGGTCTTGGCCACCGTGCTGCCGCTCAGTTTCAGGGTCTTGGCAATCTTCTTACAGCCTAGGCCACCTTTATGTAGAACACCAATTACTTTTTTCAGATCCTCAGAGAGTTCTTTCCCATGAGGTGCCATGTTGAACTTCCAGTGACCAGTATGAGAGAGTGAGAGCGATAACGCCAAATTTAACACACCTGCTCCCCATTCACACCTGAGCCCTTGTAACACTAACGAGTCACATGACACCGGGGAGGAAAAATGGCTACTTGGGCCCAATTTGGAGATTTCTACTTAGGGGTGTACTCACTTTTGTTGCCAGCGGTTTAGACATTAATGGCTATGTGTTGAGTTATTTTGGGGGGACGGCAAAAGTACACTGTTATACAAGCTGTACACTCACTACATTACATTGTAGCAAAGTGTCATTTCTTCAGTGTTGTCACATGAAAAGATAGAATAAAACATTTACAAAAATGTGAAGGTTGTACTCACTTGTGTGAGATAATATATATATATATACACACACACAGTATATATATTATGAAGCAGGTACACTCCGCAGAATGTGCAGCATGAGGCATTTTTAACATGGTGTTTATTATCTATACATCACAAATAGAAAAGTGTTTGACATGAAAAGATAAAGGATGTTAGGCAGAAATAATGGAATCTTTGGTCCCCCTCACCTGTCCGGTTCCTGTCTGCACAATCTTAACACCCGTTTCAGTTTGTAGATCTGACTTCAGAGCCACTGAAAGAAAAAATAAAGTGATTTAGGGATGTGGGATAAAACACTGACCCCGTAACTATTAGATTGTCAGCTTTATAAGACACTCATTGATGTTTGATGCTGCAATGCCTGATTACAACTGAGCTCCAGGCAAAAAGCTAAATACATATACAGAAGCTGTCCTACCTGTCAAAGGATTTGTATTTCTGTCCATACTGTTCTAAGATTTACACAGCTCTGGCACATAGCCCAGCCCCATCTGGCAGGGCAACTGACCTGATTTTTTTCCTCTGAAGCCGTTCAATGACACTTCAGGCTGGGATCACACTATTGCTGCATGCGGCTAACAGCAGGGGTCCGGAGCGTCCCCGTTCACCGTTGCAGGTCCCATTTCAGCTTTAATTATTGGCTTAATTCGGACCTGAAATGGACCAAAAGACGCACAGGACCCGGTGCAATGTCTCACCGGAGCCACAGCAGAGATGGGTGAACCGGCTCCGTAGAGAGCCGGTCACAATCTCCTGCTATTGCGAATTGGATGCGGGGAAGCTGCATCCAATTCGCACTAGTGTGAACCCAGCCTTAAAGCGGAGTTCTGCTAAAAAAAAAATAATAATTAAATACTACAAATACAAAATACAAATACTGCAGCTGCTGACTTTTAATAATCGGACACTTACCTGTCCCAGGGTCCAGTGATGCGGGGGAGCGAAGCCCCGTTCGTCTCCCCCTCCTTTCTGCGGCGCCGGCATTGTAAGTGTGGGCGCCCAGCTGTAGTCACTGCGCATGTGCGAGCCGCGCGGCGTGCTGTGACTGGCCGAACAATCACCTGGGACCTGTGACGTGTCCCAGATGATTGCCGAGAGGGAGGGGGGAGAGGTGATCTCCCTTCCGGTGCCGCCGTGCGCTGGGAGGAAGTGGGAGCTGGGGCCCTCTAAAAAGAGGGTACCGCTCCCCCCCCCCAAAAAAAAATGACATGCCAAATGTGGCGTCAGGGGTCACCTCCCTTAAAGCGGAAGTTCCATTTTTGGGTGGAACTCCGCTTTAGGGACTTGTTTCTCCTCCAGCCCGTGACTGGACAGTGAAAGGAGAAGCAGCAGACAAACAAGCTCATCTCTCTGTTATTCTCTTCTCTCCTCCTATCAGCACGTTCATTGTACAGCATCATACTCGATAGGCTCCTTGTGCCATTTTCTGAGCAAAGTCAAACCTTAATCAGGGTGTGTGCACCCAACCGGCTTTCAAATCCCAACCCTGGGCTTAGAAGAAAAAAAAAAGGTTAATGGCTTGTTACGTCTAGGGGAAGATAAGAAGGCTTCATTACTTACCTTACACCAACCCTGGTGCTGTCCTCTTCTTCCTGAACCTCTGGGCTGTGGACTGTCCTAATTTATTTTTATTTTTTTAAACTGGTAATGGCGGCGATCAGCGACTTGTAGCGGAACTGCGTTATTGCGGCAGCCAATCTGACACTAACTGACACTTTTGACACTTTGTGGGAACCAGTGACACTAAAATATGCACTGTCATTGTACTAATGACACTGGCTGGGAAGGGGTTAAACAGCTAGGGCTATCAAAGGGTTAAATGTGTGCCTAACCAGTGTTTGTGTGTACTATGTGTGCTGCTTTTTCTAAGGGATGTGATGGAATTTATTACCCTGCAAAGAAAATCCAGCACATCCCCGCCGACAGGACAAAGCTCTGTCTCTCCTCAATGATCAGCGGGTGTTGGCGGACATCTTTTTGGGGATGTCTCTACCAGCTTTGCACATCTAGAGAGGGACATTTTTGCCCATTCTTCTTTACAAAATAGCTCAAGCTCTGTCCGATTGGATGGAGAGCGTCTGTGAACAGCAATCTTCAAGTCATGCCACAGATTCTCAATTGGATTTAGGTCTGGACTTTGACTGGGCCATTTTAACACATGAATATGCTTTGATCTAAACCATTCCATTGTAGCTCTGGCTGTATGTTTAGGGTCGTTGTCCTGCTGGAAGGTGAACCTCAGCCCCAGTCTCAAGTCTTTTGCAGACTCTAACAGGTTTCCTTCTAAGATTGCCCTGTATTTGGCTCCATCCATCTTCCCAACAACTCTGACCAGCTTCCCTGTCCCTGCTGAAGAAAATCATCCCTACAACATGATGCTGCCACCACCATGTTTCACGGTGGGGATGGTGTGTTCAGGGTGATGTGCAGTGGTAATTTTCCGTCACACATAGTGTTTTGCTTTTAGACCAAAAAGTTCAGTTTTGGTCTCATCTGACCAGAGCACCTTCTTCCACATGTTTGCTGTGTCCCCCACATGGCTTCTCACAAACTGCAAATAGGACTTCTTATGGTTTTATTTCACCAATGACTTTCTTCTTGTCACTCTTCCATAAAGGGCAGATTTGTGGAGAACACGACTAATAGTTGTCCTGTGGACAGATTCTCCCACCTGAGCTGTGGATCTCTGCAGCTCCTCCAGAGTTACCATGGGGGCCACTTGGCTGCTTCTCTGATTAATGTTCTCCTTGCTCGGCCGGTCAGTTTAGGTGGACGGCCATGTCTTGGTAGGTTTGCAGTTGTGTCATACTCTTTACATTTTCCGATGATGGATTGAACAGAGCTCCGTGAGATGTTCAAACCTTGGGATATTTTTGTAAATTCTAACCCTGCTTTAAACTTCTCCACAACTTTACCCCTGACCTGTCTGGTGTGTTCCTTGGCCTTCATGATGCTGTTTGTTCATTAAGGTTTTCTAACAAACCTCTGAGGGCTTCACAGAACAGCCGTATTTATACTGAGATTAAATTACATACAGTTGGACTCTATTTACTAATTAGGTGATTTCTAAAGACAATTGGTTCCACTTGAATTTAGTTAGGGGTATCAGAATAAAGGGGGCTGAATACAAATGTACACCACACTTTTCACATATTTATTTGTAAAAAAAAATGTGAAAACCGTTTATCATTTTCCTTCCAGTTCACAATTATGTGTCACTTTGTGTTGGTCTATCACATAAAATCCCAATAAAATACATTTACGTTTTTGGTTGTAACATGACAAAATGTCAAAAATTTCAAAGGGGGGTATGAATACTTTTTCAAGGCACTGTTCTAAAATGCAGCTTACAGGTCCTTAGATGTGGTGGCTGCATTCGTTTTCCTATTTCAAATTATTTTTCATTTCTACAAGTACAGAAAATACTTGTTGATCCTGCCAGGAATCCAGCATCCTTGTAACTTCCTGTGCACTGAACTGATACATCAAACAACATTCACAACCAGCAGCTTTCCCTCTTATATTCTGTGAACTAAAAATCAACTCCCCTCTATGTAATGGAGATGAGGAGAGAGGAAGACGTTCTGTTGTCATAACACATTCTGTCCTAGGGTGACAACGCTGCTCCCCCATAAATACAGTGCAGTGAATGTTGTCACCCTAGCAAAGGAAGTGTGTTACTGGCAGAGTCCCCAAGTCAAAACAAAGGAAAAAAAAAAGCCTTTAAAAAGGAAAACTAATGCAGCCACCACATCTAAGGACTAGTAAGATAAAATATATAACATTTTTATTTTTGGGTTTAGATACTCTTTAACTAACAACAGTGTTATACTGCACCCACATTTTCATTTATCCTCCTAATTACTGCATTTTTTATTTTGAAAAACCAGAATAAAAGAAATGTACAGGTGAAAAAAAAAGTTAATGTGGGTCTAACCAATTATTTTTTGCGCAATCATTCTTTGCGATCCAGGGCATGGTAGGGGCGTGTCCTTTGCCAACATACTTTTTTTTTGTGTAAAAGTCGTCCCTCTTACTCATCTCAGCAGATTGGGGGAGTATGGTGGTGATGTCGTTGGCTCCCTACGGGAGCCAGTCAACTAGTATTTTTCGGGGAGGTCAGCCACAATGAAAGCCTACGTGTTTCTCCCAGTATAAGCTTCCTTTAAAGGCTAATTACAAATTCACAAGTTCAACAATTAAACATTTATGATGCCAATAAGCCTAATTGAGTGTCACATCTTAAGAAAACAACTAAATTACCAACATCTAATCTATAAGTAGATATTTCAAATGGGTTTATCCCGATTGGAATTTATTCAGGATCAATACTCGGGAGTTATTAACAGTATTACCAAGATCAGTTATACCACCCAGCTTTGTCAGTACAATTTACACATCTAATTATCTCATGCAAAGCTGGCCTGTAGCAGTGCCACCAAGTGACCAATGTGGGGTACTGCACACTTCTGTACCTTTTTCATATACTGTAGGTTTGTAAAAACTTTTAGAGTATGTTCTTGTATAAGAACTGTTTTTCCAGTTTTGCAGAGAATGTGGAAGGCTTCAACCCCCTGTCAGGTTTTTCCTGCTCTCCAAAACTCCCAGACTTTTATCCTCACTTCCTGTCCTGCTAATTTAGTTGTGCTTAGTGCTTCGTCCGAATATTAGTTAGAATTGGGGCATTCGGCATGGACGAATGTGACAGCTTCCGGTTTTCAGTGGTTGTTAAGGAAGGAGCCAATGCTTGTAGCTGATGTGTCCTTGCCAACCACCGACGTCACCCTGCCCATTCACTTATAAATCCAGGAATCCCCGGCCATATAAGCAAATGGACAAGGAATGGAGCGGACTTCATCACTGGGCTAAGTATGGTCATATTTGGACAACGATGTCACTACTATCCTGGCTGTCAATGGTTGTTAAGGAAGCAGCGGCTGCTTGCACCTGCTGCATGCCTAGCAACCACTGACGTCACCTGGCCCATTCACTGACATGGCCAGCAGGAATCCCCAGCCATGTAAGCAAATGGGCAGGGAGTGGAGCGGGTTACATCATTGGGCTAAGTATGGCCATATTTGAGAAATTATGCCACCGCTATCCTGGCTGTCAATGGTTGTTAAAGAAGCAGCAGCTGCTTACACCCGCTGCGTCTTTACCACCCACCAACGTCAACTGGCCCATTTACTTACATGTCCAGGAATCCCCAGCCACGTAAGCAAATGGGCAGGTAGAGGAGCGAGTTACATCATAGGGCTAAGTATGGCCATTATTGGGCAATGATGTCACCATTATCCTAGCTGTCAATGGTTGCTAAGGAAGCAGCGGCTGCTGGCACCCGATGCGTCCCTATCAACCACTGACGTCACCTGGCCCATTCACTTACATGACCAGGAATCCCGGCCACATAAGCAAATGGCATAGAAAAGGAGCCATGGCCATATCTGAGTGATGATGTCACCACTATCTCCGCCCCTTCCTTTATATAGCTGATGACAGCTCAGGGAAGGAGCCGCCATTCAGCTAGTGTTACCACATCTGGGTTGTCAAGTTTTTAATTTTTTTTCCTGCAAGTCGTCATTGGCGGGCATTGTGACTGACAATAGATTTACAATGAGGGACATTTTTGGGGATTTTTTAATAAAGGACTTCTATTATTAAAGGGGGCTTTCACATTCCGATAAACCCCCCACCCGCAGACCCCCCACAACCACCGGACAAGGGTTGTGGGGATGAGGCCCTTGTCCTTACCAACAAGGGGACAAGGTGCTTTGCTGGGGGATGGGGCACCCTGTTGAGGGCATAAGGCCTGGTATGGTTCAAGAGGGGGAGGGGTGGTGCATGCTCGTCTTCCCCCATGCTGAATGCTTTCCCCCATCCCCCTCTTCCCCCATCCTGCCCAGGCCAATTTTCAGCTTTCAGCGCTGTCAAACTTTGAATGATAATTGTGCGGTTTTATCATTTTTTTGAGACAGATGAGCTTTCTTTTGGTGGTTTTTAATCACCACTGGGTTTTTTATTTTTTGCTAAACACATGACAAAAACCTGAAAAGGTTGAAAAAAAACAAAACGTTTTTCTTATTTTCTCTTATAAAATTTTGGAAATAAATAATTTTTCTCCTTCACTGATGTGCGCGGCACTGATAGGAGGCACTGATAGGCGGCAACGACGGGCACTGATAGGTGGCAATGATAGGCAGCAAAAACAGGCATCACAGATGGGCACTGTTGGGGCTGCACTGATGATCAGTGCCCTAATAATCAGTGTAAATGTCCCCTGTGTGGATTCGCTGGTTATCGTCTCTCCTCTCCTTGCGCGCTGTCAGTATGAGAAGAATGCCGATATCCTGTTTACACTGAGATCAGCTGTGATTGGCTCTTTACTGAGATTTGTGATACAGGGGGCGGGTGAGAAGCGCGATCATGGGAAGACGTCATATGGATTTTCAGGGGGTCACCATGCATTTTTTTTTTGTTATTTTGCGTGGAGTCCCCCCTAAAATGCATACCAGACTCAAAAGGTCTGGTATGCATTTTGTGGGGGACTCTATGCAATTTTTTTTTTCTTTCTGTAGGATGTGCTACAGTAAAAACGAAATTTACAAAGAAAAACAAAAATGTAAAAAACATCAAAGTAAACATCCTCTCCAGAGTTTCCCTACAATACATAATAGACCATTAGGGTCTTCTATGTATTTTAGACGACCTTTAGGGTCTGTGTGCTGTTTTTAAAGCAGGAGGGAGAATGATAATTTGCCGTCAATTTAAAAATAATTTTTTTCTTTGTAGATGTCAGTGCTAAAAAAAAAAAAATCACTGCTCTCGGCTGCATTGACTTTTTCTTTAAAACATGCTGCATTAGTACATATTCCCCAGGGCAGTGCCCCTCCCCCTTCAGCTATTTTTTTTACAACCCCTTGCCTATTAGAAAATGGGCATTTGTAATTTGCCAGATTTGGGTTCGGCAGCCAAACTTCTTTGTCTTTGAAACCCCTGCCCAGGGAACTTCAGCTCATCACTATTCAAAACTATGAGAAAATGTTTTGGCTGGACATACGATGTAAGGAGGCCATGCACAGATGTCTTATCAATACGGTCAAACTCAAAGTTCAGGACGGTTGCATGGCCTTTGTAAAGGAAATGTGTAAATTCTGTATATGATAGTATTCTATTTTATATGTATTGCACACTGCCCTCACTGTGCCCACAGCGCTAATAATGTTTTCATTACATGTTTGCATTCTATCGAATCCTGATTAGAATTAGCCTGCCTATGTTACGCCCCTTGTTACTATAAATGTACAATCGTAATGTAAATGTGATACCTATGTAATCATGTGTATAACAAACCTTTAATTGCGTCATAATAAAGCAGAAGAGTTACTTGGAAAGATGCGGAGTGTATCTTTTGTGTCTGTTCAGTAGTTATTATTAATTTAGAACCACTAATCAATGTGAGGATAGGAGTTGCCTATCTATAAATTTCCATTTCACCTTTGTAGGAGTGTGTATAGTCAGAATCACAGCTCTGTTGTTCTTTTCACCTTGTAATACTATCACCTACCTGCGCGGTTTGCGACGTCCGCCAAGGTCAAATTTTGGTGATTTTTTCGGATCCGGAAAGTCACGGCAGATCCAGCCACGCTGCAAAGGGAAACAAAATGTTTGAGCGATATGGGACTCGCCAACAGAAGGTCGACTTCAATTAAGAACTTCATTATATCGGTTTCAGTTCTGAAATATTAACAAAATGGGCCAACAGACCTTTATGAATAGACGATGATGGGAGAAATAACACTGTAAAGGTCACGGCTGAATGCATTAAAATGCCAACCCTGCAGAGCAAATATCATCTGCCTATCGGATGTAGTGCCGCCTGCCCTGCACAGATCTGCCAGTTTCTGCAATTTATTCGGATATTTCTCTTCATAAAGACCCGACGGTAATGTTTAGTTCAATGTGTAACAGGAGTTTACGATTTCCAATTCCCTAAAGTCGAATTTTTTCATTTTGGATAGAGCAGGGAAGAAGTAAACCCCCATAAGCTTTTCTTTTTGCCATCTGTGTCAGCAGGAAGTGAGAGGAAATTGCTCTATATCAGTCGTCTCCAAAAAGCAGCTCGCTGGTCGAATGCGGCCCTTTGCATGCCTTTGTCCGGCCCCTAGGGACTCCTCCCACCGAAAGACGATTTCTTTCACTGTTAATAATGATGGGGTACTACTTCTCCCAACGGCACCAACGATAGGGCACTATTCCTCTCACTGACACCAACAATGGGGCACTATTCCTCCCACTGACACCAACAATGGGGCACTATTCCTCCCACTGATACCAATGATGGGGTACTATTTCTCCCACTGACATCAATGATGGGACACTATTCTTCCCAATGACACCAACAATGGGGCACTGCTCCTCCCACTGACACCAACAATGGTGCACTATTCCCCCCACTGATACCAATGATGGGGCACTATTTCTCCCACTGACACCAATGATGAGGCACTATTCCTCCCAATGACACCAACAGAGGGGCACTATTCCTCCCACTGACACCAACGATGGGGCACTATACCTCCCACTGACACCAACGATGGGGCACTATTCCTCCCACTGACACCAACAATGGGGCATTATTCCTCCCCATGACACCAATAATGAGGCACTATTTCTCCCACTGATACCGACGATGGAGCACTATCCTCCAACTGGCACCAATGATGGGGCACTATTCCTCCCACTTAGGCCTCTTGCACACTGCAGCTTGAAAAAGCTCAGTACAGCTTTTTTTTTCTTTCACTGAGTTAAAGTACAGCCCAATAATAGTAATGTGAATAGGCACACAGGTGCATAAACTAGCGCTGTGCATACTTCAGTAAAACAATAAATAGAAAAATCTGCATTTTTGGTCAGTAATTTACGCCTCATGCGAGCGAATGCGCGCAAATATGCGTCAATTGCGCAAATTCCCATTTGCGTACTGAACAAGAACGTGAGCATTTGCATGAGATTGCGCGAAATTGTGCAAACACATATGCGCGAAAATACGCAAATGCATAAAAAAAAAGTCTGAATAAGTAGATGCTCAAACAGGAGTATCGTGTGCAAGAGGCCTTATACCAATGATGGGGTACTATTCCTTCCACTGACACCAATGGCTGGACACTACTCCTTACACTGCTACCAATGTTTAAACATGATTCCTTCCACTGACACCAACAATGGGGCACTATTCCTCTGACTGACACCAATGATGGGGCACTATTCTTTCCATTAACACCAAAGATGGGTCACTATTCCTCCCACCGACACCAATGATGGGACACTATTCCTCCCACTGACACCAATGATGGGGCACAATTTTTTCAACTGACACCAATGATGGGATACTAATCCTCCCACTGACACCAATTATGGGGCACTATTCTTTCCACCGACAGCAATGATGGGGCACTATTCTTCCCACTGACACCAATAATGGGGCACTATTCTTCCCACTGACACCAATGATGGGATACTAATCCTCCCACTGACACCAATGATGGGACACTATTCCTCCCACCGACACCAATGATTGGGCACTATTCCTCCCACTGACACCAATGATAGGGCACTATTCATCCCACTGACACCAATGATGGGGCACTATTCTTTCCACTAACACCAATGATGGGACACTATTCCTCCCACTGACACCAATGATGGGACACTATTCCTTCCACCGACACCAATGATGGGGCACTATTATTTCCACTAACACCAATGATGGGATACTATTCCTCCCACTGACACCAATGATGGGACACTATTCCTCCCACTGACACCAATAATGGAGCATTATCGCTTCCACTGACACCAACGATGGGGCATTATTCCTATCACTAATACATACTATGAAGCACAATTCCTCCTCTTACTAACCACAGGCACTATGCCCCACTAAAGTCTGAAGGACAGTAAATTGGCTCTTTGTTGAAAAAGTCTGGAGACCCCTGCTCTAAAGTGAGAGAAACTCCCTTTTAGACAGTTGTCACCAGATTAATTGATCCCATTGGACAGTTTCCTGTATATTTATGTTCTAGGGAGTTTTGAACTTTAGGACACTGTGCCTCGGCTGATCCATTGGGGTTGATTTACTAAAACTGGAGAGTGCAAAATCTGGTGCAGCTCTGAATAGTAGCCAATCAGCTTCTAACTTCAGCTTGTTCAATTAGGCTTTGACAATAAAACCTGGAAGCTGATTGGTTTCTATGTAGAGCTGCACCGGATTTTGCACTCTCCAGTTTTAGTAAATCAACCCCATTGTGTCCCATTTAAACTTCCTCCAACCATGATTTATTATGGAGTTGAATTCAGCACCTCAGTCATACATGTTCTAGCAACAAAAGCCTGGTGGGGTTTTAACCCTTCCCCACTTCATCCAAAAATAAAAAGAATGTTTTTGCTTTAGATACACTTTGAGCAGCCTGTATTATGGCATTGAAAATGCTTGGAACCCTCAGGAGGAACATCTACTGGTGAAAATAAAACTTCTCCATCTATGCTGGTCCCTCTCAATAAGTTTTATTGGCAGCTTACGATTCCTTATACTGCCTTTGCTAAATGTGATACTGTGCAGATCAGGTTGCTGGAAAAATTGTCTTTTTGACTTATTTGCTCTTGGTGGGAACTCTGTGTTCTGATGGTCTGGAGCAGTGGTCTCCAAACTGTGGGCGGTGGGCCTGATGCGGCCTTTGACTGCCATTATCTGGCCCTTGGTGCACTATTCCTCCGTTGACACCAACAATCAGACATAATTTCTATTATAAACAACGAAATACTATTCTTTCTAATGTGACCCAAACTAAATTTACAGGCGCTGCTCAAGGTTCCACCAGGTCCTCTTATTTAGTGACCACTTGGAGTGCAGACAAGGACAGAACTCGTCCCAGCTCTAGACATGGGAAAGGGAAAAGTCCTGGAAGTCTCACATCTCTCAAACCCCCGTATGAAGGTATATGACAACCTCAGCCTGGGCTCCAACCAGGCCACGCCCCCAATGCATTTCACTCCGCCCATGGAGCTTAGTCATGGAGAACCTAAGCTCAGTGGGTGGCGTGACACGTTGGGGGCATGGCCTGGTTGAAGACCAGGCTCAGGCTGTCATACAACTTCTTACTGGGTTTTGAAGTGATGTGCGACTTTCAGGAATTTTCCATTAGAATATTCTTCCTAATGATATAAAAAACAGGGCACTATTCCTCCCACTGACACCAACGATGGAGCACTATTCCTTCCACTGACACCAATGAGAGGGCACTATTCCTTCCACTGACACCAATGAGAGGGCACTATTCCTCCCACTGACACCAACGATGGAGCACTATTCCTTCCACTGACACCAATGAGAGAGCACTATTCCTTCCACTGACACCAATGAGAGGGCACTATTCCTTCCACTGACACCAATGAGAGGGCACTATTCCTTCCACTGACACCAATGAGAGGGCACTAGTCCTTCAACTGACACCAACGATGGAGAACTATTTCTCCCACTGACACCAACGATGGAGCACTATTCCCTCCACTGACACCAATGAGAGGACACTATTCCTCCCACTGACATTAATGGTAGGGCACTATTCCTTCCACTGACACCAACAATGGGCCACTATTCCTCCCAGTGATACCAACAATGGGGCATTATTCCTTCCATTAATACCAACCATGGGGCATTATTCCTCCTCCTACTGACAATGGGTGCTAGATCGTTTTTTTACTGTTATGACCATCAAGCTTGGGACATTGTTTGCTCCCATTGATGATGGAATAGCTTCTACTCCAACTGGCCACCGTACGACACCCCTAAAGTCTGAAGGAATGTAAACTGGCCCTTTGTTTAGAAAGATTGAAGACTCCTGGTCTAGAGGAATGTGATATTTAAAGTGCTTGAAACCCCTTTCAAACACCCAGTGAAGTGACTGGCCTCAGGTGATACACAGAGATGAAACAAATCCTCCTGCATAAGTTGTACCTGTTTAATTGCTGTCTTCTCTTCTCTACATCCGTTTAAAGTGCTGAATTTATAAAGCTTGTCTGAGAGTTCAGAAAAAAGGGGGTGGAGAGCTGAAGTTACACTCTGCAGAGCTCAGTGAGAGCTGATTGGGGAAGGGAAGGGATACACCCCCCCCCCCCCCACACAGCTCACAGGAACAGCTGTCAATCAGATGGAGCTCCCTCCCCTGTCACCTTTTTTGTCTTGATGTCAGGAAAACTTGTCAGAAGACTTGACAGACTTGTCAGTATGTCATGACTTTGTCTTATCCAAATTGTGAGAGCAATGGATTTAAATAAAAAGAAGTGCAGCGCTAACAAATAAGTACATGATATATAGCATTAATACATATCTTACAATGGATGATATAGATCAGTACATAGAATCCATAAATAGGTGAAGTTATATGATGAATTTTCCCTGGGACGGACTGCTGACACCACTACCACTGCCATACTTTTTATTTTCTAAGCGCTGGCTTTTCTGCAGAAATGTGAGTGTTTTTATCTTCAAAAAATGAGCTTTAAGCCTTTTATGCAGTATTACGCTATGTACTCTCACGTTTTTTTCTATATACACTCTGGATGCCTGATTGGATTTGTCCCCTTTGCCATATATATCCTTGCAAGTACCTGGGTCACCTGGATTTGCGTCTATGCTATACAGACACCATCGTGGGTCCCCACGTTTACAAGCTTGATTGACTCAGTGGGTGTACACCCATCTGAGTCCAATCTTTCCGGTAAGCCCCCATTTTGAGCGGTGGTGCATCTTCTATCAACACTTCTTATAAAAAATGTATCACTTTCTGGCGTTAAACACCTCTTAGGACCTTACTTTTCATGGACTAATTTATTTGTAACACTAATTATAAGTGTATCATAACACATTTTGTGCACCACGACACACAATTTTTTATGATTTAGAAAATTCATCATATAACTTCACCTATTTATGGATTCTATGTACTGATCTATAACATCCATTGTAAGATATGTATTAATGCTATATATCATGTACTTATTTGTTAGCGCTGGACTTCTTTTTATTTAAGTTTGCCCACAGGATTAGATCACTTGTATGTGCTTGCTGCTTATACACATTTGTTCCTGACAGTGCGATATTTCCACATATATTTATTTGCAGAGCAATGGATCTCTCCGTACTACCCTGTTTCCCCGAAAATAAGACCTAGCGTGATTGTCGGTGATGGCTGCAATTTAAGCCCTACCCCCCAAATAAGCCCTAGTTAAAGTCCTTGTAGGTCTTCTTTTCAGGGTAGGGCTTATTTTCGGGGGAACAGGGTAGGGCTTATTTGGGCGGTAGGGCTTATATTGCAGCCATCACCGACAATCACGCTAGGTCTTATTTTCAGGGAAACAGGGTATTGAAAGAAATGGAAAAGGAATATCTGTGAAGAAACAGCTTTCTTGTTATACTTTTGAAATTTTGTTTTTCTCACTGACTCAAGTAAGGATTATCCTTCCTATAGGAAGAATGACAATCTTGTTTGGGCATTCATTTATTTCCCTGGGGAGTGGTCCTAATGGAAGAACATGTGCATGCTGGAGAGGGGGCAGACACCTGTTAAGATTTTGGGCTCTGAAGGTGGTGCAAGTAAATCTGGATCTTTTAGGCTGGTTGCTACCCTAAAACAAGGTGGCGATGGTGATGGTGACAGCGAAGATATCAACACTCACAAGATCCTGCCATGGTTTACTGGGCACTGTGAGTCCCTGTGTTGGGTCAATCAGGAGCAACAGTGAAGATTACTTGTGAACCCTCCAACGCCCTTGGAAATCTACCATTTCTTCACCCTGGACATGGTGAGATTGAAGGTTCGGAGCTCCCCCTGTGACCTGGCTGGATTGGAGAGCCCTTTGTTCCGGTGAAAGGTCTCAGACTGACCAAAACTGAAGAAGACAGGTGTCCTGTACCCTGAGGGGTTAACCACTCAGCAGAAAGTAACCGCACCTTAAAAGATTAAGCCTTGAAACCTACCATTCCACTATCCAATTTGATTGCCTTAGTGGTCTGGAAGAGGGAGCCTCCAGCTAGGTGTAGCGATTTATTAGAAAGAAAATAAAAATGCACTCACTAGTTAAAAGTGGATCAAGGCTCGTCATAAACCCATATAGACCTTCAAAAGATCAATTTGAGGCTGCAGAGCTCAGCACCATCACCCAGCCAAGAGAGGTGCTGATTGGAGGCGCAGCCATCTTGCTACACCTGGAAGCCTCTGCTGCCTATGTTTCCAGCCTGAAGACTGACAGTTGTACTTCCACCAAGAACTCTGCTTCGGTCAGCCACTTACCTGTCGAGCTCTGCAGCCTCAAGGTGATCCTATGGAGGTCTACAGTGCCTTGAAAAAGTATTCATACCCCTTGAAATTTTCCACATTTTGTCATGATACAACCAAAAACGTAAATGTATTTTATTGGGATTTTATGTGATAGACCAACACAAAGTGGCACATAATTGTGAAGTGGAAGGAAAATGCTAAATGGTTTTCAAAATTTTTTTTACAAATAATTATCTGAAAAATGTGGTGTGCATTTGTGTCCAGTCCCCCTGAGTCAACTTTCGCTGCCATTACAGTTGCAAGTCTTTTTGGGGATGTCTGTCTCTACCAGATTTTCATCTAGTGACTTTTTTGCCCATTCATTTTCTTTAGTGGTCAGGAAGGGCCGGCTCACTGGACAGGGTGATGGCAGTTGGTGGAACTTAGCCATGAACTTAGAAAAAGTCATGCCCTAGTAAAGAAGTGAAACCAAATCAGAGTGGGGCACTGGATAGGTCTTTCTGGCTAAAAGTATCAGGCATATTGTGGTGTCTGTCTGGTATGACAGATATGGTTACATTTTTTTCTAGAAGTATATACCGTATATACTCGAGTATAAGTCAAGTTTTTCAGCACATTTTTTTGTGCTGAAAGTGCCCCCCTCGACTTATACTTGAGTCAAGCACTTTTCTGCAGTAAAAAATTTCATTTTCCGAACCGATTTTTGGGTCCCGTATCTCAGGGCCACTTGGCGCTAGGAACCCCAAATTTGGTGTGCAAACCCAGTGGAACTGGTACCACAACATATCCAAATATGGAGTTCCTAGCACTAAGTGGCCCCGAGATACGGGGCCCCAAAATCAGAGAGAATGACATTTTTCAAACCGGGTTTGGGGCCCTGTATCTCGAGGCCACTTGGTCCTAGGAACCCCAGCTTTGGATTTTTTATGGTGCTAGTTCCACTGGGTTTGCACGCCAAATTTGGGGTTCTTAGCACTAAGTGGCCCTAAGATACGGGGCCCCAAATTCGGTCAACTGTGTCCATCTGCAGCAATGTAATTTTGGGACCCTTTGGGTTCAGAGACCCCAAATTTTGGCTGCAGCTAGGGGGCATCTAGGAACCCTTAACTACCAAGTTTGAAGTTCGGGGGACCTATGGCTGCAAATGGGCACAGTGAGGCATGCAAATGGGCATTGTTGACCCTCTTTTCCACTTACAGTAGCTGTGCATTTCTCACCCTCGTCTTATACTCGGGTCAATAAGTTTTTCCCATTTTTTTGTGGTAAATTAGGGCCTCGGCTTATACTCGGAACGTCTTATACTCGAGTATATACGGTAATAGAGTAAAGGTTCACTTTAAAAGGTGACTGTACAATGTAAAAAGCAAGACTGTGATAGGCAGCTAAAATGCAACTCATCAGTACTGTTGCAGTGTTAATATCCTCCTTATATTGTCAGTAGGGACAGACAGAGCCATTGGAGAGGAGAAGGGGGCCAGGCCAGTGTCCGTCTAGCTAGTCAGGCCCACATTTACCATTAGGCAAAAAAAAGGCCTGTGCCTGTAGGCAACAGATACAAAGGTGAAGTTTTTCCCTTAAATTATTGGCATTAATTGGTTACACATTTTTCACAATATACAGTGGGTATAGAAAAGAATAGCTGTTTTATCCTGCTGTATTTGGTCAGTGCAACTTTTAACATCCAAGTGAAAGATATAACACCAACGTTTCAGAAAAAAAATAAAAATAAATTCAAAGACAGAGTTTGAAAAAGGATCACCCCCGTTATGTCAGTATTTTATTGAACCACCTTTTGCTTTAATTCCAGCCTTTAGTCTACTGGGATATGTCTCTAACTTTGCACATCTAGACTTTGCAATATTTACCCACTCTTCTTTGCAGAACTGTTCAAGTTCACTTACATTTGATGGTGACCATTTGTGGACTTCAGTCTACAAGTCATTCCATGGATTTTCAATGGGGTTTAAGTCTGGGCTCTGACTAGGCCATGCAAGGAAATTCACCTTTGTCTCCTTCAACGACTGTGTGCTCATTTTTGCGGTGTGCTTGGGTCATTGTCATGTTGGAAGGTAAACCTTCTTCCCATTGACAACTTTCTGGCAGAGGGCAGCAGATTTTCCTCAAGAATTTGATATTGGTATTTTGCCCCACCCATTTTCCTTCTATCCTGACAAGTGCTCCAGTCCCTGTTATTGAAGTAAAAATGGATGGGGCAAAATACCATGAAACTCTTGAGGAAAATCTGCTGCTCTCTGCCAGAAGGTTGTCAATGGGTAGAAGGTTTAGCTTTTAACATGACAATGACCCAAAGCACACAGCAAAAATGACCACACAGTGATTGAAGGAGAAAAAGGTGAATGTCCCCGCATGGCCTAGTCCGAGCCCCAGACTTAAACCCCATTGTGGAATGATTTAAAGACTGAAGTCCACAAATGATCACCATCAAATTTAACTGAACTTGAGAAGTTCTGCAAAGAAGAGCGGGCAAATATTGCAATGTCTAGATGTGCAAAGTTAGTAGAGACAAATCCCAACAGACTAAAGGCTGTCATTAAAGCAAAAAGTGGTCCAACAAAATACTGACATAAGGGGGTGATTTCCAACTCAGTGATTCTGTCTTTGAATTTTTTTTTTTGAAAAATTAGTGCTTTGCCAAACAAATATCCACTAGCTTTAGTCAACAGATGCAGCCTCCCTTGCCTCCTCCAGTGCCTTACAATTGGCCTATTAGTGTAAGGAGTGGCCTTACTAACCAGTAGCAAGGTATAAAGGAAGTGTGCCAGAGCCATGAGAGATGGTTTCTTTATATACTGTATATCAGAGCACAGGTGTCCCCCTTTCTGCAATAAAGTCCACCCCACCTCCATTTTGTAAACTGACCAGCATCCCAGACCAGTGGGATATCCCATCAGACAAGGGGTGACACACAAGTAGTTATAGCAGGTGGAGCACAAATGGTTATGCCATTTATTCATATTGCAGTTACCCATTTTTTGGGGAACACTGGACTAAACCCTTCTTCAGAGCTTCTGGAGCACTCTTTAAGGAAGGAAATCTGCATGCTACTGGAAGTGCCTGTTGTTTAGTGTAAGGGGCAGTTGCATAAGCTAATGGTAACCACCGGTTTAGTTTAAGTTAAAGCTTAACCTCAGCCAAAACATTTGTTTTAGTTTTGGATAGCTCAAAGAAGGGTTAGAACCTCTGATAGATTTTAAATGTGAATGTTTGGAGTAACAAGAGCTGAAGATCCTTCTTCAGAAGAAGGTTCAAGGTTACACCTGAATCTTCTATAACCCTTGCAAGTTTACCATTTCTTCATACCAAACTGCACCTTAAGTTGTGATGAGGGGTACAAACCCCTGAAACATGTTGGATTTTTTGTCTTGGATTATGTGGGTGTGGTATTCCTGTTTCATTCAAATATCTGGATCTTGGTCAAGGCACTTTTGAAGGCCCCTACGTGTCTAAGAAAGTCTTAACCTGAGCCACTGCACTCTACAAGGTGGGATCCAGTGCCTCTCATGTTAAATGTTGTCCGTGTCTACGGTGAGGAGATTTCTCTTTACCTGGACCGTTTGTAAGCGGATATCTCCGGAGTGGGGGCAAAGATAGAAATAAAATCTATAGAGAGGTTCTAAACTTGTTTTACATCCACGCAATATAAAGTTGAAAGGGATTATACTTTCTTCACACTCTCTCCAAAACTAAAAAAAAAAATTGTTGGGAGTTGGGTTTTAAATGAGTAGGCAAACGCACCCAAAAGCATAAAGATCAAATCTAAACATACATTTTGTCTGTGAAGCTTCTCATTTATCCAGGTCACTGTTAAGCTACTAGTAGTTAGCCACATGCAACTTGACTGTAATGTTCAACTACTCATTCCAAATAGTTTCTTCAGTTCTAATGGTTGTTAGGAACATACCCAGCATTGTTAACCACATGGTAAAACCAACATCTGCCTTAACACATATTTATGGGGTTTGGTTTAAAGTGGAACTTCACCCAAAAGGGGAAGTTCCACTGTTCCTCCTCATTCCCCCCTCTGTCAAAATTTAACAGCTTTGGACAGGTACCCGCTCCCACCTCTGCTCTGACCATCTAGGCCAGGGGTCTCCAAAATTTCTAAAGAAAGGGCCAGTTTACTGTCCTTCAGGCTTTAGGGGGGGGGGGCAGACTGTTTTCAGTGGGAGTAAACAATATCAACAATCTTTAGTATCGGGGGGGAAGAATAATTGGTGTCCATGGAAGGAATTATGCCCCATTGTTGGTGTAATTGAAGGAATAATGCGCCATTGTTGGTGTCATTGAAGGAATAATGCGCCATTGTTGGTGTCAGTGACAAGTATTATGCCCCATTGTTGGTGTTAGGAGCACGAATAATGCCTCAAGGGCCGGATAAAGGCAAGCCAAGGGCCCCAGTTTGGAGACTACTGGCCTAGGCCATCGAAGCGGAAGTCTGTTTTCCCCCTCCTCTCCCTGCAGCCTCTTGGGACACATCACAGCTTCCAAGAGACTGTGGGACCATTCAGAAGGTGCAGCGTGGCGCTGCAAGCAGTCACAGACGGCTGCCCACAGTTATGATGCCGGCGGCAGCACCCAAGAGCGGTGAAGAAACCCAGTCGGCAGAGCATGACACTGGATCTCTGGACAGGTGGCTTCTTTTTTCAAAAGTCAGCAGCTACCGTTTTTGTAGTTGCTGACTTTTAATTTTCACACAGGGGATTGAAGAACCGCTTTAAGATGACGGAGATACTAGGGTTTGTTCCTGATGCTCATTACAACTGAAGGAGCTGCTTCAATAAGCAGCAAAACATCTTAAACATTACAGAAAAGTTGTAGCTGAATGTCATTAACTACTACTAGCTACAACTACAATCAAGTGCATCAGATTATCTTCTAATCTAGAGCTGCACTGCTTGGTACTTTGTTTAATTAGATATATAACTGTACTTGTTGCTGTGAGTATTAGATGTTCATAGTCTATATGTAGGCACCTTGAGTATGTTGGTCTTCCTCACCTGATGTTGATGAAGCTGGAAGTGGACAGATGGACTCGCTGGGCCAGGATTTCCAACAGACGAACCCCATTTATCAGGCTCAGTGGCCTACGGAGAAAGGCAGAGGGGTAAGCCCAGGGCTGTGGCCCTTCCCAGGACAATGTGACCCACCCTCCCCACAGCAATCCTTAACCCTTGTCTGCAAGAGTGCCTTATCCTGAGATGTGTAACTCGCATGTTGAGTTACTGAGCTGTCCCTATATACCATATATATTATTAGTGTGGTATCAGGGTGTCCACTGTGCTGTTGTTAGATTACAGGCTCTGCAAGCGCAATGACTACCTGCACTATATGACCTAAAATATGTGAACACCCTTCAAAATTATTACATTTAGGTGTTTCCAATGAGAGTACTGTTAATGCTACAGCCCTATAAAGACATTTTAGACAATTGTGCTCGTCCAACATTGTGGTAAAATTTTGGGTAGGGTTTTTTGTTGCAGCATAACTGTGCCCTTTTGGACAAAGCCAGCTCCATAAAGACATGGTTTGATGAGTTTTGTGTGGAGGACCATGAGAGGCCTACACAAAGCCCTGATATCAACCCTACTAACACCATTGGGATAAATGGGAAAGCCAATTGTGGGCCAGGTCTTCTTATCTAATGTCAGTACCTGACCTTACAAAATGATTGTTGGTGGAATGGGCACAAATACCTGTCTTCCTAGAAAGGTACAGGTGGTTATAGCTGCAAAAGGTGGGCCCTACTCTATATTAATGGCTGTGGTTTTGGAATGGAATGGAGAACAGGCTTATATTGCTGTGATGGTCAGGTGTGTACAAATGTTTGGCCATAAAGTGTATATGCAGCTGGGAAGGGGGTGTTAAAGTAAACCTGTTGCTTTACCCTGCATGGGCAAAGCACAGTTTATCTTTAAAATTGTTTGCAGTTTTTGCTTTGAAAAAAGTGAAGAACGTTGGATCTTATATTGCTGTGTCTCTATTGACAAGGGCTCTCCTCACTTCCTGGACAGGAAGTGATGGGAAAACTTTCCAGTGAGGACACAGGCAGTAATAAAAATCAACAGAGGTTCTAACCCTTTCCGTCTAACCAATGAATCAAAACTCAGAACTCAGCTTTTATCACTGTAGTGCAGCCTTTCTCAACCAGGGTTCCGTGGATCCCGAAGGTTCCTCCAGAAGTTTCTAGGGGTTCCTTGTGCTGAGATCAACTGACCTCCATTAGATGTTGCTTGCATAGTTCCAGGGTTAACACTACTTTCAAAGCAAGCAGCATGACACCAATTATATTTTAGCTGTCTTTAGGGAGGACATCAGGGTGGCCTTCTTCCTACTGACCACCATTGTAAGAAGGACTTCTTCCTACTGACCAGCAATATAAGGGGGGCCTTCTTCCTACTGACCACCACTGTAAGGTGGCCTTCTTCCTACCGACCACCACTGTAAGGGGGCGGGGCCTTTTTCCTACTGACCACCACTGTAAGAGTGGGCCTTTTCCCTACTGACCACCACTATAAGTGGGGGGGGGCTTCTTCCTACTGACCACCACTGTAAGGAGGCCTTATTCCTACTGACCTCCACTGTAAGGGGGCCTTCTTCCTACTAACCACCACTGTAAGGAGGGCCTTCTTCCTACTAACCACCACTGTAATGGGAGCCTTCTTCCTACTGACCACCACTATGGGGGGGGGGGCTTCTTCCTACTGACCACCACTGTAAGAGAAACCTTCTTCCTACTGTCCACCCCTATAAGGGGGGGGGGGCTTCTTTCTGCTGACCACCACTGTAAGGAGGCTTTCTTCCTATTGACCGCCACTATAGGGGGAGCCTTCTTCCTACTGACCACCACTATAAGGGGGGCCTTCTTTCTACTGACCACCACTGTAAAGGGGCCTTCTTTCTACTGACCACCACTGCAAGGGGAGCCTGCTTCCCACTAACCACCACTGTAAGGGGAACCTTCTTCCTACTAACCACCACTGTAAGGGAAACCTTCTTCCTACTGACCACCACCATAAGGGGGGCCTTATTCCTACTGACCACCACTGTAAGGAGGCCTTCTTCCTACTGAGCACCACTGTAAGGGAAGCCTTTATCCTACTGACCACCATTGTAAGAGGAACCTTCTTCCTACTAACCACCACTGTAAAGGGAGCCTTCTTCCTACTGACCACCACTGTAAGGAGGCCTTTTCCTACTGACCACAACTGTAAAGGGAGCCTTCTTTCTACTGACCACCACTGTAAGGAGGGCCTTTTCCTACTGACCACTACTGTAAGAGGGGGCCTTCTTCCTACTGACCACCACTGTAAGGGGAACCTTCTTACTAACCACCACTATAAGGGGAGCCTTCTTCCTACATTCCACCACTATAAGGGGGGGCTTCTTTCTACTAACCACCACTGTAAAGGGGGCCTTCTTTCTACTGACCACCACTGTAAGGGGGAGCATGCTTCCTACTAACCACTGGTAAAACAATTTTTGTTTTTTTAATTTTAATTTTTATATTTATTCCTACTAACCACCACTGCAAGGGGAGCCTTCTTCCTACTGACCACCAATGTATGGAGCATTTTTCCTAGTCAATTCGTTTTAGTAAAGGTCTCCCCTAGGGTTCCTCTTTGGTATAAACGTTGAGAAAGGCTGCTGTAGTGGGACCAAGCAAATAAAAACTGATCCATGTTTACTGCCGATTACTCCATACTACAACACTTTTCACTTTTTAAATTTATTCTTGTTCATCTTTGTATTCTATGTTTTTATCAATTGTTAATATGAAAGATTATGATATATACACATTTGGGACTTGTACCCAAGTGTTTTGTTTTCATTTCAGTTTTAAGTCATGAATCACCGAATCGAGGAAGAAGGCTTTTCAAGGTTCTAATGCTACATTGTGTTCTCTGCGTAATTCAGAACACTCATTTGCAATGCTCTGGAATAATCGCATAAAATTGCTGTAATTACCCTGGTTTGATCATGTGACTTGTTTATGCCGTGCCTGTCATTTCTCAAGCAGAACAATGTGTATAGAAGAAACCTGCAGGGTTGAGATCAGAAGAGAGTGGGCACTGGGCAGAAATCAGTCATCCCAGCCCCCTGATAATAATCTGCAGATAGTATTAGAGGAGTGGTCCACCAAAAGATGGTATTTCAGTTACAGGGAGATTCCAACATGGTGTCAATAACATAATAATTGCCAAGGGTAATTCATATTATAGCAGGAGAACGATCAGGAACCATTGGACTGGGGGGGGGGGGGGGGGCGGGCAAAAGACCACCAACTAGCACGTTCATGGTAGGGACAGATTCCTGTGGGCTAAAGAAAGTGTACCTATTATAGTGTGCCATGATGCTTTATTGATTGGTGGGCATGGTGTAAGGTGGGGGTTCCCTAAGGACATGGTTTATTGTGACACAATGTTTCACATCTTCAAGTGTCAGCTTTTTTGAACGCTGGTGAACGTTCGTTGTGTATTGCTGCATTAAAGTGCAAAACAGTAGCGCAACGCAACAGATGAAATGGGTGTGAAGGGGGCCTTAGAGCTCTTACAGACAGCCGGTAATGCTTAATGCCCTTTGAAAGGCAATCGCAGCTGCAGGCATTCAGGAACAGCCTTTACATTGCAGGACTGCTATGCACCTGTGAGCCAAGCATTTGGCCCTAATGATTTCAATGGGCAGCTTGAGAGGCGGTGCCGCTATTCAAACTCTGTAGACTGAGTTAAAATTGCTGCGGGCGTGTAGCAAAGCACCACGGCTATGGCATGTGTACAGCCAGTGGCAAAGCTAGACATTCTTTCACCCAGAGCAAAGACTCAGTTTGCCCCCCCCCCCCAAAGAGGACGGTGTCAGTAGGGCATTGGATGGTGTCAGTAGGGCAGTGGATGGTGTCAGTAGGGCAGTGGATGGTGTCTGTTTTTTTATTTTTGTATTTATTTAAATTATTTTTTACTTTTTTTTAGAATTTTTTTTTTTTTTTACAATATTTTAGCAGCCCTGACGTGGGTCTTTGGAGAAATATCAGAGGTCTAAACAGACCCCTGATGTCTTACTTTTGAGACAGATAAAGGGGGGGCAAGGGAGCACACAGGGGGCCATGTGATCATTCAGCAGTTATTGATGGGTCTCACCTAGCTGATATTGTGCAGGAGCCACTGCCACCACTGCAGCATTTCAGCCCCCCTTCCCTCCTGCAGCTTCCCCCCCCTGCAGTTTTTTCATCCCCCCCCTCACCTTGTGCAGCTTCCTCCCCCTCATCTTGTGCACCCGCTAAATCCCCCCCCACCTTGTCCTCCTCCCTCACCTTGTGCACATTCCTCTCCCCCCCCATCTTGTGCAGCTTTCCCCATGCCCCCCCCTCTCCCCCCCCATCTTGTGCAGCTTTCCCCATGCCCCCCCCCCCCCCCCACCTTGTCCTCCTCTACCCCAGTCCCCCAACCTTGAGCAGCTCTCCCTTCACCTATTGCAGCTTCCCTATCCCTCCCCTCATCTTCTGCACCCCTTGACAACCCCCCCCCCTCACCTTGTCCTTCTTTCCCCCTCACCTTTTGCAGCTTCCCCCTGACCCCCCACCGTTTGAACCCTCTTTACCTTGTGCAACTCCCCCCCCATCCTGTGCACCCCCTTTCACCTTGTGCACCACCACCACCTTTTTCAGCTTCTTCATCCCCCCCATGCCCCCCGCACCTTGTCCTTGTGAAGTTTACCCATGCCCCCCCCCTCTTTGTTCCTTCTCAACCCTCTCCTTGTGCCCCCCTCATTTTCTGCAGCTTTCTCAACCTCCCTCTCATCTTGGGCACCCCTGATATCCCCTCAACCTTGTCCTCCTCCCCCTCACCTTGTGCACTCCCCCCCCCTCCACCTTGTGCAGCTTTTTCATGCCCCTCCGTGTGCACCCTTCCCCCCTCGCCTTTTGCAGTTTCCCTTTCCTTCCCCTCATCTTCTGCACCCCCTGACACCCCCTCGATATGTATTTCTCTCCCCCCCCCCACACCTTTTGCAGCTTCCCCCTGACCCCCTACCTTTTGCACCCGCTTTACCTTGTGCAACTTTCCTACCCCCCCATATCTTGTGCAACCCCCTTATTCCCCCCTCATTTTGTGCACACCCCTTCACTTTGTGTAACTCCACCACCTTTTCCAGCTTCTTCATCCTGCCCCATGCCCCCTAGCTTCAACATGACCTCCAGAGCCTTGACCTCATGGCCGTGGTGTCAGCCCTCCTTGGGAGACTGATCGCACATTGGGTCTTGCACTGCACACAGTACATGTAGTGGTGCTCCAGATTGTGGCCGTTACAAGTTGCGATTTTCCAGGGGCTCAGTCTCTGTCTCGCCTGGCCCTGGGTGGGTAATACCTGGCAGTGCTTAGCCAGCAGTCCCTGGGGTGGATGACAGCGGGGGTGGCAGAGCTCACAGTAGAAGATGTTGCTCTACTAGTGCATGACGGTGGCTTCCTTCGGATCTTCTGGCACAGCTGGCACCAGAGGGCAGCCACCTTGCTCTGCTTATAGCGCTCCATGATGCCCTCTAGAACCTGGCGTAGCTTCAACAGTTCTAGGCAATGCTGCAGAGCCCCCACCCGTCCAGGGGAAGGGAGGGGTGACACTGCGGGCAGGTCAGGCACTGGTGGCGGGGAGGGGGGAGCAGGACCCCGGAGGAGTGGTGGTGAGGTTGGTGCGGGGTAGAAAACCTGCATTTTGTTTAAGGATTTCTGGGATGTTGGGAGCGCACTAATCCTTTTCTTTTATAATATTCACTGGTCCTGAGGGAGGAGCCAAGGCGGAGCTTTTCACAGGTATGCTGCCATGGATAGGCACCAGGAAAAGAAAATTACGGTAAGTATGAAACAATTTTCATTTTTTTTGTTCTCTATGTCCTGTTGGGAACATTTCTCTTTACTTCCTGTCCTGGAGATACAACAAGAATTTAGAGACATTCGCCCTTACAGACAGGTGTCCACATACAAAAACTTCTCCTCTGTTCCTGATTTGGAAAAAAAAAAAAAAGTTTCTGGATTTTCCATCATTTTCCTATCCTGGTGAGAATGAAGCTGCATTCACACTTGAGTGTAGCATCTTTTAAGTGTTTTTCCGGCGCTTTTTGTGCATGACTTTGGCAAGTTTTTATGTGCGGTTTTATACAGTGTTTTTGAGCTTTGACGTTTTTTACTAGCCAATAGGGAAAACTATCATCTGTTGCATGATTTGTTGCCAGGTTTTTTTAGCTTTTCCATTAGGGTTATTTATTTATTTATTTATATTATTTATTTATTTATTTTGGTTAGGGTGTTAATACGACTACTAAAAATAAATGAATAAATACATTTAAAATAAATACACAAATAAAAAAAATATATATAATTTACAATAAATGAATATTATGTAATAATAAATAAATTACCCCTGACCTTAACTCCTAACCCTTATTAAAAAAAAAAAAAATAATAATACTAATAATACATAACATAAATAAATAATATTTCTACAGGAATAAAAATGCGCAAATATGCCCAAGCTCCAGAACTTTTTCGAGCTTCAGGCATTTGGCTTTTTAGGCGACTTGTGAAACATCTCCACAGAGAATTGATTTTTTTCTCCCCCAAGCTACGCTGAAGTGTGAATGGGATCTGAATGGAGAGGGTGAATCTCCCCAGCAGGAAAATAAATAACGATCAACACCTGGCAGGGCTTCTAAAAAAAGTTCTGGCTGTATCTAAACTTTAACGCTTTTGCTGTCCCCAGCGCATGGCATACTTCGGCATCTGACAAGCTGACTGTTTGCTGTAAGATGGAAGTGATCCAATGGCTGTAAAGCTAGAGGATCACTTCCACCTGCCCTAGAAAAACCGCTGCCATCTCCCGCAACCCCCCACCCCCCCCCCTGTGAGTAGGGTTGCCACCTCATCCCTTTAAAACCGAACACATATTAATTACACAGGTTCTGTTGCCTATTAAGGTGGTAATTAAACTCACTTGGTGCCTTATCTGCATTAAATTAGCCTCAGAACCTGTGTATTTCATATGTGTTCGGGTTTAAAGGGATGCGGTGGCAACTCTACCTGTGAGTGCCATGTTTCCTGGGCTCCAGGCTCCCATCGGGAGACCTGGGACTGGTATGGTGGGTGCAGCCAGGTAGAGGGGAGGGAGATCAGCGTACATCCCCTTCCTGCTAAGAACCCGGAAGCGGCGTGTAAAACGTCACTTCCGGGTTCTGGTGTTACTTTCTCTTACTGGTCTGGCTGGGGAAGAAGCTAATGCAGCATGATCTGAGCTCAATTAGATTCATTGGGTGGCAGGTGAGAAATCAGGGGAGTATTAGACCCCTAATATCTCATTAAAGGAAAATTGTCACCCACAAAATCACATGGGGTACTTTTTTGTCTGCTATGTAATTAAAAATAAAGCTTTAAAAAAAGAAAAAGCTATTGGCTGTCAGATGGACTTGATTAGGTGGCTATACAGCCATCCAATCGCTTCCGGTATACATCTGTCCCCCCATAAACTCCCCCACTATGTTTACCTGGCTCCATGCTCCCATTGGTGGACCTGAGACTGCCATAGAAGAGGGGGGAGAGAGACCAGCGAATGTCTATTTACTGATCTCCGCTTTCTACTGAAAACCTTTTAGGTGACGTGTAAAACCTCACATCCGGGTCCAGCTGTCACTTTCCCCGGCCACTGTGGCTGGGGAAGAAGCTAATGGAGTGTGGTCTGCATGCCATTAGCTTCAATGGAGGGCAGGTGAATAAAGAGAAAATGTCACAAAAAAATATCACATAAGGAACTGTTTTTTAACCATTTAGGTTTTTTTTTTGTAGTCAAGGCACCCTTTACAATTGAGTACAACCCCTGGGGCCCACCAGTCTGAGGGCTCCTTCACACAAAGAGGTGAGTCCAAGCCCTAAATGCTTTTTTGGTAGGCTGCTCTATGCTTGTGAAACCCGTGAACAAGTTGCCCGCATAATTTTTAAATTGAGCCCTACCGAAATACAAATTGAGCCCTACCGAAATACTTGGTACTGCTGTACCATGCGTTTAAATGGGCGCAAACAAAATATAATTGGTGGATTAATGGCACCCATGCGCAACTGCAAAAGGCAACGCATTTTTGTGTGGTGTGGGAAAGCGCGCAATTTCATATGTTTTACCGCGCTGAACCTGATGTGAAAAAGCCCTAAAATGTATTTTGTAAGGCAGAGCTAAGTCAGTAGGTTATAAATGCCCCCCATCCCCCTGCTAGCACAACCCCCCCCCCCAAAAAAAGAAATCCCCTGTCTAACCCAACCCCCCCTCCCCTCTTTGCCCCTGCTACAGCAAATTGACACAAAGCCCTGTATAATCCGACCATGAAAAGGCTACTGTGGTAAGTTCTGTATACAGAGAGGAGGGAGAGCACATCCTGTTCCTCCTCCGGGCTCTCTCCCCCTCTAGGCTGTTATCTATATTTTGCCAGCAAAAGTGAGAAGCTGTGTAAGCTGCCCGACCTTCCCATAGCAAGCGATGACGTCATCGGTTGGTAGGACTTTTGCCGGCAAAATATAGATAACAGCCTAGAGGGGGAGAGAGCCTGGAGGAGGAACAGGATGTGCTCTCCCTCTTTTCTGTACACAGAACATTACACGGTAACCCCTTCATGGTTGGATTGAAGAGGGCTTTGTGTAATTTTGCTGAGGCACCCCAGGGGACTTTTTGCGGCACCCCAGGGGAACTTTTTGCGGCATATAAAGGTGCCGTGGCATCCTGGTTGAAAAACCCTGATGTTCCTTATGTGATAAAAAATAAATAAACTTTGTTGCAAAAATGTATCAAAAATTAAAGTTACACCCAAGCACTCAAACTACCCATAAACACGCGCGTCAGGGGTGCCAATGCATGAAAATGTCATTTGCTCCACACATTTCATATCACTGTCCATGCCAGGGTGAGGGTAATAATTGTAGGATCATTATTTAAGGTTAAAGTGGTTGTAAAGGCAGAAAGTTTTTTAACAAGCCTTCTGTGTGCAGCAGCCCCCCTCATACTTACCTGAGGTCCATCTCCATCCAGCGATGTCCACGAGTGCCTTGGCTATCTGTGACTCTCCCTCCTGATTGACTCCTACTGCTGTCAATCAAAGTCAGTTAGCCAATCAGGAGAGGGGCGGGGCCGAACCAGCTGGGCTTGGGTGTCCCCCTATAGCAAGCTGCTTGCTGTGGGGGCACTCGACAGGAGGGAGGGGCCAGGAGAGCCGAAGAGGGACCCCAGAAAAGAAAGATCTGGGCTGCTCTGTGCAAAACCAGCTGCACTGAGGAGGTAAGTATAACGTGTTTGTAAAGTCTTGTTTTCTTTTTCTATGAGAATAACAATCCTCTTAACTCTAAACTGACGACCTATAGGGGGCTTTTAAAGTGTCGCCTATGGAAAATTTAGGGTACCAAAGTTTGTCGCCGTTTCACGGGTGCACACGATTTTAAGGCTTGACAAGTTGGGTATCTATTTACTTGGTGCAACCTCATCTTTTATATTTTATAACAAAAATGTGTAATATTTTGTATTTGTGTGCCCTAAAACTAACTTTAGTGTATTTCTTATTGAAATGTTGTGCTTGATCAAGTGTTGGACTCATATCGTGTGACATAAAACTCTGGAACTACCACTATTTTATTTTTTAGGGTCCCTGCTTTCAGAAAATATCTGTTTGGGGGGTTTTAAGTAAACTTCAGACCTAAAATAATTTTTTAAACATGTGTGCAAAAAAAAAAAAGGCTCTGGCAGTGAAAGGGTTAAATGTGATTTCAGAACGTGCTGTGGATGCAGTTAGCAATGGCAGTATGTTTGCAAAAAATATTTTTGCAGTCTTATTCTGGTCTACAACTCTAACCTGCCTTTTCACATGGTTCCCTTTTAAAGTGGTATTAAACCCAAAACAAAAATTGTAATAGAGTGTGGAAAATAATTATTTGATCACCTGCAGATTTTGTAAGTTTGCCCACTTACAAAGAAATGAAGAGTCTATAATTGTTATCATAGGTGCATTTTAAATGATAGAGACAGAATATCAACCAAAAATCCAGAAAAAACACATGATACAAATGAATTGAGTTGCAGTTCAGTGAGTAAAATAGGAATTTGATTCCCTACCAACCA
Organism: Lithobates clamitans; assembly: GCA_037952925.1. NCBI lineage: Eukaryota > Metazoa > Chordata > Amphibia > Anura > Ranidae > Lithobates > Lithobates clamitans. The sequence goes on along the minus strand of JBBGZY010002098.1, from coordinate 460,706 downwards.
ACAATAATTCTGGCTCCCACAGATTGGCTACAGTAGGTGCTCATGTGGTACACAGATTAGTCCTGTCAATTTAAGAAGGCGCTCCTAACGACAACTCGTTATGTGTATAAAAGACAACTATCCACAGAATCTCTTCCATTCCAACCTCACCATAATGGGCAGAACCAAAGAGCTGTCAAAGGACGTCAGGGACAAAATTGTAGACCTGCACAAGGCTGGAATGGGCTACAAGACCATCAGCAAGAAGCTTGGTGAGAAGGAGACAACTGTTGGAGCGATTATTCGCAAATGGAAGAAATACAAAATAACCATCAATCGCCCTCAGTCTGGAGTTCCATGCAAGATTTGGCCTCATGGGGTAAGGATGATCATGAGAAAAGTGAGGGATCAGCCCAGAACTACACGGGAGGAGCTTGTGAATGATCTCAAGGCAGTTGGGACCACAGTCACCAAACAACCCATTGGTAACACAATACACCGCCATGGATTGAAATCCTTCAGCGCCCGCAAGATCGCCTCCTCAAGAAGGCACATGTACAGGCCCGTCTGAAGTTTGCCAATGAACATCTAAATGAACATCTAAATGATTTAGAGAGGGATTGGGAGAAAGTGCTGTGGTCAGATGAGACCGAAATTGAGCTCTTTGCCATTAACTTGACTTGCTGTGTTTGGAGGAAGGTGGAAACATGATGCTTTGGGGCTGTTTCTCTGCTAAAGGTAAAAGGTGACTTTGCCGCATTGAGGGGCCAATGGACGGGGCCACGTATTGTAAAATCTTAGATGAGAACCTTCTTCCCTCGGCCAGAACACTGAAGATGGGTCATGGATGGGTTTTCCAGCATGACAATGACCCAAAACCTACCACCAAGTCAACAAAGGAGTGGCTCAAGAAAAAGCAAATTAAGGTCATGGAGTGGCCTAGCCTTAATCCTGTAGAAAAGTTATGGAGGGAGCTGAAACTCCGATTTGCCAAGAGACAGCCAAGAAATCTTAAAGGGGTTGTAAAGGTAAAAGTTTTTTCACCTTAATGCATTCTATGCATTAAGGTGAAAAAACTTCTGACAGAACCGCCGCCCCCAGCCCCCCCGTTTTACTTACCTGACGCCTCGAAAGTCAGCTTCGCGTTCCCGACATCTGTTCCTCCGCTCACCCTGGCCGCTGATTGGCTGCAGTGGATGGATTGAAAGCAGCGCAGCCATTGGCTCGCGCTGCTGTCAATCACATCCGATGACGCGGCGCGCCGGGGGGCGGGGCCGAGTGATACAGCGAGCGGCTATAGCCGCCGGCTGTATCACGGGAGCGCGCCCGCAAGCACTCACCACCGTGCGAGAGAGCTCGCATGAAGGTGGTAAATGCTTGCGGGGAGGAGCTGAGACAGCCGCCGAGGGACCCCAGAAGACCAGGTTCGGGGCCACTCTGTGCAAAACGAGCTGCACAGTGAAGGTAAGTATGACATGTTTGTTATTTAAAAAAAAAAAAAAAAACACCTTTACAACCCCTTTAAGGATTTAGAGAAGATCTGTAAAGAAGAGTGGCCCAAAATCCCTCCTGAGATGTGTGCAAACCTGATCACCAACTACAAGAAACGTCTTACCTCTCTGCTTGCCAACAAGGGTTTCTCCACCAAGTCATGTTTTGCTTGGGGATCAAATAATTATTTTACTCACTGAACTGCAACTCAATTTATAACATTTGTATCATGTGTTTTTTCTGGATTTTTGGTTTTATTTTCTGTCTCTATCATTTTAAAATACACCTATGATAAAAATGATAGACCCTTCATTTCTTTGTAAGTGGGCAAACTTAAAAAAATCTGCAAAAGTTCAAATAATTTTTTCCCCCCACTGTATATAGCAGCTTACTATTCAATAGATGTGGGTGGCTGCATTAGTTTTTTTTTTTTTAAGGCTTATTTCCCTGTTTTCACCTGGTGATCTGGCCAGTAACACACCCCCTGTATTAGAGTGCTTCCACTCTGGATGAAGGAGCACAGGGGGCACAGTAGACAGCAGCATTATCAGTCTGGGCGGAGGGGAGTGTTAAATATACTAGCAGATTTAAATACACGAACAAATAGAAGCCAAACTCCAGCTAACACTTTATAAGCAGTTACAGCAAACAGTTTTTTTTTTTTTTCGTTTTGGGATAAAGGTTTTATATAAATAAAACTGATCACCCCTCCCAGTGTTGAATAGTTTGTCTTATCCCTGTAACTGATACATCTGCAGGGCAGCTTGTTCTTTTGAAAAACAGATTTACTGGCTGGATCACCAGGTGAAAATAAGGAAAAGAGAAAACGAATGCAGCCATCACATCGAAGAATTGGTAATCTGCAATATAATAAATGTTTGCTTTTGGGTATATTACCACTCTAATCTTTAAAATGAAGGCAAGCCAGCGGTCTCCCACCTGCCAGATGTGGTCAGAGGCTCCCCAGTACTCCCTTCCTCTGATCACAGCCCTGCCAGTTTGTGTTTGGAATGAAGGAACTCACTTTTGGTCGGTCAGGATGTATCCATAGTCTTCTGTAGCTTTTTGTGGGCTCTGCCCAGGGTCCAATCTCATCTCTGGGATTTCTGGGTAACTTTTTTTCTCTGGGACCTTTTTTCCCCCATCTTCAGCTGCCATTGGGTTCCCAGGCTGCTCCACCATAGTCTGGGAATCGGGTACCAGGTGGGTGGTGATGGTGGCAGTTGTTGCGCTTATGCGTCCATCGGGCACTCGCTGGTCAGTATTCAGCGCCAGGGGGGCTGGAGAGATCTCTCTTGGGGATATTTCTGGAGCCGAGAACTGCGGTTCGTCCTGGGCCAAGTGCTGCATCTCCCCTTCGGAGACCTGTGATAAAGGATTAAAGCTGAAGTTTAATCTCCTCATTTCAACTTCCATGGTTTCTCCTTTTCCCTTCATCAACATGCTAATGAAATTATTAAATAAAACCTGTTTTTATTACATGTTTTATTTTGGACCCAGTGACATCATCACTGGGTCTCTGCGCTTCTCTATGCAATGCAGGGTGCTGTTCATGGCTTCCTGAAAACAGGAAGCTGTGGTCATGCCCACTTGTGATGCTGAGCCTCCATGATTGAAAGAACTGATTTTCAATGAATGAAAGGGGCGGACCAGGCTGGGGAGGAAAGGGCTAGATCAGGGGTGTCAAACTCAATTTCATCCCGGGCCACATCAGCAGTATTGTTACCCTCAAAGGGCCGGTTGTATCTGGGATGCGTTATGTACAGAGTGCAGAGTTCAGGATTACGCTACATACAGAGTGCAGAGTTCAGGGGTGCGTTGTGTACAGAATGCGGTGTTCAGGGGTGTGAGATGTACAGAATGCAGTGTTCAGGAGTGTGCTATGTACAGAATGCAGGGTTCAGGGGTGTGCTATGTGCAGAATGCAGGATTTAGGGATGCACTACATACAGAAGAAACAAGAATTATTATCACAAAAAAAGGAGTGCACTACATACAGAGTTCATGGGTGTGCTGTGTACAGCGTACAGTGTTCAGGGGTGGGCTATGTACAGAATGCAGAGTTTAGGGGTGTGCTACGTACAGAGTTAATGGGTGTGCTGTTTACAGAGTGCAAAGTTTAGGGGTGCACCATGTACAGAATGCAGTGTTCAGGGGTGTGCTATGTGCAGAATGCAGGGTTTAGGGATGCACTACATACAGAAGAAAGAAACAAGAATTTTTTTTCACAAGCAAAGGGGTGCACTACATACAGAGTTCAAGGGTGTGCTGTGTACAGAGTGCAGAGTTCAGGGGTGCACCATGTACATAATGCAGGGTTTAGGGATGCACTACATACAGAACTCATGGGTGTGCTGTGTACAGAATGCAGTGTTCATGGGTGGGCTATGTACAGAATGCAGTGTTCATGGGTGGGGTATGTACAGAATGCAGTGTTCAGGGGAGCTCTATGTACAGAATGCACTGTTCAGGGGTGCGCCATGTACATAATGCAGGGTTTAGGGATGCACTACATACAGAGCTCATGGGTGTGCTGTGTACAGAATGCAGTGTTCATGGATGTGCTGTGTACAGAATGCAGTGTTCATGGGTGGGCTATGTACAGAATGCAGTGTTCAGGGGAGCTCTATGTACAGAATGCACTGTTCAGGGGTGTGCTATGTACAGAATGCAGTGTTCAGGGGAGCTCTATCTACAGAATGCACTGTTCAGGGGTGTGCTATGTACAGAATGAAGGGTTTAGGGGTGCACTATGCACAGAGTTCATGGGTGTGCTGTGTATAGAGTGCAGGGTGTGCAACCACAATCCCCCCCCCACACACACAAAAAGCTTCTTTGTATCTCTCTCTCTCCTACCTGGCCCAGCCCTAGTACCTCCTGTGTAGATGACTGCCTTGATAGTTCTCTTCCTCACATCCTGGAGATCTGTCCCCACCATGCCCTGCCAGGAAGCGTGTGCGGAGATCTGTTAGATCTGGGAGCCACTGAGCAAAGCTGTTCCTTGTAAACACAGAAGGCTTCTAGGTTTACAAGTCCCAGCGGGGCGCGAAGGATGAGAGTCGGAGGTGACGGAATGGAGTTTCCCACATTCTTGCTGGAAAACTGGGTGTGAGGATCACATAACAAGGCCTAACAGGTCGCATTTGGCCCACCGGCCTTGTGTTTGACATATATGACCTAATATTACTGGACATCCTGTAGCTGGGAAATGGGGTAAATGTGCACTTATTTTATATTGTCCCTCATCACTATGTTCTCCAACGGGAACATAAACGGCAATAAAAAGCTGACGGAAGCTAAAACCTTCTCCTGTTCTACCAACTGTTACTCCTGGAGATTTGTCTTAATTTCCTGTCCTGATGGTGTGTTGTCACTGGAACAGGAAGTGAAGGAAAACCTCCTCAACAGGGCCAGTGGTCCTCACGCCAAAACTAAAAAAATACTTTGGCTGGAGATACACTTTAATACCTAACACCTGTCTTTATATTAGCTTTTACTCCTTTTGAAAATCAAACCTCAGACTAGAAAGAGCCAGTAGAGGAAAACAACCTTATAATCCATTCTACCATTTTAAGGGATAACCTTATCAGTATGCTGCTTCTCCTTACTTATCCAATATAGAACATGGAGGTAGGTCGGTGACCATGGGCCAGAACTTCAGCCATTTTTTTCCAGCCTACAGTCAATCATCATAGTGATTTCCAGGGAGGATGGTTGTCAGCTCCATCTAGAGGCCATATTGTGGTACTTTTCTGATTGCTGTATTTCAGAAAAATACAGCATTATGGCCACTAGATGGAGCTGACGATCACATAAAATCATTGTATTAAAAGAATATGTAAACCCAGCATTTCCTATTCCTGATATGTGGCTGCTGTACCATGTACTTGTATGAGGACGTCTCCTTTTCTCTATGTATTGCTTCCTTTCATGTAAAAATCCCTGCTGTTCCTGCCAGTCCCTCTGCTTTCCTATTAAAAACTGACCAGTGGTCAGTTCTTTAGCTGTGCTGGGAACCCAGCCTGCCCTCCTCCAATGATCAGACTTCTGCCAACATGCCCATCTGCACAGCCATTCATTGGGAAGACCAGTGTACTGCTGTTTCTGAGAACAGTGGGTATGTGATCGCTTAAAAAAAAGGGGGAAAAAAGGTATTCAAAATGTTTATTGTAGCCTTTTGTGCCTTTCATTTCCAATTTAAACGGAATGGGTTGATTTTACAAGGTGAATATACTTTAGGAATATGGAAATAATTTGTCAAGGATGAGCGAATGCTTATCACATTCGTCCAACAATTATTTATTTTTTATATAAATTATATATATATATATATATATATATATATATATATATATATATATATATATTTTTTTTTGCAATTCCTATTTAATAAATAAGGCAATCCTCTGACTTTGGGTGCAATACCCAGCTCTGGATGCACAACGCCTGTATTTCTTTATACAGAGACCAGTGAAAATCCACATATTATGAATGGACAACTCGTATGGTAGAAACAAGCATTTAAAAAGGATTTTACTGAAAAGTTGATCAATGTCCAAGATAAGGGGGTGTCTTCAGAAACTAGCGACACTTGGCAATAAATTACTCAGCATATGGTAAAAACACACACACAATTACAAACAATCTAGTTTTTATTTTTTTTATTATGCTATAAAATGTTACTCACTCTTTTTGGTGGGCTTTTATCCACATTCTTTGTCCCTGCAAAAAGAGAAGATACAAATTTAAAGGGGTTCTCTTCTTTACATAAATATTTATCCAATGCCCCCATAAGCCTCTCTATAATTAAAAGACAAAGGGGGAGATTTACTAAAACCGGAACACTCAGAATCTGGTGCAGCTGTGCATGGCAGCCAATCAGCTTCTAACTTCAGCTTGTTCAATTAAAGTGATTGTAAAGGTAAAATAAAAAAAATAAAAAAATAACAAACATATCATACTTACCTCCATTGTGCAGCTCGTTTTGCACAGAGTGGCCCCGAACCTGCTCTTCTGGGGTCCCTCGACGGCTCTCGCGGCTCCTCCTCACATCTGATAACCCCCTCGGGAGCGCTTCCGAGTTACCTTGCGGGCGCGCTCCCAAGTCCAGCACTCTGCCCCCTTTTGATGTCACCACCTGGGGCATGACGGAACAGTGACGTCATAAGGGGCGTGGTCACCGGATGACATCACCCGGTGACCACGCCCCATGCCTATATACGTCGTTGCGCACCAAGCATGCGGCATTACAGCGGGAGAGAGTGTCGTGTCAACATCGGAAGAAGACCGGAGGGAAGAAGACGACAGAGAAGACTGGGCCAACGCTAGCAAAAGAGCGGGCAAAAGAGCAGAAGTTAACGGAGGAGCCCGGCAGAAGAACCGGAGACCGGGAGAAGAGGCCGGAGAGAGCGGAGAAGTCGGAAGAGACCCCCCAGGTCAGAAGAGACCCCTGGAGCTGCCTAATAAATTTCTTTAAAAACCTGTCTAGTGTGTTTTTCTTTATTGACACTTTTTTTTCCCAGGTGAATGGGTAGGGGTACGATGTACCCCATACTCATTCACATAGGGCGGGGGGGCCGGGATCTGGGGACCCCCCTTTTTAAAAGGGGGCTCCCGGATTCTGATAAGCCCCACGCCCGTAGACCCCAACAATCAATGGCCAGGGTTGTCAGGAAGAGGCCCTTGTCCTCGTCTACATGGGGACAAGGTGCTTTGGGATGGGGGGGCACAGGGCACCCCCCCTGACCCAAAACATACACCCCCCCATTTTGCACCCCTTTTCCTGACCGGCCGGGCTGCGTGCTCGGATAAGGGTCTGGTATGGATTTTGGGGGGACCCCCCACGCCGTTTTTGAGGCGTAGGGGGTTCCCCTTAAAATCCATACCAGACTGAAGGGCCTGGTATGCTCTAGGAGGGGGAACCCATGCCGGTTTTTTATTTAAAATTTGGCGTGGAGTTCCCCTTCAAGATCATCAGAGCACAAGTCGCATGCCAAAGTCAGATCATGCAAGACTGCGATCCGGCTTTGATCCGACTTCAATGATAGTCAATGGGCTGAAGTAGGATCAAAGTCGGACCAAAGTAGTACAGGGAGCATTTTCAAAGTCGGACCGACTTGTGTCGGACCAGTTAAGACGGCTCCCATAGGAAAACATTGATTTTCACATGTCATGCGACATGAGCTCCCAATGTCGGAGCGTTTGTCGCACCAGTGTAAACCCGGCCTTAAACTTTGACAATAAGCCCAGGTTCACATTGGAGGCGGGTTTGAAATCGTGCAAATTCAGCTGAACTTGCACAATTTCAAACCCGCATTTCATTGCGACTTTGGGGGCGATTTGACAGACACCTGTGCGGGTTCATGCATAGATGTCTATTGAAAATGCCCCTGAAATCTCCAAAAGTAGTGCAGGAAGTACTTTTGGGAATCGGTGTCGGCGTCACACCCATTCGGACGGTGCCTTTGCCGGCAATAGGCTCCGATTTGGCATGAGGCTTGACCTTTCAAATATGCCCGTTGTGAATGGGGGCTTAAGGCTGGATTCACACCTATGCAGTTTTAGTGCTTTTTGCATTTTGCAGATTTGCACTACAGTCCATTTAACATGGTTTCCTATGGAACATGATCTGTAGTGCAAATCTGCAAAATGCAAAAAGCACAAAAAATGCATAGGTGTGAATCAGGCCTAAGACTCCCATTTACATCAATGCGTTTTTTCATGCTTTTTGCAGAAATGCTGGACTTTTTTTTGTTTAAGGCCTGATTCACACCTATGGCATTTTCAGTGCTTTTTGCATTTTGCAGATTTGCACTACAGAACGTGTTCCATAGGAAACCATGTTGAATGGACTGTAGTGCAAATCTGCAAAATGCAAAAAGCACTAAAAATGCATAGGTGTGAATCAGGCCTAACATGGGTTTTTATGGAACACGTTCACATCAATGCATATTTGTGCCTCTGCATTTTTGGGAAGGGTCAGGGACTTTTTTAAACGCAAAACTTGTGCTTTTTTGCTTTTTTTTTTGGTTTAATAGACTTCAACGGAGAAGCTGCAGAAAGGCATGTAGTGCGTTTTTACAGCGTTTTTTGTCACAATTTGCGTTTTTAAATCTGCCCAACAACAAATTTTACCCCCCCAAAAAAAAGCATAAAAAACACAAATTGCTGCAAAAGCGTGGCAAAATCAAGGTAAAAGTGCGGTAAAGAAATGCAGAAAGCACTGCAGAAATGCCCAAAAGCAACATGCTTAGATGTGAATGGAGCCTTGGAACCTGGAAGCTGATTGGTTTCTATGCAGAGCTGCACCAGATTGTGGACTCTCCAGTTTTAGTAAATCTGCCCCAGTAGGTTTTTTTTTTTTTCTTTCTTTTATTTAAGACATTTAAAGTATTACAATGCAAAGACAACTCACTACAAAGATCAGTAATATATGTAAAGAAAAATATTAAAATGAATATTTGAATAATAAAGTTAAAAAAATAAATAAATACACAATAATAATAATTGAAAAATAATTTAAAAAAAGAAAGGAAAAAAAAAAATATATATATATATATATATATATATATATATATATATATATATATATATATATATATATATAAAAATTTCCAAAAATATTAGACAATGCATTGTTAAAAGTATATATTACATGACATAAGAATAAGATTACACAATGAATGATGAGGTAATAGACTGTATAATGGAGGAGAAAATTTTTTTCCCCAGTAGGGAAGTAAGAGGACACCTTGTCCTCACAGAAACTGAACCCCCATTCAGGGCTTACAATCTTCCTGCATGCATCCACCTCAAGCATGGGTGTAGATGACCAGGGCAAATGGCTCCTGGTTTGTGATTCATCTTATTGTACATGAAGAATTCCTTTTGCATTACTACCCAGCATTTGTTTGGCCTTGTATTGGGAAACAGCTTTGTAAGGGGTAGGGGGCTGCGGGGGTTCGTAGTAGGCGGGCGGTTGTAGTCACGTCCTTCAGGTTTCTCCTCCTCTTTGAGTGTCACGTCCTTCAGGTTTCTCCTCCTCTTTCAGTGCCAAGCAAGAGAGGTCTACCCCAGGGTTGGTTTCTTCTGGGCAACACTAGGCACATTGTTACAGGGTCACTCTACTACACATATAGGGTACGACTGTTTCGTGTCGTCTTCACCAATTCCCTGGGACGAGGCTGATGTTGCCGTGGGGGAATACTCAACCTTAAGGCGGGCCTCTAATCTTAGAGATGAATGTACACCATGTATACTGACACCGCAACTGTTAACGCTCAGGTCCCCATCACAATGCACACTTTATATTTATTTATTCTAAAGTTCAGACACTATTAATATCAATTTGATCCGATTGAAATGATTTAAGTTACCGTATATACTCGAGTATAAGTCAAGTTTTTCAGCACATTTTTTTGTGCTGAAAATGCCCCCCTCGGCTTATACTCGAGTCAAGCACTTTTCTGCAGCAGAGAATGATATTTTTCCGAACTGACTTTGGGGCCCCATATCTCGGGGGCACTTGGTGCTAGGAACCCCAAATTTGGTGTGCAAACCTGGTGTTCCTAGCCCTACGTTGCCCGGAGATACGGGGCCCCAAATTCGGTTCCGAAAATGTCATTCTCTGCTGCAGAAAAGTGCTTGACATTTTCCGAACCCACTTTGGGGCCCCGTATCTCGGGGCCACTTGGTGCTAGGAACCCCATCTTTGGATATGTTGTAGTGCTAGTTCCACTGGGTTTGCACATTTTTGGGGTTCCTAGCACCACGTGGCCCCGAGATACGGGGACCCAAAGTCGGTCAACTGTGTCCATCTGCAGTAATGTCATTTTGGAACCCTTTGGGTCCAGAGACCCCAAATTTCGACTGCAGCTAGGGGGCATCTAGGAACCCTTAACTACCGAGTTTGAAGTTTGGGGGACCTATGGCTGCAAATGGGCACAGTGAGGCTGCAAATGGGCACAGTGAGGCTGCAAATGGGCATTGTTGACCCTCTTTACCACTTACAGTAGCTGCGCATTTCTCACCCTAGGCTTATACTCGAGTCAATAAGTTTTCCCAGTTTTTTGTGGTGCCTCGGCTTATATTCGGGTCGGCTTATACTCGAGTATATACGGTAATATAATCTAATATAACATAGACCTCTTAATGAGATTAAGTACCATATAATTTACATAATTATGTATTAATTATTTTCCAGCTTTAGACATAGATACTGTTTCATTTAAATTTAAAATGTTTTATATATATATATATATATATATATATATAATCTGATTTAATCTGATTTTTGGCAGGTTGCCAGTTTTTGGACCAAGGCCTCTCAATTAAGCTGTTTTTACACACCCTCTTCTTTGGAGCCGTTTGCATTCTCCTCCTTCTTTTCAGTTTTTATCTTTCCATTTCTTTTCCCTTCCCTGATATCTTTCCTGTTGCTGATGCGCTGTTCTATAGAATGACCCCCTCCTGTGTTTCCTGAATGTTTTTCTCCAGTCATGGTATTTACACCAGTCAATTGGTGTATGTTTGGATAATATCATATATGTATATATTTTCGTGTTTTTTTTTCTCTCTCTTGAGTAAATATTTTTCAATAATTTTCTTTCTACACAATGTCTTTCAATTATATATAGAATGCCAGAATGTGTCGCACTTATTGAGTGATCTCTGACAATGTACAGAAAATAATTATGACCACATATGTAAAGTACATGGACTTAATGTGAATTATTATGTACCCCCTAGTACCAATAGGACCCCCTGAAGAAGCTATTGGCGAAACGCGTAGTGATCCACTGGCGCTGACACTGGTACTCCATATGCCTGACCTCCGACCAGAAGGGATCTGTTTTGGACCTTTCATACCATCATTACATGGGCCATCCATGCGGTTTTTCTTGCTCAGCCTCTGTATTCATAATAGGGGACAGTGTACCATTTAATAATGTTCATGTTTTTTGTTTTATCATATTTTTATGTGATTTAATACATTTTGATATTTTTTATACTATATTTTATTTGTAAAGAATCCCTTTTTCCTTTCCTATTTGGGATTATATTGGTAGCCTTCAAAATCCATTTTTCCTCTTTTTGTTTTTTCTCCATGTAATAAAGGATGTGGTGCCTTGCTATGTAGTATGTCTCAAAATTTTTCTCACAAATGCACACCTTCACTGTAACTTGCATTGTGAACAGTGATCTGATTTCTTCTTCCTGAAATCAACTCTGATTTCAGGGAGAAAAAGCAGACTGTTCTGGTAAAGCAGCACACATTACACACATTACACTTGTTAGGCACACAGTTAACCTCTTGATTGCCACTGATGTTAACCCCTTCCCAGCCATTAGTACAGTGTACAGTATTACACAGGTTCGTTACGTTTCGAATTAATATTCGGACAAATTTTTCAGAGATTCAGAAATATACGCATACCCAAATTACAATATATCTACCGTATTTATCGGTGTATAACACGCGTCGGCGTATAACACGCACCCCAAGTTTAGGAGAGAATTTTAAGGAAAAAAACTTTTAGGAGGGAAGTTTAAGGAAAAAAAAACTTACATTAAAATGCCCATCAATGCAGCCTCATCAGTGTTCATCTGCAGCCTTGTTAGTGTCATTGCAGCCTTTTCAGTGTCAGTGCAGCCTTGACCCAGTGTCCATTGCAGCCTTGTCAGTGCAGCTTTGCCCCAGTGCAGCCTTGTCAGTGCAGTTTTGCCCCAGTGCAGCCTTGTCAGTGCAGCTTTGCCCCAGTGCAGCCTTGTCCCAGTGGTCAGTGCAGCCTTGCCCCCAGTGTCCATGCTCGCCGCCGCCGACATATACAAAGCTTCATGTAGTTTTAAATATGGCGCCGCGGAGTTCGGAGGGACTCGGTGGAGCTGAACGAACGCAGCCGAGATACACATAGTCGAGTGTATTCGGCTCTTTCCGGCGCCGCTCACAGTCCCGCCCTATGATGGAGATAACACAGGTCCAATGGCGGGACTGGGCGTGACTGTGAGCGGCGCCGGAAAGAGCCAAATACACTCGACCATGTGTATCTCGGCTTCGAGCAGTCCCTGTGATTTCGGCGGCGCTCGTTCAGCTCCGCCGAGTCCCTCTGAACTCCGCGGCGCCATATTTAAAACGTTACGCTATGTGAATGACGGCGGCGATCGCCGCCGATAGATCACAATTAGCGGGGATCGGCGTATAACAAGCACCCACTATTTTCCCCTGATTTTAAGGGGGAAAAAAGTGCGTGTTATACGCCGATAAATACGGTAATTTTACCGAATGCTCTAAATAACGAAACGAATGTTGTCCAAATTTCGAAAATTCGGACTGAAATTCAAATCTAATTTTACATCGAAATCCAGTCAAATTCTTACAGTAGATATATTGCTGAAATCAAAGACCGTGTGTGTCATTAGAGCACCATTTCAAAATAATGCTGTTTTAGTTAAGCCAAAAGTGATTTAAAGAGTCATTGTAATCATTTGATGAAGATTTTTCTTTCGTTTGTTCACTTTGCCACATTCGAATTGAAAAAAAAAAAAAATCTAAAGTTTTCGATTCGGCCAATTTAAAATTTATTGATTCGAACCGAAAAACATTTGTAAATTCGAAAAATTCTGAATACCTATTCTGAATATGAATTAAAGGAATCAATCGAATTTAAAATAACAAAATAACTAGATTAACAAATCGAAACGAATTCAGTAAAAAAAAAAATCGGTAAATTTGAAGAAAATTTGAAGAATTACGAAAACGAGTTCCAAATAGGAATCCCAAATACAAATTAAAGAAATCAATCGAATTTAACGAAATGAAATAACTAGAATAACGAATCGAAACAAGTTCAGTAAAAAAAATCTGTAAATTCGAAGAAAATTTGAAGAATTCTGAATACGAATTCCGAATATGAATCCCGCATTAAGGGAATCAATTGAATTCAACGAAACTAAATAAATAGATTAAAGAATTGAAACAAAACTAATCTTATCGTCATGCACATGTCCATACAGTATTATCACTAATCACTGTATTAGTGTCACTAGCTACGTCACTGTCTGTTAGTCAGTTAGCATCCCTTCCAGCCAGTGTCAGTTAGCGCCAGATTGCCTGCCAGACTATCACAGTCACACTATAAGTAGCTGATTACCCCCATTACAAGTATAGCATCTGTATGAATCGATATCTTGATCACGATCAGAACTTCAGAACTATACTAGTGTCCCCAATAGTATAGTGTCCCCAATAGTATAGTGTCCACAATAGTATAGTGTCCACAATAGTAGAGTGTCCCCAATAGTAGAGTGTCCCCAATAGTAGAGTGTCCCCAAAAATGCAGTTTTGTCTTTACTAGACATGTAGCAGAATACATTTTGGCCTAAATGTATGAAGAAATTTGATTTCATTGGATATAATTTATAACAGAAAGTAGAAAATATTTTTTTCTTTTAATTTTCTGTCTTCTTTTATTTATATGATAAAAAAAATCCAGTGGTGATCAAATACCACCAAAAAAAAGCTCTATTTGTGTGAAAAAAATTATATAAATATTTGGGTACAATGTTACATGACCGTGCAATTTAAAGTAGCGCAGTGCTGAATAGCAAAAAAATGTCCTGGTCATGAAGGGGGTAAAAGTAGTTAAAGACAACCAATAAATATAGCGTTGTTGAAAAATAGGAAATGGCAAAATTTTAAAGGTTTTATACATTTGTTACAACCTCACCCTGCTCCTTCCCCTGTATAGCAAGTTTAGGTCAAAGCATTACAATATTGTGAGCTCCTCTTATCTGTGGTGTATATAATGTCAATAATCTTTTATACGTAAAAATCCTCAGCACATCACATATATTCCTTATTTCTGCTACTAATAGATGGCCCATATGACTTCCGTACCCTGGTTCTGTAGAGCATCTGATTGGATTAACTGAAGAAAAGCAGACAGCTGCTCCAGTTGTGATTCGCTGAGCTGTCTTAAGTCTACGCCATATTTCTCAAACACTCCCGCTAAACTCTGCACGTCTCCCAAATTTTGTACATCTGGAATAGACTGCATCTCCGCCATGGTCTGCTTTCCCATCGGACCTGGAACAAAAAGAATGGACCATTATGTATCTCTGTCTATTCAAAAGACGCGAGGAGCAACTGTCACTGAATATACTGTATAGAAGCCTTTTAAAGAGGAAGTAACCTTCCACACATTACTTTTACCTATAGGTAAGCCTATAATAAGGACTGAGGACTGCTGCTCTGATGTCGGCACCTCTATCAGCACAGTGAAAGGTAACATACTAGTTTATATAGGAAATTCTGGGTAACACATGCCCTTGTCTTGTTATAGCACACTCGTTGTACTTGTACACTTATTCTAAAAACATTGATTGAATTTCTTTTGTTTATTTATGGCCTTTCAAACAGCAATACTCCTTTGCTGGTTTAACATCGGGGTGTCCCTTGTGGATGTGAATCAGTGGCTGGCTCTGGGTTGCATGCTTGTCCATCTTTGTGTCCAAGCCGACTCTTTCAGCCAACGTCGATTTCCCGCACTTGTTTTTATCATTTCCCCAGTGGCGGCCCGTGCATTGTGGGCACAATGCACAGGCGCCGCCCCCCCCCCCCCCTATCCCTGCTGCCCCCTCCCTATCCATGCGCCCGGCCCCTTTCGGGACGCATGGACTCCTATGGCGGGGACAAGAGGGGGTGTATTTTTTTTTTTGAAGCACCTGATTAGAGCCAGAGGCTCTAATAGGCTTCAAAAAAGGGTGGGCTTGGGGCGCAGAGAGTGCGCCCTGATCCCACCCAATTGTGACCATAGTGAATGAACATTCGCTATTTTCACACCGCATTGCCTCCCCACCAATCTGGAGGCAGGTCAGTGAGACCTGTTTCCGGACTGGTCAAAGCGCCAGGCGTCCCTATTGGATGCTCAGCGCTTTGCCGGAAGTGGGACAGAGAGGAGGAAGCTGACTGGAGAGGAGACGCCGGGGAAGAGGACTCCTTACCAAGGTAAGCGCCAGTCCTCCTCCTGTGGTGTCCTGCGATCCATCCACGGGGTCGGGGGGGGGGGTTATTGGGAGCGGGATGTCCCAGGAGGGACACTGGCAGCATTTGATGGGCACACTGGCAGCATTTGATGGGCACACTGGCAGCATTTGATGGGCAGACTGGCAGCATTTGATGGACACACTGGCAGCATATGATGGACACACGGGCAGCATATGATGGGCACACTGGCAGCATATGATGGCACAGTGGCAGCGTTTGATGGGCACAGTGACTGCAATTGATGGCACAGTGGCAGCATTTGAGGGCACAGTGGGAGCGTTTATTGGCACAGTGGCAGCGTTTGGGCACTGTGGCAGCATTTGATGGGCACAGTGGCTGCAATTGATGGCACAGTGGCAACATTTGAGGGCACAATGGCTGCATTTGATGGGCACAGTGGCAGCGTTTAATGGCTCAGTGGCAGCATTTGATGGGCACAGTGGCAGCGTTTGATGGGCACAGTGGCAGCGTTTGATGGTACAGTGGCAGCGTTTGATGGGCATAGTGGCAGCGTTTGATGGGCACAGTGGCAGCGTTTGATGGGCACAGTGGCAGCGCTTGATGGTACAGTGGCAGCGTTTGATGGGCACAGTGGCAGCGTTTGATGGGCACAGTGGCAGCGTTTGAGGGCACAGTGGCAGCGTTTGAGGGCACAGTGGCAGCGTTTGATGGCACAGTGGCTGCAATTGATTTTTTTTCAAAACGTTTTTGCGCCCCGCCAAAACATTTTGAGCACCAGCCGCCACTGCATTTCCCCATGTCTTTTCAATGAACCCTATACGTAAGTACCTTTAAGCCTAAATACTATATAGCTCATTATGTAAAATCACTTGTTTTTTATGTACTATTGTACAAATACTATGTAACTATATCTATGTTGCAGATAAAGTCACCCAAGTATAAATCTCCCCTGATGAAGGAAAATATGTACCAATAAAATTTCCGAAACATGTTGGGATGTATGCTACAAATCTTCATGGACTGACCTCAGCTTGACTCTGGCAGTGTCTGGATTATTAGGTTTGGGTTTGATATATAGGTCTATGTATTAACTGGTTCATTGGTGTACTTTTTATATTTTAATGTGATTGTTTATGACTACAAAATTCATCGGATACTGTGTACTCAATAAAAGTGGCACATGGTTGCCTTTTATTTACTCCATTTCCTTTATTTCTGCCTTAAAAGTCCAAAGGGGCGGCCCCTGTTGCACTTGTTTCATGCTCTTTTTTTTTCTCACGTTTTAAGGATGTTGGTAGTCCTACACATTTAATTCCCATAAATAATCTTCTTCTATTTCCAAATACAAATTCAGGTTTATCAAGTTGTTAATGGACGTGCCTTATATAGTATATACTGTATGTATAAATGTTACCAGGATTTCTTTTAGATAATAGTAACTTCATGGTGTATGTCCATGCCAATTTTAGGCAAAAAGGCATATATGTAAAGGAAGTGTAAATGTGATGCTTGAAAATGGCTGATAAAGCCTATGACTTTGCTGCACATCACTACACAAACCAACCATAGCATTATAAACCTCAATAAAACTTCCTAAGCACTAATCAACAAGCACTGACAAAAAAATACGTCCCCGTTGGGGCTTTGATAGCTTTGAACATTGAGTAGACCACCTCCACCTCCTTGCCCTCAAGATAGCCCCACTTTTCAAACAACCGACAAATAACTAAGCACAGAGACCTTTCAATGTCCTTCCTTCTTCTGGTCGGCGGTCCTGGTCACCTTCGTCCATCAGGCTCATCCTTTCAATCCTTTCGGAACTATCAAGGACATCATCCATCAAGTTACTGTCCACACTATCACGTGGAAGCTTCCTTCTCAGTTCTGCCCAGGCATGGTGAGTGTCACTGGGCCACTGTATAGGTAAAGGCGATTCTGGTCCACCCTGAAGCCTCCCGTAGACAACATGTCTAGATCCCTCGGGCCAGGAGTGAGAGGCAGCAAAGAAGTGTTGGGAGTTTCTCACACGGTTGGGGTCCTGATAGCCCAGCTACATAGATAGAAATTGAAAGTTTCAGATAATGACAAGTGGGTTAACCAGAGATATTTGAATAGACAAGTTTAAAGAAACAGATAAATGGAGAAAATATGGCAAAATAATGCTTTGCTAGAATGTTATTATCTTTCCCATAAATGTCACCTCCAATGATGGGTCAAATGAGGGCTGGTAATTTCTATTATAAACAGCACTTTTTGGGAAGTTGGATGGAATTAATGTGCTCAGCAGGTCAACAACAATAATTGGAGCTCCCATTGGACGGAGGACTGCGTTGGGGTTTGAATTTGGGGTGTAGGGGAAGTTATCTCCTACATCACAGTAATGGAAGCATTACCTGGAGAACAATCCAGAAGTTCTTCAAGTTAATGTGTAATTTTAGCCCAAACTTTTTTTTTTTTTAGAGACGGAATAGTTAAGCCCACTTTAAATTTTGAACACTACCTCACAATTAGGAGAAAACACTTTGAAACAAACTTTATCTTCCCCTCATCACATGGGCCTCCGCACCTCCTATATTTGGAGTAAAGAGTAGCGGTTCACTGATTCAGTCTGGGCTTACCACCCGACCGGTCTTCCTGCTGCCCCTCATTCTAAGGTCATGTCACTGCCACTGGAGTCTTCAGGATACTAACCCTATTGATGGACCCAATAGAAGGTGTTCACATCACCATGCGCTGACTTGGGCTCCCGAAACTAACCCTGCCACTTTGCAGTCCAGAACAGAAGACTCCAGACCCGGCACATCACAAGGCCAAGAATCAGGTAAATATTTGATCCATTTAGTTTAGATATTTTTAAACTAAGGCAATTGATTAGAGGGGAGTGAGGGGCGGGGTTATAGGGGGAAAGGGGTTTCTTCAATATTTGTTGGTGTAATAGAAGGGTCTGGCGCTGTTCCTATAACTAAGTGATAATTCCCTACCTGCGTATTTTTATATTTATATCTCTAGTTCAATTATCACTTAGTTATAGGAACAGCGCCAGACCCTTCTATTACACCAATCTACTTAGCTGTCCCCAATTTTGGTGACTGCTTGTTGGGCGGCAGCAGTTCCATAGATTTCACCTACAGATCTCCATTTCCACTGCGCGGGTTCATTAATCTTTTCACTTCTTCTTCTTCAATATTTGTATCCCATTTGGGAGACTTCCATTCACTTGCAGTCCGGCTGTCACTTAAAGAGGAACTGCAGTCTGCTCACATAATTTGTAATAAAAACACTTTTGCCATTCTGAAGCTTCCCTCCAGCCACTTTGCGTAATTATTTTACATATACTGTGATTCTGTACTTGCCAAATATGCTGCAGAAATCTCCCTCCACTGAGTCTGGCTGCAACCATTTTAACTGTGGGCAGCTGAAGCTGCTGCCTGTTCACTTCCTGGATTTACACAGACACACAGAGGCACACTTCCAGCTCTGCAGCACTATTTGGTCCTCTTATGACCCCCCACCCCCTCCCTTCCTGGCAAACTCTCACAAGAGTGAGAGAGAGAGAGCTGTGCGTGATGTCATAATACCTAGGCTAATGACCAGACAAGAAACAGGAAGTGGGCTGTATAAGGTATTTACTGGCAGAAAAAAAAAGTTTTACTATCCAAAGTTAAAACAACAAGGGCAGAAGATTTATTAGATGGAAACAATGAATGAAGTTCCGCTTTAAAAAAGATGTGCTCATTGGAGGACTTTACCTCACTTATGTTTTGGTGACAACTAAACATTTTGGAACATCAATCCCTTTTTGTCGCAGAGATAATGGTCACCGGGAACAAAAGCGAATGCAAATCTCCCCACGTTTTGACTACAAATACACTTTAACAAAGATAATACCAGGCATCTGCTCTCAGGAAGGTGATTTGAACTTTAAAATTTTACAAGCCTGATGGGATAATTTGAACTCTGAGATTAAACTAGAAAAGGGGAACTACAGGTCTCCAGCTAGCCCTGACTAATATGGTGGAAGCATTGCTCCTTACTGGTGAACCATTGAGCTTTGGTTGATATTTTCCTGCTTAGGACTTACCTGTGAACTTGGTGACTGAGAGGAGAGCAGAAAGTAGGTCAAGTATCGATCCAACAGAGGAGACAAGTTCTGCTTGAAGCTCATAGGAAGTCTTTGTGGTCCTGATGAGGAATCTGATGATGTCACCTTTGATCTTAAATATGGTAAGGGATCCACTTGGTTGGTCCACCTTTGAGCTGACAATGGACCTGTAAGCCGCTGAATTGTCCGCCCCGCCAATGGGGATCTAAGAAAATAGGGATTTTAGGATTTTAAATGAGAATGTCTGCAAATATCCCACCCCTCCAGGCATGTATTTTTACCCAACCGGTCCCCCTTTGTTACCTCTCTGCACTGCAGGAACCCTCACTAAGACCCCTTTTACACTGGGGGCGTTTTGCAGGCGCTATAGCGTTAAAATAGCGCCTGCAAACTGCCCTAAAATAGCTGCTCCATTCACTCCAGAGTGAAAGCCAGAGCGGTGCGCTGGCAGGGCGTCAGAAAAAGTCCTACCAGCAGCTTCTTTGGAGCGGTGAACTCGCTCTTCCAGGTCTTTATGGACCTTGCTTTGTGCACTGGGGCGCAGTCATGTTGGAACAGGAAGGGCCCATCCCCAAACTGTTCCCACAAAGTTGGGAGAATGAAATTGTCCAAAATGTCTTGGTATGCTGACTAAGAGTTCCCTTCACTGGAACTAAGGGGCCAAGATCAACCCCTGCAAAACAACCCCACATCATAATCCCCCCTCCACCAAATGATTTGGAGCGGTGGCCCAATACTTTTGGCAATATAGTGTGAATGAGCGAGATTGAGGTGGAGGAACTTGACTGGCCCACACAGAGTCCTGACCTCAAGACCTTTGGGATGAATTAGAACGGAGCCAGACCTTCCTGTCCAACATCAGTGCCTGACCTCACAAATGCTCTTCTGGAAGAATGGTCAAACATTCCAATAGACACACTCCTAAACCTTGTGGACGGCCTTCCCAGAAGAGTTGAAGCTGTTATAGCTGCAAAGGGTGGGCCAACGCAATATTGAACCCTACAGACTAAGACTGGGATGCCATTAGTTCAGTACATGTGCGTGTAAAGGCAGGTGTCCCAATACTATTGGTAATATAGAGTATATATAAACTTTCACACTGGGTTAACACTGCTGAGAATCTTGAGCGGTTTGGATGTGGTTAGGAAGACCAAGATTTGCATGTCAATTGAATAGAATGGATTTCTATGCGTTTGGTTCACATACCCAGTTTCCCCGAAAATAAGACCTAGCGTGATTGTTGGTGATGGCTGCAATATAAGCTCTACCCCTCAAATAAGCCCTAGGCCCTGTTTACCCGAAAATAAGCCCTACCCTGAAAATAAGACCTACAAGGACTTTAACTATGGCTTATTTGGGGGGGTAGGGCTTATATTGCAGCCATCACCGACAATCACGCTAGGTCTTATTTTCGGGGAAACAGGGTAGCAGCGTTGTGAATTTGATGAGGGGGAAAAAAAAAAGACTCCGGTGCTTCTTTGACGCGGGTGCGACGCGATCTTCTACGGTGTGATGCAAATTTGTTCGCACCTCCACATCTCAAATCGCAACGTAAATTCGCACCTCACCGTGGACAAACACCCGCATCAAATTCGCACCACATCGCAGAGCAGCAGCGTGAACCCAG
Organism: Lithobates clamitans; assembly: GCA_037952925.1. Taxonomy (NCBI): domain Eukaryota; kingdom Metazoa; phylum Chordata; class Amphibia; order Anura; family Ranidae; genus Lithobates; species Lithobates clamitans. The sequence continues at coordinate 439,502 of JBBGZY010002098.1, read as the reverse complement.
GCTAAAGTTCATGTGCGTGTAAAGGCAGGCGTCCCAATACATTTGGTAATTTCGTGTACAATTGGAAAAGAGAGTCTCGGTGCACTACAGCTATGTCTGGATGAAGAACAAAAACTGTCTTCTCTGTATGCACTGCAATCCGTCATTTTCAAACCAGAATGGACCTTTAATATCATAATCTACCTCTCCTCATCCAGAAGATCGAAAGACTCCAGTGCTTTGTGCTGCGGGATGCGCCCCATTTCATGAGCCATTACTCGCTGCGTCACATCATCCTTCCACGACAACCCTGTGACCACAGGCAAAAAAAAAAAAAAAGGAATAAAACTTTAATTCTCCAGCCAATCTACTTTGCATATCCTCTCTTTTCTTATGCGTTCTTTGCCCTGCTGATGGTGATTAATCTAGAAATGTCGGTTAGAAGTTAATTGTGTGGCCTGGCGAAATCATTCTTTCTGAAATAAAAAAAAAAAAAATGGGGAAATCAAAAGGAAAAGATGCATCAAGTCACTCTGGGAGAAAATGCAAATGACACGGAGCTTCGCCGTTCAATTAATCACAGCAGAGCCGGTTGCTTCAATTGTGAGGAACGGCTGTCATCTTTTTTTTGTAAGTCCTCGGAAATAATGGAGCGGGGCTTCACAGCTGATTATTTCGGTTACTGATTACCTTTTGCCGACAGCCGACGCAGAATGCCTTGCAACTGTTGCAGAGTTCTAGGAGTCACCTGAAACTGTCCCACTTCCCGTTCCGATCGATCCCGACACTGGCCGAATAATCCATCTGAAAAACAACATAATAAAGAAACACGGACAAGGTGTTAAAGTTTATGTATAAAACCTTTTGTTTTATTTTGGTTGAAGTAGAGAAAGTTGTGCCTTTATACACTTAAGGTTTTTTTTGGGGGGGGGGGGCGGCAGCACAACCCCCACCACCCGCTGTCTGGCGGTCGGTTCGGCACTTACCCCATCTAGGTGGCGGCTTCCGGTCTCCTTTCTCCTCCTCCTAGGCACTAGTCGTCCAATAGGATCGCCTGGCGTTTTGGCCAATCGGGAAACGGGTCTTACGACCCACTTCCTGATTGGCGGGGAGGATATTTAGTGTGAAAATGTGTGAAAATAGCAAATATTAATTCGCTATCATCACACAACTGGGTGGGATCAGGGCGGAGTTCTCTGCACCCCGGGCCCACCCTTTTTGAAGCCTATTAGAGCCTCTGGCTCTAATCCTGTGCTTCAACCCCCCCCCGGTTGAAATCCATAGTCCGGCGCCCTGTATGTAGATCAGGGGGCCAGACGTATGGATGGGGGGGGGGCGATAATAGATAGATCCCAACTGTCCCTGATTTTGAGGGACTGTCCCTGATTTTGTACAATGCCCCTCTGTCCCTCATTCCTCCTCATTTGTCCCTCATTTTGGTCTGATCTATATAGCTGTATAGAAAATGCACTTTTTTCTATCAAAAAGTGTTTTCTAGCACTAAACCTTTCATCTGATTTTTAAACTGCTGCATTTGTAAATTCCAAAAGACAAAATAAAGGAATAATAGTGGTAAAAAAAGCACTTGTGGGTTTAAACATTCTTGTTTTCTTGTACAATTCTCCTTTAAGGGGGCGTGGCAAGGGGTGTGTCCTACACCTGCATACTTTTGCTGATAGGTGTCCCTCATTCCCATCTCAAAAAGTTGGGAGGTGTGCTCAAAAGCCCTTTCGTGGGGAAAAAAATTGCAAGAAATAAAATAATAATATAATATAGCAAATACAAATCATTTTGTAATTGAATGTTATTAAAATTGTACCTTTCCTTTTCAATCTGCAGATCTGTAATTTTCTGTAAAATGTAATATGGCAACCTGGAGGCGTTCCGCACACAGATGGTATACAGGACACCTCCCAGAAATGTCATTTCCTGTTTGTGTGATTGGCTCACTGATTTTCACAGTCTGCACTAAGCTACCGGTCAGATTTAGAGCGTCCCCTGCAACAAACGTCTAAAGAGATTCAGACCCTGCCACTTCTCCTCATTAGAGCCCTGCAGATGCAGCATCTGATTGATAAATATAAAATCACTCCCATTAGATTCACTCCGCACATGCACAGAATCAAACAAACAGCTATTTCTTCAGAATAACAAAAGGTAGGAATCTGCAAGGTTGTTAAAATCCTTGCAATGTACAGAGATCACCCAGAGGGGGACGTTTTTTTTCTCAACAAAATTGGAGGTAAAAACGAAAGTAATGCAGAGGGGGATTTTTGGATTGAAGGTGAGTATTGCAGTCTTGCCTGTGATATTGAGTTCCGTCCATAAAGACATGAATGAATGGGTTTGGGGTGGAGGAACTTGACTGGCCTCAACCCAATAGAACACCTTTGGGGTGAATTAGAGCGGTGACTGTGAGCCAGGCCTTCTCGTCCAATATCCTTGTCTTGTCTTTTCAATATCAGTGCCTGACCTCACAAATGCGCTTCTGGAAGAATGGTCAAACATTCCCATAGACACACTCCTAAACCTTGTGGACGGCCTTCCCAGAAGAGTTGAAGCTGTAATAGCTGCAAAGGGTGGGCCAACTCAATGTTGAACACTACGGACTAAGACTGGGATGCCGTTAAAGTTCATGTGCGTGTAAATATAGTGTATATGTGCATCAATTTTTTTTTTTTTTTAGCCCGAGAAAAATATTTTGAATGGATGGCTCGGAAAATCCGACAACAGACATTTGTCCACAGAAAATTTTAAAACCTGCCATCTAACATTTGTCCGCGGGAAATCCGACAATTGTCCGATGGAGCGTAACGGTCGGAACCTTAATGCTATAGAAAATTTATGGAGGGAGCTGAAACTTTGACTTCGAATTTCCAAGCAACAGCCAAGAAACCCTTTAGATTTAGAGAAGATCTGTAAAGAAGAGTGGACCAAAATCCCTCCTGCGATGTGTACAAACCTGGTCACCAACTACAAGAAACGTCTGACCTCTGTGCTTGCCAAGAGTTTCTCCACCAAGTAGTAAATCATGTTTTGCCTAGCCAGTCTCCAGACCTTAGTGCTATAGAAAATTTATGGACGGAGCTGAAACTTCGACTTTGAATTTCCAAGCAACAGCCAAGAAACCCTTTAGATTTAGAGAAGATCTGTAAAGAAGAGTGGACCAAAATCCCTCCTGAGATGTGTGCAAACCTGGTCACCAACTACAAGAAACGTCTGACCTCTGTGCTTGCCAACAAGGGTTTCTCCACCAAGTACTAAGTCATGTTTTACTTGGGGACCAAAAACTTATTTTACTCACTGAACTGCAACTTAATTTATAACATTTGTATTGTGTGTTTTTTATGGATTTTTGGTTGGTATTCTGTCTCTATCACTTAAAATACATCTACGATCAAAAATTATAGACCCTTCATTTCCTTGTAAGTGGGCAAACTTACAAAATCTGCAGGGGATCAAATCGTTATTTTCCCCACTGTAGTATCTGGCTTGCAGTTCTGCTTTAATAGGAAAAGGGTCAGACTAGATGTGATGTGATATGAATATACGAGGATATGCGGGTAGGAGGACTCACCTTGTACACAGACCTCCTCCTTGGAGCACAGCCTCAGATCAAACAGGCAGCCTGAAGAATCAATAAAAGAGAGAATGAATGTTTTTTATAATTGGGAGCAACTGACGCACAATTCATGGTAATTTAAATTGAGCATAGCATGACGAACTGCATCAACAGAGGTTGCTTTCAGTCAAAACCACATAATAAATAATCAGCAATTTAGAAGATAATAACCAGCAGATCCAGAGATACAAACAGCTGCAGTTATAAGCAAATCTCCACTGAATAAAAGGGCCCTGTCATATTGTCAATCTGATGCTGGTGACAGCTCCCCAATGGCGGAATCAGCGATGTGCAACTCCCATTTTACCCAACACTCCCTCGCTTGCCAATCAGGGTGATATCTTGTTGGTTTTGCCAGTAGAGCATGGACGCCATAGGAGAGGGTGAGGGAACCTTTAGTAATCATATACAATTTACCAGAGTCAAAATGGGCCAAGTTTTAATAATTAGACCACTAAAATAATTTTCAGGATTGGGTGAAGCCCTGCTAAAACCAATTCATCACTAGGAAAAATGGCCCATACACTGGTGGCCAGTGGGAAGAATGTTCCTTACGGTGGTGGTCAGAATGCACCCCTTTTTGAAAGCTAAAAATATTATTGGTGTTATGCAGTTGACTGCCGATTGGTGCTCATCTGGATCTATATAGGTATGAGAGGTCAATTAGTAATACCTCATGGAACCCCTAGTAACCTCTGAAGGAACCCTGGGGTTCCACAGATCTATGGTTGAGAATACTGTATGAAAACCCCAAGAACCACAAACATTATTATGTTCCTTACATTATTATGTTCCTTACAGGATCCTTCCATTAACACTCTACTTCACCACCCTCTTCCTTCCAATCACACCCTACCTTATCTCCTGAACACTTCCAATCACATTCTACCCCTGCCTCTTGCTCTCTTCCAATCACATCATGCCACCACCTCCTAAACCCTTTAAATCACACTCGACCTCTCAACTGCCCCTGTCCAGCACACTCTACCATTATCTGCTGCCCCTTCCAATCACACTGCAGCCTCAACCTCCTGCTCCCTTCTAATGATATTCTACCTCGTCACCTATCCCCACCAATCACAGTATCCCTTCCAATTACACTCTACTGTCCTAACTGGCCCCTTCCAATCACACTCTACCCTTACCTCCTGCCTTTTCCAATTACACTGTACCTTCATCTCTGGGCCTTTCCAAACTCATTGTACCCTCACCTTCTGCCCTTCCAATTACAATGTACTCTCACCTTCCAATCAAACCCTACCCTCACCTCCTGCCCCTTCCAATCACACTCTACCCTCACCTCCTGCCCCTTCCAATCACACATTACCTTTACTTCCTGTCCCTTCCAATCACACTCTACCCTCACCTCCTGTCTCTTCCAATCACAATGTACTCTCACCTTCTACCCCCTTTCAAACACACTCTCACGTCCTTCACCTACACTATGCCTTCACCATCTGCTCCTTCCAATCACAGTCTATCATCACCTCCTGCCCCTTCCAACCAAAATCTACAATCACCTACTGTCCCCTCCAATCACACAGTATTTTATCTCCTACTCCCTTCCAATTACACTCTACCCTTACCTCCTGCCCTTTCCAATTACACTGTACCTTCATCTCTGGGCCTTTCCAAACTCATTGTACCCTCACCTTCTGCCCTTCCAATTACAATGTACTCTCACCTTCCAATCACACTCTACCATCATCCCCTGCCCCTTTCAATCACACTCTATTATCACCTCCTGCCCCTTCCAATCACACACTACTATCACCACCTGTCCCTTCCAATCACATTCTACTATCATCTCTTACCCCTTCCAATCACACTCTACTATCATCTCTTACCCCGTCCAATCACACTCTACCATCACCTCCTGCACCTTCCAATCACATTCTACTATCATCTCCTGCCCCTTCCAATCACACTCTGCCATCATCTCCTGCCCCTTCCAATCACACTCTGCCATCATCTCCTGCCCCTTCCAATCACACTCTGCCCTCACCACCTGCCCTGTCCAATCACACTCTGCCATCATCTCCTGCCCCTTCCAATCACACTCTGCCCTCACCACCTGCCCCATCCAATCACACTTTACCCCCCCCCCCATCTTCTGCTCTTTCCAATCACACTCTGCCCTCACCACTTGCCCCTATCAATCACACGCTGCCCTCACCTCCTCCCCATTCCAACCACGCAGTTCCCTAGCCTTTTGTCCTTTGCAATCACACACCATGTTCACCTCCGGCACTTCCAATCTCAATGTACCCTCACCTCCTACCCCCTTCCAATCATGCTTCACCATTACCTCCTGCCCCTTCCAATCACACAGCTCCCTGACCTTCTGCCCCTTGCAATCACACCTTACCCTCACCTCCTACCCCCTTCCAATCACACTCCACCATCGACTTCTTCTCTCTTCTAATCACATTCTACCTTTCCACTCTCCTCCTCTATCCACTTATCCTCTCCAATACCATTTTTTTTACAATCACCTTCCACACTTACCCCCTTCGCCCCATTACCCTCTACACTCCCTTCCTCCCATCACTCACTTTTCATCCTCCTTGCAGAGCCTTCACGTTTGCAAAGCAAAAAAAAAAAGAAAAAATGTAATCTCCCCCAACAATAACTGTTTCTCACCCAAGCGTCCACTATTATAAAATATGATTATTTAGTAATTACATATACCCAGCATATACCGACAGAAGGACACAGTTGATTATCATGAGCAGAGCTTTGAGATGTTGAAATAAAATCTGACAAGCAAAGGAAGGGGGGCTTATGAGATTCTCTGCCTGGAAACCCTTAGAGAACACAAGGCAGTAATACCAGAGCCTCTTCATATGTCAGAATATTCCCATCTACACTTGACGTTGCCGATGATTGTGTTTGCTGACGTCGGTTGGGGCTCTCAGACGAATGTGAGATGAACAGCGACAGGATATATGCAGAGGGAGTACAGAAGGCGGACACTTAAAAGCTGCCTTTCCATTGACTCGAAATGTCACACAGATACTTCAGTGATTTTTCGCGAATGCGACTCATTTAGCCTCAACAATACGACCCCCTGTTTTGGTAGTCTTCTACAGAATCTCTAAGCTTACCACGTAACAAATAATTTGAAAAGACTTGATTTAATAACACTGTACAAATAACAATCAACAGTTTACACCAATCAATCACAGCACAGCTTTCAGCAGCTCAATGTAATCAGATTATTGGAAATAGATGTTTTCTCTTGCTGGTGCTCCCAGGAATCGACAGCAACCATCCTGAAGGCGTTTAATGGTATGACGTGGGATTGATTTTTGTTCAGCAATAGACAACTGGCTGCCTGGCTGAAGTCAACCGAATGACTTCTACTGGCATTGGACTATGGTTTGTTTAGGAGAGCCTTTCTCAAACGTTTTTACCCCAGAAGAACCTTTGCAATCATTTTTAGGACTAGGGTAATCCCTGCTAAAAACAATTCATTGGGGGTCAGTGGCTGCCTGTCCATACGTGGCGCCGCTCCCCTAATCCATGTGCCTGGAACCTAATCTAATTGCAGGGCGCGGGACACATGGATTCCAATGGGGTTTTTCTTTCCGAAGCACGTGATTAGAGCTGGAGTTTCTAACTGGCTTCAAAAAAAGGTGGGCTCGGGGCACAGTGCCCACCCACTTGTGTGACAATAGAAATGTAATATTCGCTATTGTCTTCCTGATTCTCCTCCTGGCCAATCAGGAAATGGGTCCTGAGACCCGATTGGCCGAGATGGGAAGCATGGGCTTCCATTCTCCTTCCTCCCATCCGGCTTGGTGCTGCACATCATCCTGACACTTCAGCTCGGCTCCCCTGGTCTTCGGTCCCGCTTCCCAGTTGGCTTCCGTTCATAATTGGCTCGGCATGTTATGGCAGGCACACCGGACCCTTCGATTTGGTCCAGGGCGGTTACACGTCTTCCCGCATTCCGCTGCATCGCATCTCTCCAGATACGGCCGTGTCCTTCACTTCAGGGGTAAGTGCAGGGCTGGTGGGCAGACAGACGAGCAAGTGACGGAGAGGCAGGTGGGTTTGTTGGGGGGACCGACCAACCGACCAGCCGCCACTGTTTGGGGTTATTGGGAAAAATTCCCCTTACATTGGTGGTCAATGGGAAAAAATGCTCTTTAAGTTGGGGGTCAGTGGGAAGAATGCCCCTTACACAGACCGGGCTTTAGAGGCAAAGGAGATTTAGGCGCATGTCTAAATCTACCCTAATAGGCATCATTTTCCATTTACCTTGCAAAGTAAGATATACTTATCTAAGTACCATCTCCAGGTCCCTCGCCGCCACCGGTTTCCGGGTGGAGGGCCGCTGATCCAGCGCTGCGATGCCCACTCTGAGATCGCCGTTCCCCTGTGATGCCACCATCCTCTTCTGGATCCTAAGAGGACCCTGCCACAGGGCATCCAAAATAAAACGACCCAAAGGGGCTGCAGCATCATGTGACCACCAGTTAAATTAAGTAAAAAAAAAGGGCATTTAGATAGTGATGGAGAAATTTCATATTTCCTTAATAAAGTTGTCTAAAGCCTGGTTACCTTAGCTGACTTCATACCAAAGGAATGCCATTACAAACTGACCAAGTCCTTAAAAGGTCATGTTGTTTGCAAGTGGAGTTGGTCATTTACTTACACACAAGTCCTCTACAGTACATAACACAGCTAAAACTTGGAATAATAAGTCTCATCTAAGAGCTGCTATCATTCACGCATCTGACTTTGATCTTCTGTGCCACGCCACAAAAGCGGTTTGGTGGCAGAAAAGGCACCTTTAGTTAAGTATTCTTGTTAAATTTTCTAATGTTATGACATTTGTTATCTGTATCTGTCATTACCCAATTAAATGTTATACTTATATGTATTTGCGTGATCTCTCTTTGCACATCTCGAATAAAACCCCAAAAACTTAAACCATCACGTAATCGTGATAAAACAGATAGGGATTTTTTTCTCCAGTGGTGAACCAGAGGCGGGAGGGGGTAAAAATGATTCTGAAGTGGTGCTTTGTTCAACAATTTTTGTGTATTAGTTCTCTATGTAATGGGAGTGTGTCATTTGCCTACATAATTTTTGCTAATAAGTGACCCTCTTTCCCATCATAAAGTTGAGAGTTATGCTATGGAGAAGAAGAGAGGGAAGGAGAGAGAAAGGAATAAAGAGAAAGAGAAAAGAGAAGAAAAGAAAAGAGAGAAGGGAACAGAGAGAGAAGAGAGAAGGGAGAGGAGAGAAGAAAAGAAAAGAGAAGGGAGAAGGGACTAGAGAAGAAAAGAGAGAAGGGATAAGAGAAGAAAAGAGAGAAGGGAGAAGGGAGAAGAGAAAAGAGGAGAGAGAAGGGAGAAGAGGGAAAAGAAGAAAAGAGAGAAGCGAGAAAAGAGGGAAGGGAGAAAGGAAAAGAGAGAAGGGAGAAAGGAACAAAAGAGAGGAAGGAGAAGAGAAGAAAAGAGAGAAGGGCGAAGAGAAGAAAAGGGAGAAGAGAGAAGGGAAGAGACAGGAAGAGAAGAGAGAGGAGAGAGAAGGGAGAAGAGAGAAGAGAAGAAAAGAGAAAGGGGAGAAGAGATGGGAAGAGAAGAAAAGAGAGAAGAGAGAAGGGAAGGGAAGAGAAGGGAGAAGAGGAAAGGAGAGGAGAGAGGAGGGAAGATTTAAGGGAGAAGAGAGAAGAAAGGAAAAGAAAAGAACAGAGAAAAGAAAAGAAAAGAAAAGAAAAGGGAGAAGGGAATAGAAGAGAAAGGAGAGAAGGGAGTAGAGAAGAAACGCGAGAAGGGAGAAGAGAAGAGAGAAGGGAGAAGAGAGAAGCGAGAAGAGAGAAGAAAAGAAAAGAGAAGGGAGAAGGGACTAGAGAAGAAAAGAGAGAAGGGATAAGAGAAGAAAAGAGAGAAGGGAGAAGAGAAAAGAGGAGAGAGAAGGGAGAAGAGGGAAAAGAAGAAAAGAGAGAAGCGAGAAAAGAGGGAAGGGAGAAAGGAAAAGAGAGAAGGGAGAAAGGAACAAAAGAGAGGAAGGAGAAGAGAAGAAAAGAGAGAAGGGCGAAGAGAAGAAAAGGGAGAAGAGAGAAGGGAAGAGACAGGAAGAGAAGAGAGAGGAGAGAGAAGGGAGAAGAGAGAAGAGAAGAAAAGAGAAAGGGGAGAAGAGATGGGAAGAGAAGAAAAGAGAGAAGAGAGAAGGGAAGGGAAGAGAAGGGAGAAGAGGAAAGGAGAGGAGAGAGGAGGGAAGATTTAAGGGAGAAGAGAGAAGAAAGGAAAAGAAAAGAACAGAGAAAAGAAAAGAAAAGAAAAGAAAAGGGAGAAGGGAATAGAAGAGAAAGGAGAGAAGGGAGTAGAGAAGAAAAGAGAGAAGGGAGAAGAGAGAATGGAAGCGATGAGATGAGAAGAGAGAGGAAGGAGAAGAGGTAGGAGAAGAAAAGAGAGAAGGGAGCAGAGAAGAAAAGAAAAGAGAGAAGGGAGAAGAGAGGAAAAGAGAGAAGGGAGAAGAGAACAAAAGAGTGAAAGGAGAAGAGAGGGGAGAGAAGAAAAGAAAAGAAAAGGGAGAAGGGAATAGAGAAGAAAAGAGAGAAGGGAGAAGAGAATTAAAGAAAGAAGGGAGAAGGGAGAAGAGAGAACGGAAGAGATAGGAAGAGAGAGGAGAGAGAGGAGAGAGAGAAGAGAGAAAAGGGAAGAGAAGAAAAGAAAGAAGGGAGAAGAGAAGAAAAGAGAGAAGAGAAGGGAGAAGAGGAAAAGAGAGGAGAAACGAGAGAAGGGAGAAGAGAAGAAAAAGAGAGAAGGGCTAAGAGAAAAAAAGAGAGAATGGAGAAGAGAGCGAAGAACAGAGAGAAGGGAAGGGAGGAGAAGAGACAAGGGAGAAGAAAGGAGAGGAAAGGAGAGGAGAAAAAAGAGAGACGGGAGAACAGAGAAGGAGAGGGAAGACAGAAGGGAGGAGAAAGAAGAAAATAGAGAAGAGAGAAGAGAAGAGAGGAGAGGAGAGAAGAGGAGAAGAGAAGAGAAGGGAGGGAAGAAAAGGGAAGGGAAGAGAATGTGAGAATCCTCTTCTAGGGTGACAACACTGCTTCACTACATACAATACAGTGAGTGATATTGTCACCCTTGAACAGGAAGTGTGTTACTGGCCAGGTGAAAATTAAGGATAAAAACCCTGAACAGATGTCGCCACCACTAAGGATCGGTAAACTGCATCCTATTATTTTTGTTCTTGGGTTTAGGATACACTTTAATCCACCCAATTAGCAATGAAGCTCTGCTCTGTCCTCTGCCCAGTGCTGAACTGTGGGGATTTTTTGGTGTATGGTCGGCAATACAGAGCGCCATCCATTAAGCTGGTGCCAATAATTGAGGTAAGGCAGAGCTCACCTGGGTATAGGATGGGGCATAATTACAACAATGCTTCTGATCTCCCACACAGAAGCAATGCCGAGCAGAATATAATCCGATGTAAAGGGCAGCTTCATTATTTGACGTGGGATGAGTCACAGGAAGGAGTGGGGGTGGAGGAGAATGGATGTAGAGCGTCACTCTCTGAATCAGCACACACTTCACACCGCGGTCAAAAGTGACATGTCTACAACAGGGGGGGAGGGGGGATTATGACAACGGGGATATAAATAGAATGAAATATAATTATAATATCTTGCGCAACATTAATACCTAAGAAGAGTAGATGTGCAGATGATAGACTCATACTGTTGCTCTTGATAAATGGTTTAATTTCCGCAGTTAATTGGATAAAACAGATAGATGGGTTTCATTTTAAAGCAGAAATGGGAAACTAAAAACTACCCTTGCAGTTGTACTCCCCCCTGCACACCAAGGGTTAAATGCCCATCCAGGGGACCATTAAAAAGCACTTTTACTTACCTTAGCGCTCGCTCGCCTGGCAGCCGGCTCTCCGCTCTTTATACCGATTCTCCGGGTGGTTGCCGAGCCTTTTGGCGTCCTCAATTGTGCCTCTTTTATATGGGCGTTCCGTCAGTCCGTGATTAGATGGATCACAAACAGACTACAATGCATCCCTATGGGCAGCCTGGTGTAAGCAGATATGTACCCGTATACATCCGAGTCTGTTTAGGACCTTTGGATTGGACTGCAGTGCAACCCTATGGGAAAGAACAAAATCCCCTTGTGGTGGACTTTTGTAATTTGACATATTTATTCAATATGATAGGTACAAAACATGTATAAAACACATAAAATGTATTAGAACAAGTTTACAATGCTGTCATCATAACATAATACAAGTAGTGAGCTAGTAGTTCTTGCACCCGACGCGTTTCGGAAGTACATATGTGTCTCTCCTTCTTCAGGGGTATAGTTAAGCAAGACTACTTTATGTTATATATTGGGATGGCAGCCATTTCAAACCATGCTGATTAAAAACATATGAGTGCAAATGATGCTCCCAATTTGCTTGAGCCAGAAATCCAACAAAGGTGGCGTGCCTCGAAGAGGGGTGCCTAGCCCAAAGCGCTGACCCAGCTCCCCCGCACAATGCACACCCCGGGAGGGTCAGGCCAGAGGACCCACTGAGGCCAGAAGAGGAAAAAGACCTTGTTAGACTTGTGACCGTTCGCTCCAGCATCCAGCAGTTCTGCTTAACTATAATTTAATTCTTGCTTAACTATACCCCTGAAGAAGGAAAGACACATATGTACTCCGAAACGCGTCGGATGCAAGAACTACTAGCTCACTACTTTTATTATGTTATGATGACAGCATTGTAAACTTGTTTTAATACAGTTTTTTTGATACATGTTTTGTACCTATCATATTGAATAAATATTTCAAATTAGAAAACCATTTCCCAAAAGTTTTTGTGCCTTAAAAGTCCACCACAAGGGGATTTTGTTCTTTTCTCTAATATTGGATGTGGCACAAACAAATGCTCAAACATAACTGACTCACCATTTGCAGTGTAACCCTATGGGCAGCTGGATATAAGTCGACGTGCGTCCCATTACACCCGGGTCCATTTAGGTATGTTGGACTGGACTGTAGTACATGGCTTAGGGGCAGCCAGATGTAAGGGGCTGTGCGTCTGGTTATATCTGTTTACATTCAGGTCCGTTCAGACCGGACTGCAGCGTATCCCTATGGGCGGCCAAATTTAAGCAGATGTGCGTCCGGTTGCATCCAGGTCCAATCCGGTACATTGGACAGGACCACAGTGTAGCCCTATGGGCAGACAGATTGAAGCAGATGTGCGTCCGGCTACATCCATAACAATTTAGGAATGTTGGACAAGACTGCAAAGTATGGGCATCTGGATGTAAGAGGATGGGCATCCAAATTACAGCCGAGTCCATTCAGACACATTGGACCGGACTGCAGTGTATCCCTATGAGCGGGGGGCAGATGTAAGTGGATGTGCGTCCTTATACATCCTTTTACATCCGGGTCCGTTCATGAATGTCGAACTGAATGCAATACATTTATGTCCAGGTCCAATAATGGGGACCCAAACAGATGTCGGAGGATATAGGTGGACGCACTTCCCTTTACATCTGGGCACCTATACAGCTCATATAGGGCTTGATCACACAAGCTTTGGTCTTTGAAGAACAGTCTGCCTTTGGATCCCTCTTCAGGGCCAGTTCACACCAGATCACAGTGTGGGAAAACTGCGTTCCATGCGCTTTTATACTGCACTGTGTTGACAGTGCATTGCACTTCTGATCTGCAGTGGTTGGCAGTGTTAACGTAATGACACCCCAAATGCAGTGTGTTTGCTTGCACGGGATAGCATGGTACAGTAGTTGCTGTGCGTTTGTAAAGTAGTGCATGCACTATTTTTGGTGAGGCCCGGTGCAATTTCAGTCCATTCAAATGAATGGGCTGAAATTGCACTGCGCCCAGATCACATGTGAATCACACAGGAATTCAATTCATGACGTGAACCTGCCCTCAGAGAGCGTTTGGCAGGCAGTCTGGTGTCAATGGCAGGAATAGTACCCCATCATTTGTATCAGTGGGAGGAATAGTGCCCCATCATTGGTATCAGTGGGAGGAATAGTGCCCCATCATTGGTATCAGTGGGAGGAATAGTGCCCCATCATTGGTATCAGTGGGAGGAATAGTGCCACATCATTGGTATCAGTGGGAGGAATAGTGTCCCATCATTGGTATCAGTGGGAGGAATAGTGCCCCATCACTGGTATCAGTGGGAGGAATAGTGCCACATCATTGGTATCAGTGGGAGGAATAGTGCCACATCATTGGTATCAGTGGGAGGAATAGTGCCCCATCATTGGTATCAGTGGGAGGAATAGTGCCACATCATTGGTATCAGTGGGAGGAATAGTGCCACATCATTGGTATCAGTGGGAGGAATAGTGCCACATCATTGGTATCAGTGGGAGGAATAGTGCCCCATCATTGGTATCAGTGGGAGGAATAGTGCCACATCATTGGTATCAGTGGGAGGAATAGTGCCCCATCATTGGTATCAGTGGGAGGAATAGTGTCCCATCATTGGTATCAGTGGGAGGAATAGTGCCACATCATTGGTATCAGTGGGAGGAATAGTGCCACATCATTGGTATCAGTGGGAGGAATAGTGCCCCATCATTGGTATCAGTGGGAGGAATAGTGCCACATCATTGGTATCAGTGGGAGGAATAGTGCCACATCATTGGTATCAGTGGGAGGAATAGTGTCCCATCATTGGTATCAGTGGGAGGAATAGTGTACCATCATTGGTATCAGTGGGAGGAATAGTGTCCCATCATTGGTATCAGTGGGAGGAATAGTGCCCTATCATTGGTATCAGTGGGAGGAATAGTGTCCCATCATTGGTATCAGTGGGAGGAATAGTTCCTCATCATTGGTGACAGTATCAGGAATTGTTGCTGACAGTGGGGGGGGGGGGGGGATGGACAGTGCCCCAAGAGCCAGATAAAAGCAAGCAAAGGGCCACATCCGGCCCCCAGGCGGCAGTTTGGAGACCGCTGACCTATAGCAAGGGCATTATTCAACTTTGGTGAAAGCTGCACAGTTTGTTTTTATCTACAGGTGCCCTTTACTTGCAGAAGCAGCTCGTTGGTAAAGGTGAACTATGTCTTTAAGGCAAACATGAAAGTGTAAAGGCCAGTCATCCTCAGTGAGAAATGAGCAAACATCTCTCATTGCTCAGCTGGTTATGAAAGGTGTAACCCGGTTGCTATGGCGATTGCGCTTTGCTCATCAGCGTTGCCTTTTGATGTGGTCGGAGAAGGTCACGCATTGCGTATGTTCTGTCTTATTATACTGCTGATAACGCCCATCGCAGAGAGAATGAGGAGATTCAGATCTCTGAGGCCTTGTTTACATGTGTTTACCTCAGAGCTGCCTTGGCACCAGTGAAGATTTAGGCCTCATTTACATGAGGCGTGTCAATGCGTATCCCGTGTGAGGGCCGTGTTTATCTGCGTAGGGATGCATGGATGCTCTGTGTGTCCCTGTGCAGGAAGTCCCATTGATGTCAACTGAGAGACAGCGGCTGCCCGGACACAGCCATTGCCCCCCAATATGACATCTGTGTGGGTGGGGGGGCGCGCCGCTTCTGCTATGATTAGTCACAGCAGGTGCCGGCCAATGGATGTCCGCCGCCACCCACTGATCGCCGAGGAGACACACCGGGCGGAGCTCTGATCTGTCAGCGGGGATGTGCTGGATTTTGTTTCCCTGCTAAGCAGGGAATAAAATCTAGCACATCCTTTAGCGAAAGCACCTCACTGTGTACACAAACACTGGCTAGGCACACATCCAACCCTTTGATACCCCTAGATGTTTAACCCCTTCCCAGTCAGTGTCATTAGTAGTGACATATTTGCTTACTTCCTGTTGTGTCTCTGTGGACAGGAAGTGCAGGGTCACAGACAGCATTAAGGCTCCATTCACACTTGTGTGACTCCAAAGTGGTGCGATTTCCATTACAACTTGGATGTGACTTTGGCTTTGGCTGTTAGAGAGCTGTTGCATCGATAACATTAACTGATTGCTGGTGTTCTAACGAGAAATGCGAAAACGCCACTCCAGCTGATACAGTCAGGTCCATAAATATTGGGACATCGACACAATTCTAATCTTTTTGGCTCTATACACCACCACAATGGATTTGAAATGAAAGGAACAAGATGTGCTTTAACTGCAGACTTTCAGCTTTAATTTGAGGGTATTTACATCCAAATCAGGTGAACGGTGCAGGAATTACAACAGTTTGTATATGTGCCTCCCACTTTTTTAAGGGACCAAAAGTAATGGGACAATTGGCTGCTCAGCTGTTCCATGGGTAGGTGTGTGTTGTTCCCTCATTATCCCATTTACAAGGAGCAGATAAAAGGTCCAGAGTTCATTTCAAGTGTGCTATTTGCATTTGGAATCTGTTGCTGTCAACTCTCAATATGAGATCCAAAGATCTGTCACTATCAGTGAAGCAAGCCATCATTAGGCTGAAAAAACAAAACAAACCCATCAGAGAGATGGCAAAAACATTAGGTGTGGCCAAATCAACTGTTTGGAACATCCTTAAAAAGAAATAATGCACCGGTGAGCTCAGCAACACCAAAAGACCCGGAAGACCACGGAAAACAACTGTGGTGGATGACTGAAAAATTCTTTCCCTGGTGAAGAAAATACCCTTCACAACAGTTGGCCAGATCAAGAACACTCTCCAGGAGGTAGGTGTAAGTGTGTCAAAGTCAACAATCAAGAGAAGACTTCACCAGAGAGAATACAGAGGGTTCACCACAAGATGTAAACCATTGGTGAGCCTCAAAAACAGGAAGGCCAGATTCGAGTTTGCCAAACAACATCTAAAAAAGCCTTCACAGTTCTGGAACAACATCCTATGGACAGATGAGACCAAGATCAACTTGTACCAGAGTGATGGGAAGAGAAGAGTATGGAGAAGGAAAGGAACTGCTCATGATCCAAAACATACCACCTCATCAGTGAAGCATGGTGGTGGTAGTGTCATGGCGTGGGCATGTATGGCTGCCAATGGAACTGGTTCTCTTGTATTTATTGATGATGTGACTGCTGACAAAAGCAGCAGGATGAATTCTGAAGTGTTTGGGGCAATATTATCTGCTTATATTCAGCAAAATGCTTCAGAACTCATTGGACGGCGCTTCACAGTGCAGATGGACAATGACCCGAAGCATACTGCGAAAGCAACCAAAGAGTTTTTTAAGGGAAAGAAGTGGAATGTTATGCAATGGCCAAGTCAATCACCTAACCTGAATCTGATTGAGCATGCATTTCACTTGCTGAAGACAAAACTGAAGGGAAAATGCCCCAAAAACAAGCAGGAACTGAAGACAGTTGCAGTAGAGGCCTGGCAGAGCATCACCAGGGATGAAACCCAGCGTCTGGTGATGTCTATGTGTTCCAGACTTCAGGCTGTAATTGACTGCAAAGGATTTGCAACCAAGTATTAAAAAGTGAAAGTTTGATGGATGATTGTTAATCTGTCCCATTACTTTTGGTCCCTTAAAAAGTGGGAGGCACATATACAAACTGATGTAATTCCTACACCGTTCACCTGATTTGGATGTAAATACCCTCAAATTAAAGCTGAAAGTCTGCAGTTAAAGCACATCTTGTTCGTTTCATTTCAAATCCATTGTGGTGATGTATAGAGCCAAAAAGATTAGAATTGTGTCGATGTCCCAATATTTATGGACCTGACTGTATGTTGATCAGCTAGCGTGACGTCAACACAGCGCATGCGCACATCGCCGGGGGCATTATCCGACGCTATGCAAACAGCGGAGGGAGAACGTACTTGTCAGATTCTGCCTAGCTGTTGCAGGGCATGTTTTGTCTGTATAGAACGGCGTGTTTTCTGTCTGTTGCGCGGCGGGTTCAGTGTGATAAACGGAGTGTTTTTCCTGTGTCCAAGGGCGGGTCAAAACACACACAAAACCCGCCCTTCAACACACCCACAACCCGCCCCGCAATAGCGAGGAAGAATCTGCCAATTACATTCTCCCTTGGCGCTTAGCAGATCCTCAAAGACTGCCTCCTACGATCTGCACATGCGTCTTCACGCTGTCACAAAAGATGATCGGGAAATCCGCTGGAGCACCGTTCCGTACTGCGCATGCCCAGCCCGGCGGAGGCATTTTTTTTGACGGAGGGCACTATTCGATAGAACACAGGCCGTATCACTTACATATACGGTGGCAAGGCGGCTCTGCTGCACCAGATCACAGCCAGTCTCATTAGTACAGTGACATTGCATATTTTAAGCACTGATAACTGTATTAGTGCCACTGGTTCCCACAAAGTGTCAGTTAGTGTCAGATTTTCCGCCGCAATATCACAGTCCCGCTGATCTCTGCCATTACTAGTATTAAAAAAAAAATAATAATAATATAAAAATTCCAGTATATATACTATAGTTTATAGACACTATGGGGGTTATTTACGAAAGGCAAATACACTTTGCACTACAAGTGCAAAGTGCACTTGAAATTGCACTGAAAGTGTACTTGGAAGTGCAGTCGCTGTAGATCTGAGGGGGACATGCAAGGAAAATAAAAAACAGCATTTTAGCTTGCATAGGATTGGATGATAAAATCAGCAGAGCTTCCCCTCAGATTTACAGCGACTGCACATCCAAGTGCACTTTCAGTGCAAATTCAAGTGCACTTTGCACTTGTAGTTTGCACGTAACTAACCCCCTATAACTTTTGCGCAAACCAATCAATATACGCTTATTGGGATTTTTTTTACCAAAAATATGTAACAGAGAAACTTCAAAGAAATTATCAAAGTATCAAAGAAATTAGATTTAAAAATTCTTTTATTGGATATGTTTTATAGCAGAAAGTAAATATAAATATAAATATATATATATATATATATATATATATATATATATATATATATATATATATATATATATATATATATATAGTATAATTTTTTTTTTTTTTCAAAACTGACAGTCTTTTTTTTGTTTATAGCGCAAAAAAAAAAACAGTGGTGATCAAATACCAACAAAAGAAAGCTTTATTTGTGGGGGAAAAAATGACACAAATGTTATTTGAGTACAGCGTTACATGACCACTCAATTGTCAAAGGAACCCAGTGCTGTATAGCAAAAAAATGGCCTGGTCTTGAAGGGGGTAAACCTTCCAGAGGTCAAGTGGATACTTATAGTATATCAGTCCAAGCTGGACCAAGGTAACTATGCAAGAAGAAGCCAGATCTAAGTTTCAGCCACAACATCAGTGTACCTCCATATAAATAAATCATTACATCCATAAAAACCCATACATAGTCTAAAATAGACCCCTCTTGTCTCCATAATAGCCCCCTTGTACTCTTACCTGTCACCTGCCCAAAGCTATTACAGGGGGGGGGGGGGTTGTTAGCCCCTCCTTTTTGATAGCAATAAAGTTAATTTAAAAAAAGTATAAAATAAAAATTGAAAATAAAAGAAATATAAATAATTCATTTTTTTTTAATTGCCCCCGTCTGCTCGCGCATACCTACAAATGCAAACATGCGTATAGGTCCGTCACGCAAATGGAGACGGCAACTGCACCACAAATGCGAGGTAACGAATGTCAGCGTGAGAGCAATAACTCTAGGGTCATGATTGCCCAACTCTAAACTGATAACCTGTAAAAGTTTTTGAAAGCATCGCCTATGGATAATTTTAGGTATCAAAGCCTGTTGCCGTTTCATAGGTGTTTTAAATCTAGACATGTTTGGTATCTATTTACTCGACATAACATCATCTTTTACATTTTATCACAAATTAGGTGTTATTATGCGCTTGCCTGCACTAAAATTCATTTTAGTGTATTTTTTTCTAAAAATGTGCATGTGACAAAAGGACAAAAAAAAAAAAATGCAACAGCCAACATTTTCTTCTCCAGGTCCTCTGCTTTTAGAAAATTTGTAATGGTTGGGGGTTCTAAGTTACCGTATTTGCTAGCAAAAAATTATAATAAAGATTAAAAATTGTCCTGGACAGCTAAAATTCATTTTAGTGTATTTTTTTCACACTTAAATTTAATTTAGTGTATTTTTTCACAATTAAATTTAATTTAGTGTATTTTTTCCTAAAAATCTGCATGTGATAAAAGGACAAAAAAAAAATGCAACAGCCAACATTTTCTTCTCAAGGTCCTCTACTTTTAGAAAATATGTAATCTTTGGGGGTTCTAAGTCATTTCCTAGCAAATAATGATAATAAAAATTAAAAATTGCCCTGGACAGCTAAAATTCATTTTAGTGTATTTTTTTCACACTCACATTTAACTTAGTGTATTTTTTCCTAAAAATCTGCATATGATATAAAAGGACAAAAAAAAATGCAACAGCCAACATTTTCTTCTCCATGTCCTCTGCTTTTAGAAAATATGTAATGTTTGGGGGTTGTAAGTCATTTGCTAGCAAAAAAATTATAATACATTTTAAAAATTGCCCTGGATATTTTTTTCACACTCACATTTAACTTAGTGTATTTTTTCCTAAAAATCTGCATATGATAAAAGGATAAAAAAAAATGCAACAGCCAACATTTTCTTCTCCGGGTCCTCTGCTTTTAGAAAATATGTAATGTTTGGGGGTTCTAAGTCATTTCCTAACAAAAAATGGTAATACAAATTTAAATTGCCCTGGATAGCTAAAATTCATTTTAGTGTATTTTTTTCACACTTAAATTTAATTTAGTGTATTTTTTTTAAAAAATCTGCATGTAATAAAAGGACAAAATAAAATGCAACAGCCAACATTTTCTTCTCCATGTCCTCTGCTTTTAGAAAATATGTAATGTTTGGGGGTTGTAAGTCATTTGCTAGCAAAAAAATTATAATACATTTTAAAAATTGCCCTGGATATTTTTTTCACACTTACATTTAATTTAGTGTATTTTTTCACAATTAAATTTAATTTAGTGTATTTTTTCCTAAAAATCTGCATGTGATAAAAGGACAAAAAAAATGCAACATTTAAATGCAAATTTAATTTAGTGTATTTTTTCCTAAAAATTTGCATGTGATAAAAGGACAAAAAAAAAAAAGAAAAAAAAAAAACGCAACAGCCAACATTTTCTTCTTCAGGTCCTCTGCTTTTAGAAAATATGTAATGTTTGGGGGTTCTAAGTCATTTGCTAGCAAAAAAATGATAATAAAAATTAAAAATTGCCCTGGATAGCTAAAATTAATTTTAGTGTATTTTTTTCACACTTAAATTTAATTTAGTGTGTTTTTTCACTATTAAATTTAATTTAGTGTATTTTTTCCTAAAAATCTGCATGTGATAAAAGGACAAAAAAAATGCAACATTTAAATGCAAATTTAATTTAGTGTATTTTTTTCACACTTAAATTTAATTTAGTGTATTTTTTTTAAAAATCTGCATGTAATAAAAGGACAAAATAAAATGCAACAGCCAACATTTTCTTCTCAAGGTCCTCTACTTTTAGAAAATATGTAATGTTTGGGGGTTCTAAGTCATTTGCTATCAAAAAATTATAATAAAAATTAAAAATTGCCCTGGATAGCTAAAATTAATTTTAGTGTATTTTTTTCACACTTAAATTTAATTTAGTGTATTTTTTTTTTTAAATCTGCATGCAATAAAAGGACAAAAAAATGCAACAGCCAACATTTTCTTCTCCAGGTCCTATACTTTTAGAAAATATGTAATGTTTGGGGGTTCTAAGTCATTTGCTAGCAAAAAATGATAATAAAAGTTAAAAATTGCCCTGGACAGCTAAAATTAATTTTAGTGTATTTTTTTCACACTTAAATTTAATTTAGTGTATATTTTCCTAAAAATCTGCATGTGATAAAAGGACAAAAAAAAATGCAACAGCCAACATTTTCTTCTCCAGGTCCTCTGTTTTTAAAAAATATGTAATGTTTGGGGGTTCTAAGTCATTTCCTAGCAAAAAATGATAATAAAAGTTAAAAATTGCCCTGGATAGCTAAAATTCATTTTAGTGTATTTTTTTCACACTTAAATTTAATTTAGTGTATTTTTTAAAAAAATATGCGTGTAATAAAAGGACAAAAAAAAAATGCAACAGCCAACATTTTCTTCTCCTGGTCCTCTGCTTTTAGAAAACATGTAATCTTTGGGGATTCTAAGTCATTTTCTATCAAAAAATGATAATAAAAATTAAAAATTGCCCTGGACAGCTAAAATTAATTTTAGTGTATTTTTTCACAAATAAATTTAATTTAGTATATTTTTTCCTAAAAATGTGCATGTGATAAAAGGACAAAAAACAAAAAACAAAAAACGCAACAGCCAACATTTTCTTCTCCAGGTCCTCTGCTTTTAGAAAATATGTAATCTTTGAGGGTTCTAAGTCATTTGCTAGCAAAATATGATAATAAAAATTAAAAATTGCCCTATATAGCTAAAAATCATTTTAGTGTATTTTTTTAACACTTAAATTTAATTTAGTGTATTTTTTTCCGAAAAATCTGCATGTGATAAAAGGGGGAAAAAAAATGCAACAGCCAACATTTTCTTCTCCAGGTCCTCTGCTTTTAGAAAATGTGTAATGTTTGGGGGGTTCTAAGTCATTTGCTATCAAAAAATGATAATAAAAATTAAAAAACTGCCCTGGACAGCTACTGGTTAAAGGCACATATAAATTTATGGGGCAATTTTTGTTTTAATGAATGATCTGGGGGGACTTTTGGTCAGACGGTCAAAGTGACATCCGATGCCCAGGTGGATAGCGATCCATGCTAGCCTAGCTAAGACTTTAGTTTGCGTGACTTTAGAAATAGCTGCTAAAATTTCACCAAAGAGAATTAAAAAAAAAAAAAAAAAAAAGCTACGTTCAGCTGAAAGCAGAAAGCAGTGGCTCTCCGGGGAGGATGGAGCATCTGGGAGATACAGACATCCAGCAATTTCCTTCCCAAATTTATGTCATCATGGCTGGGATTTTGGGACACGTCCACAGCTCTCTCGGAGGCAGGAGGCTGTTTATTTGTTTAGCCGCAGTAAATGAGGTTGTGTAACAACCCTCGGCGTTATTAGTGCTTATCCAGAGCCCCACAAATCATACCGTTGGGTTTATTTCTGAGGGCAGAACAACATGCCGCGGCGATGGCGGCGCACAGCCAGAACGTTTTTTTTTTTTTTTTATCAATCCCGAGCTGTCATAACGATGAAGGATGGCGGCTGGTGGGGTTCTAGAGACCAATTTATACTCAGCGAGCGGAACGTGAAATTTTTGGATAATCACAAAACCGCGCAGATTTTCCACATATGAACGCTACGAAAAATGTTTATTTTTTTGCAAAAAAAAAAAAAAAATAGGATCCGTCGAAACGCGCGTAGATGTATTGCGGCAGGGTCGGCCGCTCTGCAGATCTCGTACCCAGTACGTGATCTGACGATTCCGGGTGTAGGGTGCGCAAGCGCTCCGCCGGTGGCCTGCCACTCCTCCCACTGTGCCCAGGTGCGGGTACCGCGGACTTGATGTCCGCCGGCGCCCGCTGATTGTTCGTTACACTGGCAGATCGCCATTCTGTCAGGAGGGAAGGCATTGATCCTCTTTTGGATCATTTGCTAGCAAAAAAAAAATGATAATACAAATTAAAAAACTGCCCTGGACAGCTACTGGTTAAAGAAAGGCACATATACATTTATGGGGAAATTTTTGTTTTTAATAAATGCGCTACAAACACCGCATGGAAAAAAACGCATGATACTCCATGCCCCAAAAATGGTTGTGTAGCTTCTTTGAAACTTTTGTTGAGTAGTGAGGGGCTCGGGCGTGTCCGGATCGAGCCCGCCAGGAAGCCATCACTGCACACCGCCAATCATAGGCAGCGAGGCATTTCCCGGCCGCCAGCTGCACATATCAGGGTGGATAAAAATCGATAATTTACAAAAAAAAAAAAATCCAAAAAATTCAGATTTTTTTTTTATTATTTCAATAGGATTTTTTTGGATTTAAATCGATTTATTTTTTTTATTTTGATCAAATTTATTTTAATAAAATGCCTTTGGAGTAAACATCTATCTAAAGATAGTTTTCTATTTGGGATACATTAATCATTTAGTTTATTCAGTGTGAAATGGAGCTTAGTTATGTAGCATGAGGCTGTATATTCTGCAATATTTACATTTTTGGTAAACTCATTCAATGAATCCAAGCTCTGCAAGCTGAGATACCATGCACAGCATTGATGCATTCACACAATTTCACAGTAACCATGAGATAAAACAAAGTTCAGGAATATCCCTTTATCCCATTGTTTTGCAAATGTACACTGCAAACTGTATGACTGAATCGGTTCTGATATCGCTGTTTTACTAACCTGACAGCTTATTATTCTAAATAGGAGACCTTCATTTTGTTTGCAAATATTAAAGATTGTAACGACCAGCAAGCATAAGTCCTTACATTTAAAGAGCACCTGTCAATTCCGATCCATCATGGCAGCGCCTGTTAGCGGGCATCCACTCACCCGCTGCCACCACATCCCTCACCTTGTTGTGTCACTGCCGCATCACCAGCTGTCCCATTAAAGTGAATGGGACTGTCGGTGAGTCAACAGCAGGTCAGAAGAGGAGCCAACAGCGGGACAGAGATGACAGTTGCTCTTTAAAAATTAGGATTTAAATAAAGCCTTTTTACTAGTGATTTAAATCAAAACAAAAGTATTCACCCCCCCTTGACTTTTTACCTATTTTGTTACATTACAGCCTTCAGTTCAATGTTTTTTTAATCTGAATTATATGTGATGGATCAGAACACAATAGTCTAAGTTGGTGAAGGAAAATTAGAAAAATATATACATAAAACTATTTTTCAGAAATAAAAATGTGATAATTGGCATGTGCATATGTATTCACCCCCTTTGTTATGAAGCCCATAAAAAGCTCTGGTGCAACCAATTACCTTCAGAAGTCACATAATTAGTGAAATGATGTCCACCTGTGTGCAATCTAAGTGTCACATGATCTGTCATTACATAGACACACCTTTTTGAAAGGCCCCAGAGGCTGCAACACCTAAGCAAGAGGCACCACTAACCAAACACTGCCATGAAGACCAAGGAACTCTCCAAACAAGTAAGGGACAATGTTGTTGAGAAGTACAAGTCGGGGTTAGGTTATAAAAAATATCCAAATGATGATCCCTAGGAGCACCATCAAATCTATCATAACCAAATGGAAAGAACATGGCACAACAGCAAACCTGCCAAGAGACGGCCGCACACCAAAACTCACGGACCGGGCAAGGAGGGCATTAATCAGAGAGGCAGCACAGAGACCTAAGGTAACCCTGGAGGAGCTGCAGAGTTCCACAGCAGAGACTGGAGTATCTGTACATAGGACGACAATAAGCCGTACGCTCCACAGAGTTGGGCTTTATGGCAGAGTGGCCAGAAGAAAGCCATTAATTTCAGTAAAAAAACAAAATGGCAGGTTTTGAGTTTGTGAAAAGGCATGTGGGAGACTCCCAAAATGTATGGAGGAAGGTGCTCTGGTCTGATGAGACTAAAATTGAACTTTTTGGCCTTCAAAAGTCTGGCGCAAACCCAATACATCACCCAAAGAACACCATCCCCACTGTGAAACATGGTGGTGGCAGCATCATGCTGTGGGAAGTTTTTTCAGCAGTCGGGACTGGGAAACTGGTCAGGGTTGAGGGAAAGATGGATGGTGCTAAATACAGGGATATTTATGAGCAAACCCTGTACAACTCTGTGTGTGATTTGAGGCTAGGACGGAGGTTCACCTTCCAGCAGGACAATGACCCCAAACACACTGCTAAAGCAACACTTGAGTGGTTTAAGGGGAAACATGTAAATGTGTTGGAATGGCCTAGTCAAAGCCCAGATCTCAATCCAATAGAAAATCTGTGGTCAGACTTAAAGATTGCTGTTCACAAGCACAAACGATCCAACTTGAAGGAGCTGGAGCAGTTTTGCAAGGAGGAATGGGCAAAAATCCCAGTGGTAAGATGTGGCAAGCTCATAGAGACTTATCCAAAGCCACTTGGAGCTGTGATAGCCGCAAAAGGTGGCTCTACAAAGTATTGACTTTAGGGGGGTGAATAGTTATGCACATTGACTTTTTCTGTTATTTTGTCCTATTTGTTGTTTGCTTCACAATAAAAAAACACATCTTCAAATTTGTGGGCATGTTCTGTAAATTAAATGATGCAAATCCTCAAACAATCCGTGTTAATTCCAGGTTGTGAGGCAACAAAACACGAAAAATGCCAGGGGGGGGGTGAATACTTTTGCAAGGCACTGTAAATTGTGATTGGAACGTCACATGCTCTTTTTTAATGTGCGTTTTGACACTTTTGTGTCTTGCATGTTCCCATGTGATCCTGTCGTGAACTGGCCCTAAAAGCAGTTGTTTAAATTAAATCGCTAAAATCTGATATGAGCTTTAACCACTTGACCTCCGCGGGGTATTTGTTGGTAATCAGTACTGCGCTACTTTAACTGGCAATTGCAATGCTGTACGCAAATTACATTTATAGAATTTTTTTTTACACAAATAGAGCTTTCTTTTGGTGGTATTTGATCACCACTGGGGTTTTTTTATTTTTTATATATAATTTATATATAATTATATATACCGTATATACTCGAGTATAAGCCGAGTTTTTCAGCACATTTTTTTGTGCTGAAAGTGCCCCCCTCGGCTTATACTCGAGTCAAGCAGCTTTCTGCAGCAAAAAAATGTCATTTTCTGAACCGACTTGGTGCTAGGAAGCCAAAATTTGAGGTCTCTGGACCCAAAGGGTCCCGAAATGACATTGCTGCAGATGGACACAGTTGACCGACTTTGGGGAAATGTCATTTTCTGCTGCAGAAAAGTGCTTGACATTTTCTGAACCGACTTTGGGGCCCCGTATGTCGGGGCCACTTGGTGCTAGGAACCCCAGCTTTGGATATATTGTGGTGCTAGTTCCATTGGGTTTGCACACCAAATTTAGGGTGCCTAGCACTAAGTGGCCTCGAGATACGGGGCCCCAAAGTCAGTCAACTGTGTCCATCTGCAGCAATGTCATTTCGGGACCCTTTGGGTTCAGAGACCCCAAATTTTGGCTGCAGCTAGGGGGCATCTAGGAACCCTTAACTACCGAGTTTGAAGTTCGGGGGGACCTATGGCTGCAAATGGGCACAGTGAGGCTGCAAATGGGCATTGTTGACCCTCTTTTCCACTTACAGTAGCTGCGCATTTCTTACCCTAGGCTTATACTCGAGTCAATACGTTTTCCCAGTTTTTTGTGGTAAAATGAGGTGCCTCGGCTTATATTCGGGTCGACTTATACTCGAGTATATACGGTAATTTATATATAATTTTTATATATTTTATAAAAAAGAAAGAAAATATGGGGGAAAACAATAATATTTTCTACTTTCTGTTATAAAACAAATCCAATAAAGAAAATCAAAAATCTAATTTCTTTATAAATTTAGGCCAAAATGTATTCTGCTACATGTCTTTGGTTCCAAAAATTCCAATAAGTGTATATTGAGGGTCACTAACTGACACTGACATCGCTAGTGACACTAATACAGTGATCAGAGATAATACCGTACACTGTCACTGTACTAATGACACTGGCTGGGAGGGGGTTAAAGGGGTTGTAAACCCTCGTGTTTTTTCACCTTAAAGCGGATTTCCACCCAAAAATGGAACTCCCCCCCCCTCCAGTGTCACATTTGGCACCTTTCAGGGGGGGATGGGGGGAGCAGATACCTGTCTAATACAGGTATTTTGCTCCCACTTCTACGCCACTTCCGGCGCCTTCTCTGCCCCCCCCCCCGCTGTCTTCTGGGAGACACACAGGTCCCAAGAGACAGCAGTGACCAGTGGGATCGCGTAGCGTGAGTTGCGCATGTGCAGTAGGGAACCAGGAAGTGAAGCCGCAAGGCTTCACATCCTGATTCCCTTAACGAAGATGGCGGCGGCAGCACCCGAGAGCCGAGGGATAGATGGGCTTCGGGGGCCGACATCGCGGTCGCCCTGGTCAGGTAAGTGTCCATATTTTAAAAGTCGGCAGCTGCAGTATTTGTCTAAAAAAAAATAATAATCTGCGGAACTCGGCTTTAATGCATCCTATGCACTAAGGTGAAAAACTTCTGACACTGACCGGCCTCCCCGTTTTACTCACCTGAGCCCGTTCATTCCCTTGGCTTCTCTGCCCCGGGGTTCTCGGCTCTTGATTGGATAGATTGATAGCAGTGCAGCCATTGGCTCCCGCGGCTGTCAATCAAGTCAAATGACGCGGGCGCCGGGGGGCAAACCGAGTCCGGCAGTCTGTGTCTATGCACGCAAATGCTGGACTCGGGAGCGCGCCCGCAAGGTAACCCCCCCCAGGGAAAGCGCTTTTCCCATGGGGGGTTTACCAATGCGAGAAGGAGCCACGAGCGCCGCCGGGGGGACCCCAGAAGACGATGATCGGGGCCACTCAAGGGGATAAGGTGCACCTAACAATGTGTAATGTGTGCTGGCTTTTAATTTCTGATCTGGCTGTTTTTTCTCCCTGCTTTTCACGGAGTAGAAACAGCCAGATCGCTGTTCCTTGTACGTAAAGTTCTGTGTTTGTAAAACACAGAACTCTGTGTGTGTGATTGGACACAGCTGATCAGCTGACTTCAGCCAAAATCATTGGCTGAAATCAGCTGCCAAACTTGTGCTGTGTCGAATAACAGCGCGGGTAGGCATGGGGGGCACACACACACATGAGCGCCCCAACACTATAAGCAGGCCGGTGACGTGCAGCCATGTTGTCTGTACTGCCCCGCCCCGCGATAAGACTACTGTGGGCAGGCAGCAAGGAGTTAACATGTTCATGTAATTCCAGCAGTTGTTTTTAGGGATGCACCGATATATCGGCCTCTGAAAATGATTGGTCGAAAATATGGGCTTTTTGCCGATAGAAAAAAATGGTGCCAATAATGGCCGCCGAAAATAATCAGCCAAAAAGATATGCTGATAATGGCCGAAAATAAATTCATATTCATTTAAATTCATGAAATTAATTAAAAAGTCGAATATAATATAATTATATATAATTGCACGGTTCTGCAACGCTGTACGCAAATTACATTTATATCTTTTTTTTTTTTACACAAATAGAGCTTTCTTTTGGTGGTATTTAATCACCTCTGGGGTTTTTATTTTTTGCTAAACAAACAAAAAAAGACAGAAATTTGGGGGGGAAAAAATCATGCTTCGTAGTTTGTTATACAATTTTGCAAACAGGTAATTTTTCTCCTTTATTGATAGGCACTGATGGGCACTGATAGGTGGCATTGATAGGCACAGATAAGGTGGCACTGATAGGCACAGATTAGGCAGCACTGATGGGGACAGATAAGGTGGTACTGATGGGCACAGATAAGGTGGCACTGATAGGTGGCACTGAAGGGCACTGATAGGTGTTACTGATCGGTACCACTGATATATGGCACTGATGGGTGGCACTGATAGGTGGCACTGATGGGCACTGGTCAGTGATACTGAAGGGCAGCACTGTTGATGAGGCACTGATTGTTGACATTGATAGGTGGCACTGTGGGCACTGATAGGCGGCACTGATGGGTGGCACTGTGGGCACTGGTAGGTGGCACAGGTGGGCACAGATGAGCTGGCGGCTGCTCTCGTTGATCGGGACCGATGTCCCTCTGACAGCCGCCGGTGACCGCCATTTTTTTTTCTCCTCATGCTATCAGCGTGAGGAGAAAAAAATAGCCGATTACCGGCTCTGTTTACATCACGTGATCAGCTGTCATTGGCTGATAGCTGATCAGGTGGTAAGGGGTTGGGATCTCCGATCTGCGATCCAGCAAGTCTCATAAATGAGGGGTACGCAGGCCGCTCGAGCACGGGAGGACGTCTATTGATGCCCTCAAGGCAAAGTAGGTCCCCGCTGTAGCCGTCATTCAGCTATATCGCGGATCTGAAGCGGTTAATGGACGGGCCGCCCCTATTACCCATGCGATCCAATTCCACAGGTCGCACTGCGTTCCGCTGCGTTCTGAGAACCGATCTGGGCGGGGGTGTCTTTAACTTTCCATTGACACCCGCAGCAGTTCGCAGAAAATAGAGTGAACTGCCTGCGAGTCAGATGCGATACGGGAACCCGCACAGGAATCACGCTGGATCCCCCATCGCATATGTGTGAACACAGCCTTACTGGTCAGATCACCAGGAGAAAAGAAAACTAATGCGGCCATCACTTCTAATGACTGGTGAGCTGTCATATAATAAATGTTTGCTTTTGGGTTTAATACGACTTTGACAAGCCAAACGTCATCCAGCTTTGATTTCCGTCCACTTTAAGGGACCGGCGGGCACCTTTCATGCCACACTGAAGAGATGATGAGCCGAGTCCCATAATACTTCATTTTTTATTTTATGGTGGTCTGAGCAGTAAAGGAATTGTGATCGATCGCTGTGCAGTCCTGAACGTTGCTGTTATTTGTCTAATGAAATAAGATGCATTAGAAGGTCTCTTCCATTTACAACAATGGAGGGGGTGTGGTTACAAAAAAAATAAAATATAAGAAGTTCCGAAATATTTTGCTTCCTATATACAGATACTGAAGGTAACAATAAACAATATCATTCTTCTCCAAAAATCATCCACACCCATCCACATCCATCCGCACCCATCCGCATCCATCCGCACCCATCCGCACCCATCCGCATCCATCCGCACCCATCCGCACCCATTCACACCCATCCACATCCATCCGCACCCATCCGCACCCATCCGCATCCATCCGCACCCATCCGCACCCATCCGCACCCATTCACACCCATCCACATCCATCCGCACCCATCCGCATCCATCCGCATCCATCCGCACCCATCCGCATCCATCCGCACCCATCCGCATCCATCCACACCCATCCGCACCCATCCACTTCCATCCACACCCATCCGCACCCATCCGCATCCATCCGCACCCATCCACTTCCATCCACACCCATCCGCACCCATCCGCATCCATCCGCACCCATCCGCACCCATCCTATTCCATCCACACCCATCCGCATCCATCCGCACCCATCCGAATCCATCCACACCCATCCACATCCATCCACACCCATCCACACCCATCCGCATCCATCCACACCCATCCGCACCCATCCACTTCCATCCACACCCATCCGCACCCATCCGCATCCATCCGCACCCATCCACTTCCATCCACACCCATCCGCACCCATCCGCATCCATCCGCACCCATCCGCACCCATCCTATTCCATCCACACCCATCCGCATCCATCCACACCCATCCGCATCCATCCGCACCCATCCGAATCCATCCACACCCATCCACATCCATCCACACCCATCCGCACCCATCCTATTCCATCCACACCCATCCACACCCATCCACATCCCTCCACACCCATCCGCACCCATCCACTTCCATCCACACCCATCCGCACCCATCCGCATCCATCCGCACCCATCCGCACCCATCCTATTCCATCCACACCCATCCGCATCCATCCGCACCCATCCGAATCCATCCACACCCATCCACATCCATCCACACCCATCCACACCCATCCGCACCCATCCACTTCCATCCACACCCATCCGCACCCATCCGCACCCATCCGCACCCATCCACTTCCATCCGCACCCATCCACACCCATCCACATCCATCCACACCCATCCGCATCCATCCGCACCCATCCGCACCCATCCGAATCCATACACACCCATCCGAATCCATCCACACCCATCCACATCCATCCACACCCATCCACTTCCATCCGCATCCATCCGCACCCATCCGAATCCATCCACATCCATCCACACCCATCCACACCCATCCACTGCCATCCGCACCCATCCGCATCCATCCGCACCCATCCGAATCCATCCACACCCATCCGAATCCATCCACACCCATCCACATCCATCCACACCCATCCACACCCATCCACATCCATCCGCACCCATCCACTTCCATCCGCACCCATCCGCATCGATCTGCACCCATCCGAATCCATCCACACCCATCCGAATCCATCCACATCCATCCACACCCATCCACACCCATCCACACCCATCCACATCCATCCACATCCATCCACACCCATCCACACCCATCCACATCCATCCACACCCATCCACACCCATCCACACCCATCCACATCCATCCACACCCATCCACATCCATCCACATCCATCCACATCCATCCACACCCATCCACATCCAACCACATGCATCCACACCCATCCACATCCATCCACACCCATCCACACCCATCCACATCCATCCACATCCATCCACATCCATGCACACCCATCCACACCCATCCACATCCATCCACACCCATCCACACCCATCCACACCCATCCACATCCATCCACATCCATCCACACCCATCCACACCCATCCACATCCATCCACATCCATGCACACCCATCCACTTCCATCCACATCCATCCATATCCCTCCACACCCATCCACATCCATCCACATCCATCCACACCCATCCACATCCATCCACTTCCATCCACACCCATCCACATCCATCCACACCCATCCACATCCATCCACTTCCATCCACACCCATCCACACCCATCCACACCCATCCACATCCATGCACACCCATCCACACCCATCCACATCCATCCACATCCATCCACACCCATCCACATCCATCCACTTCCATCCACACCCATCCACATCCATGCACACCCATGCACACCCATCCACACCCATCCACACCCATCCACACCCATCCACTTCCATCCACATCCATCCATATCCCTCCACACCCATCCACACCCATCCACATCCATCCACATCCACTACTTAATGGTCCTGCAATCTATTTTTCATGAAATTGTTTCTTGCTGTATTTTGGCACCATCCTCTGTGAGCTCCTGAACCTCTCTCTTCCCCCCTCACTTCCTGTTGTTTGGAACAAGCAGTGCACAATAGTTGTGGTCATGTGCTCTGCTCTATGCACAATACAAATCCCCAATCTCCGGAGTAAGCAAGAGAGGGTGGCTGCGTTCCTACATACAGCTTGAAGTCAATGGGACACAATTATGCATTGAAGTCGACGGGGTGTGATTTTACATTGAAGTCAATAAGAGGGTGTTTTTGCATTAAAGTCAATAGGACGTGATTTTGCATTGAAGTCAATGGGACGCGATTTTGCACTGAAGTCAATTTGACACAATTTTGCATTGAAGTCAATGGGGTGTGATTTTACACTGACGTCAATAGAGGGCATTTTTTGCATTAAAGTCAATAGGATGTAATTTTGCATTGAAGACAATGGGATGTAATTTCGCATTGAAGTCAATAGTGGGTGTTTTTGCATTGAAGTCACTGGGACGCGATTTTGCATTGAAATTAATCGGGGGGGCGTTTTTGGATTGAAGTCAGAAGGACGTGATTTTGTATTGAAGTCAATAAGAGGGCGTTTTTGCATTAAAGTCAATAGGACCTGATTTTGCATTGAAGTCAATAGGACGCAATTTTGCATTGAAGTCAATAGGGGGTGTTTTTGCATTGAAGTCAATTTGACACAATTTTGCATTGAAGTCAATATGATGTGATTTTGTATTGAAGTCAATAAGAGGGCATTTTTTTGTATTAAAGTCAATAGGACATGATTTTGCATTGAAGTCAATAGGGGGCATTTTTGCATTAAAGTCAATAGGACGCAATTTCACATTGAAGTCAATAGTGGGTGTTTTCGCATTGAAGTCAATGGGACGCGATTTTGCATTGAAGTTAATCGGGGGTGTTTTTGGATTGAAGTCAGAAGGACAAGATTTTGCATTGAAGTCAATAAAAGGGTGTTTTTGCATTAAATTCAATAGCAACTGATTTTGCATTGAAGGCAATGGGACGCGATTTTGCATTGAAGTCAATAGGGGCGTTTTTGCATAGAAGTCAATTTGACAAAATTTTGCATTGAAGCCAATGGGATGTAATTTCACATTGAAGTCATAAGTGGGTGTTTTTGCATTGAAGTCAATAGGACGTGATTTTGCATTGAAGTCAATGGGACGCAATTTTGCATTGAAGTTAATCCTGGGGTGTTTTTGGATTGAATTTAGAAGGACGTGATTTTGCATTGAAGTCAATGGGACGCAGCACCTTTTTTTTTTTTTTTCGGCGATAACCCTATTGTAAGCTGATAATTTTTGGCGGCTGAATGCAAGGCACTGTTTACCTCTGCAGCAGGCTGGCAGGGGACAGGCTGCGGAAAAAAAAAAAAAACGAACTGCAAACCATTGAACGCTTTTTTTTGATGCACCTATTTAGCTGATTTTACCCTGAACGTTAATTGGGCTTTTCAGATATCACCTCTGCAACACTCATTTACCTACCCGGCCCGGATCCGAGCAACAGGTAAAGGTCACCCGATGTGACATCATCGTGACATCAAATGTGACATCATCGTGACATCAAATGTCATCATCGTCACATCAAATGTGACATCATCGTGACATCATCGTGACATCAAATGTGACATCATCGTGACATCATCGTGACATCAAATGTGACATCATTGTGACATCAAATGTCATCATCGTGACATCAAATGTGACATCATCGTGACATCAAATGTGACATCATCGTGACATCAAATGTCATCATCGTGACATCAAATGTGACATCATCGTGACATCAAATGTGACATCATCGTGACATCAAATGTCATCATCGTGACATCAAATGTGACATCAAATGTGACATCATCGTGACATCAAATGTCATCATCGTGACATCAAATGTGACATCATCGTGACATCAAATGTGACATCATCGTGACATCATCCTGACATCAAATGTGACATCATCGTGACATCAGCTTGACATCAAATGTGACATCATCGTGACATCAAATGTGACATCATCGTGACATCAAATGTGACATCATTGTGACATCAATTCAAATAAGCCGAATGTGTGGAATAATTATTATTATTATTATACAGGATTTAAATAGCGCCAACAGTTTACACAGCACGTTACAATATAAAAGGGAGACAATACAGTTATAATACAATAAAATACAAGAGGATTAAGAGGGCCCTGCTCAGAAGAGCTTACAATCTAATACATACACTGACATGAGTAAATGAGTCTGGAACGTTGCAGCTGCCTTCCCTTCACCCCCCCATCCCCCCCCCGGGATGGTCGGCCTGGACCCAATGACTGGCCGGGCTCCTTATGGCCTCTGGTGACCTCCATGCAGGCACAGCTCAGCACAGTCCACTGCCTGC
This sequence comes from Lithobates clamitans, assembly GCA_037952925.1. Lineage (NCBI taxonomy): Eukaryota > Metazoa > Chordata > Amphibia > Anura > Ranidae > Lithobates > Lithobates clamitans. Next base: position 404,660 of record JBBGZY010002098.1, on the reverse strand, counting down.
TATTCCCAAGCAATGCGACCGACCTGAGAGCCGCCCACTAGAATATTTCTAGTATAATCAAAAAAAAAAAAAGCAATCCTAAGAACGCACATATCCCAGAAGTGCAGAGAATGAGCAATCATTGCCTTTTCTCCATCTCCCGGCGCCTGCCGTTCCCAGGAAGAAGAAGAGATCTCCCTCTCTACCATTTACTGAGCTTTTCTCTAAAATAATCAAATGGTTTGCAGATCCCGTCATCAAGTGAAATCCTTTAGGAAGTCCATTTCGACTTCTGTAAATGCCTGCCTTTTGATTTCTAAAATTACTTAGAACCCCCAAACATTTTATATATATATATATATATATTAGAGGTCGACCGATATGGGTTTTTCTCTGGCCGATGCCGATGCCGATATTTAGAAATTGCGGTGGCCAATGGCCGATATATGATGCCGATTTTTTTTTTTTCTCCCTTCATCTCATAAAATCTAACAGTTAGACCCCTTTCACACTGGGGCGTTTTTCAGGTGCTTTTGTGCTAAAAACATTGCCTGTAAAACAGCTCCCCTGCAGTCTGTGTGAAAGCTCGAGTGCTTTCACACTGAGGCGATGATGTAAAAAAAAGTCCTGCAAGCAGCATCTTTGGAGCGGTGTATACCGCTCCTCCATCACTCCTGCCCATTGAAATGAATGTGCACCGCTGCCGAAGCGCCTGCAAAGCGTTTCGGCAGCAGCGCTTCAGGGGCGCATTTAACCCCTTCTTCGGCCGCTAGCTGGGTTATAAGCGCCCCGCTAGCAGCCGAATAGCGCCGCTAAAATGACGGTAAAGCGCCGCTAAAATTAACAGCACTTTACCGTCAACGGATGCCCGCTCTAGTGTGAAAGCAACCTTAAGTAATAAGTGATACAGAAATTTTTTTATATTTAAACATTTATTAAACAAAACAAACCTCCAATCAGTTCACTTGTATGTAGAATTTAGATTAAAAAAAAATAACTATATCTTAAATATTAAATACACAAAAACAGGTAATCAAAACTTTTGGACAAAAAAAAATGGGCTAACTTTACTGCTTTTTTTTTTTTTTTAATTTCATTAGTGTATTTTTTTTTTTTAATTTCGTTTGAAAGACCGCTGCGCAAATACCGTGTGACATAAAATATTGCAACAACCGCTATTTTATTCCCTAGGGTCTCTGCTAAAATATATATATATATATATATATATAATGTTTGGGGGTTCTAAGTGATTTTATACCAGAAAATACAGGATTTTTACTTGTAAGCAACAAGTGTCAGAAAAGATTTAGTCTTTAAATGGTTAAACTGAAAACTTCTCCACGGAGTTCAGTCTATTGATAAAAGAACCTGAAAGAGATACAAATGTATCTTCTTATCAGACTTGGCTGCCCAGAGGAGCAGAGAAGAAAACTTCAGACAACTTGCAATTGACTTCTATTACAGAAGTCATTTGCAAGTCCCGCTGAATCAGCACAATCGGCCGATGCCGATTAAGTAAAAAAAGCCAAATATCGGCCGATATATCGGTCGACCTCTAATATATATATATATATATATATATATATATATATATATATATATATATATATATATATAAAATGTTTGGGGGTTCTAAGAAATTTTCTAGCAAAAAAAAAAAAAAAAAAAAGATTTTAACTTGTAAGCAACAAATGTCAAAAAAAGGTTAAGGCCTCTTTCACACGGGGCGGATCAGTGATGATCCGCCCCGTGAACATCCGCTGGCTCAGCGGGGATCGCTCTGCCGATCCCCGCTGAGCAGGAAGATGACAGGTGCATCGCTGCACACTGTGCAGCGACGGACCTGTCAGAGCGCCGCTCTCCTCTATGGGGGGATCGGATGATGACGGTCCGTAGTGTCCGTCGTCATCCGATCCGATCCGAAAACGGAGGGAAAAGTAGGTTTTTCCTCCGTTACACTTTTCGGATCGGAGCGGGGTCGGATGTCAGCGGACATGTCACCGCTGACATCCGACGCTCCATAGGGATGAATGTATGTCCGTTTTTCATCCGAAAACGGAAGGATGAAAAACGGACATACGGATCCCCATGTGAAAGAGGCCTTAGTGTTTTAAGTGGTTCAACTTCCCTCATTTACACACCAAATTTTATTCCTTTGATCTAAAGGACAAATCATTACAATGTTTATACTTAAGTTCCACTGCAAAAGAATGTTGTGATTTGCCCCTTTTTTTTTGTTTTTGTTTTCCTTTGACGGCTGTCGGCTTTAGCAGAGCAAATAGAATTCTCTGCAAAGAAAGAATTGGGAAATACTTTGTCAAGATTGCAACAGGGAAAAAATCACGATAACGATTCTTAACGATGAATCGTGCAGCTCTAATAGGAAGGTATTTACTTGTTTTACTTTGTTTTTTAGTTGCTTCCTGGTTTCTGGCCTAGGCTAAAATAATGTCATAAATCCCAGGAGTCTCCATCTGGAGGAGGGGCTTTCACTGCTTGCATGCCTGACCTAAGAGCAGATGGATGAGTGATCGTAAATCGTCTGCCCTTACGGCCAGTTCACACCACATGCAGTCCAGTGTGTTTTTTTATGCATCAAAAATGCATGGAAAGAGGTGCACTCTGGCCACAGCGCAAACCCCTGAACCCTGCCTTCTGTCCACAGCACAAACCCCTGTACCCTGCACTCTGTCCACAGCGCAAACCCCTGTACCCTGCACTCTGTCCACAGCGCAAACCCCTGTACCCTGCACTCTGTCCACAGCGCAAACCCCTGTACCCTGCACTCTGTCCACAGCGCAAACCCCTGTACCCTGCACTCTGTCCACAGCGCAAACCCCTGAACCCTGCACTCTGTCCACAGCCCAAACCCCTGAACCCTGCGCTCTGTCCACAGCGCAAACCCCTGAACCCTGCGCTCTGTCCACAGCGCAAACCCCTGTACCCTGCGCTCTGTCCACAGCACAAACCCCTGAACCCTGCGCTCTGTCCACAGCACAAACCCCTGAACCCTGCGCTCTGTCCACAGCGCAAACCCCTGTACCCTGCACTCTGTCCACAGCGCAAACCCCTGTACCCTACACTCTGTCCACAGCGCAAACCCCTGAACCCTGCGCTCTGTCCACAGCGCAAACCCCTGTACCCTGCACTCTGTCCACAGCGCAAACCCCTGAACCCTGCGCTCTGTCCACAGCGCAAACCCCTGTACCCTGCACTCTGTCCACAGCGCAACCCCTGTACCCTGCACTCTGTCCACAGCGCAACCCCTGTACCCTGCACTCTGTCCACAGCGCAAACCCCTGAACCCTGCACTCTGTCCACAGCGCAAACCTCTGAACCCTGCTTTCTGTCCACAGCGCAAACCTCTGAACCCTGCACTCTGTCCACAGCGCAACCCCTGAACCCTGCACTCTGTCCACAGCGCAAACCCCCTGAACCCTGCACTCTGTCCACAGCGCAAACCTCTGAACCCTGCACTCTGTCCACAGCGCAACCCCTGTACCCTGCACTCTGTCCACAGCACAAACCCCTGAACGCTGCACTCTGTCCACAGTGCAAACCCCCTGAACCCTGCACTCTGTCCACAGCGCAAACCCCCTGTACCCTGCACTCTGTCCACAGTGCAAACCTCTGTACCCTGCACTCTGTCCACAGCACAAACCCCTGAACGCTGCACTCTGTCCACAGTGCAAACCCCCTGAACCCTGCACTCTGTCCACAGCGCAACCCCTGTACCCTGCACTCTGTCCACAGCACAAACCCCTGAACGCTGCACTCTGTCCACAGTGCAAACCCCCTGAACCCTGAGCTCTCTACGTAACTCACTCTTGAACTCTGCATTCTGAACGTAGCGCAGCTTCCGAACCCTGCCCTCTGTACATATCACACCCCTGAACTCTTAGCTGCTAAAGTAAAAAACTGTTATAATTAAATGCAGAGGCAATTATTGAATATGATAAAGAGTAGATACATAGTCTTAGATATAGAACCGGCCCCTTGAGGACAACAATATTGCTGATGTGGCCCCCGATGAATTTGAGTTTGACACCCCTGCTCTAGAAGATGAAAATTACAGTAGTGTACATCGCTACTCCAGCGATCTCCACTAGGTAGCGTCTTCCCTGCTGCATTGTGCACACAGGGTCAGGTGCTCGGCACGGGGACCATTCACAGAATGCTTAACATTTTCTCAATCAATGCAATGCATTCTGTAATAGAACCAGATGGAGAATGTGACGTCACCACCTTGCCTTAGCGCCTCGTTCAGAGAAGGCTTTACATCCCCGGAATAAACACAAAGCGATTTCGGAATGGCACCTGTGCCAAGCAGCCGACCTCCTGTGTTTACAATGCAGCACGGCAGCGGCTCGGAATCGGACCTGGAAGCAAGTGGACATCACTGGAGTAATGGTGTCTACTACAGAGAGCTCCAGCTTCCAGAGGGATCCCACAGGTATGGTATATACATAATTACCGTATTTATCGGCGTACAACACGCGCCGGCGTATAACATGCACCCCAAGTTTAGGAGGGAAGTTCAAGGAAAAAACTTACATTTAAATGCCCATCAATGCAACCTGATCAGTGTCATATGCAGCCTTGCCCAGTGTCATTGCAGCCTTGCCCCAGTGTCATTGCAGCCTTGCCCAGTGTCATTGCAGCCTTGCCCAGTGTCATTGCAGCCCTGCCCCAGTGTCACTGCAGCCTTGCCCAGTGTCATTGCAGCCTTGCCCCAGTGTCATTGCAGCCTTGCACCAGTGTCATTGCAGCCTTGCCCCAGTGTCATTGCAGCCTTGCCCCAGTGTCATTGCAGCCTTGCCCAGTGTCATTGCAGCCTTGCCCAGTGTCATTGCAGCCTTGCCCAGTGTCATTGCAGCCTTGCCCAATGTCACTGCAGCCTTGCACCAGTGTCATTGCAGCCTTGCCCAGTGTCATTGCAGCCTTGCCCCAGTGTCATTGCAGCCTTGCCCAGTGTCATTGCAGCCTTGCCCAGTGTCATTGCAGCCTTGCACCAGTGTCATTGCAGCCTTGCCCCAGTGTCATTGCAGCCTTGCCCAGTGTCATTGCAGCCTTGCCCAGTGTCATTGCAGCCTTGCCCAGTGTCATTGCAGCCTTGCCCAATGTCACTGCAGCCTTGCACCAGTGTCATTGCAGCCTTGCCCAGTGTCACTGCAGCCTTGCCCCAGTGTCATTGCAGCCTTGCCCAGTGTCATTGCAGCCTTGCCCAGTGTCATTGCAGCCTTGCACCAGTGTCATTGCAGCCTTACCCCAGTGTCATTGCAGCCTTGCCCCAGTTTCATTGCAGCCTTGCCCCAGTGTCATTGCAGCCTTGCCCCAGTGTCATTGCAGCCTTGCCCAGTGTCATTGCAGCCTTGCCCCAGTGTCATTCGAGTGTGCGCAATTTTAAAGTGTGACATGTTAGGTATCTATTTACCCAACAAAACATCATCTTTCATAGTATACAAAAAAAAAAAAAAAAACGGGCTAACTTTAGTGTTTTTATTTATTTTTTTTTTCATGAAACATTTTTTTTCCCAAAAAAACGAGTTTGAAAAATTGCTGCGCAAATACAGTGTAACATAAAAAGTTGCAACGACCGTCATTTTATTCCCTAGGGTGTCTGCTAAAGCAATATATATATATATAATGTTTGGGGATTCTGAGTAAATTTTCTAGCAAAAAAAAAATGATGATTTTTACATGTAGGAGAGAAGTGTCAGAATTGGCCTGGGGTTAATTACCATAAGTAAGTAATATGCAAATAATTATAATATATTGTTTTTAGGTAATTTACTACATTTTCAAAAACTGTACTCAAGCAGGGGGCTTAACGGACAAATTACTGAAGTTCAAAGTTATAACTTCCAACCAGTAATTTCGCAGTAAATAGATAAATAATACATTATGTTAAATTATAAATTATGTTATAACATATAGCATAATAATATATGATTTAGCTTAATTATAACAGTACCTTTTCAGCAGGCAGCAGATTCTCATTCTCCCTCTTAACCGTGTGAGAAAAACATGGGATTGTGGGTAAATCTTATGTCCCCCCTCTACATTGTAAAGCGCTGTGTAAACTGTTGGCGCTATATAAATTGTGTATAATAATAATGAATAATAATACCCATAAACACATGTTTTTTTCCTTGCAGTTAAAGTGTTTATAAAGGATCATTTTTTTTTTTTTTTTAAACAAACAAATCATACTTACCTCCACTGTGCAGCTTGTTTTGCACAGAGTGGCCCCGAACATCCTCTTCTGGGGTCCCCCGGCGGCTCTTGCGGCTCCTCTCCGCATCAGATGACCCCCCTAGGAGAAGCGCTCTCCCGAGGGGGTTACCTTGAGGGCGCGCTCCCGAGTCCAGCATTTGCGTCCACAGACACGAATGCCGGACTTGGCCCCACGTCATTGGATTTGATTGACAGCAGCGGGAGCCAATGGCTGCGCTGCTATCAATCTATCCAATCAAGAGCCGGGACCCCGTGGAGAGAGGGAGAGCGCGTCCTCACTCAGATGAAAGGGCTCAGGTAAGTAAAATGGGGGGGCTGGGGGGGTCGGTGGCTGGCAGGTGTTTTTTCACCTTAATGCATAGGATGCATTAACAAAGCTCCCAACTGTCCTTGATTTCGAGGGACTGTCCCTGATTTGGAGCAATGTCCCTCTGTCCCTCTTTCATCCTCATTTGTCCCTCATTTTGGTCTGATCTATATAGTTGTTTATAAAATGCACTTTTTAGCTTTCAAAAAGTGTTTCCCAGTGCTAAACTTTTCATCCAACATCTAAATTGCTGCATTTGTACATTTTAAAAGCCAATATAAAAAGTATTGTAGTGGTAAAAAAAAAGTCCTTGTGGATTTATCTAAGCTTTTTTTTTTTTGGTTAATTCTCCTTTAAGGGGGTGTGGCAGGGGGCGTGTCCTATGCCTACATACTTTTTTTAGTAGGTGTCCCTGGTTCCCATCTCAAAATGTTGGGAGGTATGCCTTAAGGTGAAAAAAACACAAGGGTTTACAACCCCTGTAAGGACTGGAAGGGAGCATTTGTCTTTTAGAAACATGCCCCCTTCTATGACACTGCAGTGAGAGGAGAGCCTCCACTGCAGCATTTTTATTGGACAGCTTGTTCCAATGGTGCTTAACCATTAGTACAACGCTCCAAGCTGTTTATTGAGCTCAGTGTTTCTGACAAGAAGTGAGAGGCACTGTGAGCTCATCCTCTCAGTCTGCTGCAGAGTGTGCCAGCTTGTATTTAAACTGGCTGCGATGTATGCAGCTTCTGACAGGCTGCACAAGGAGGCCCGTATCTTCCGAACCATAGATGATAGGAGCCCCAAACTGACCAGTGCTGGGGTAGAACTTTGGCTACCTACCCCCCAGGTCTCCTAACTACGACCCTCGAAGCTTGTTTTTTTTTTTTCATTTTATGTGAACATCCCTTGTAGTAATAGAAAACAAGGCATGACAGGAGCTCTTAAATGTGAGATCTGGGGTCAAAAAAGACCTCAGATCTCGTATTTACACTAAAATGCAATAAATTAAAAAAAAAATTCTCCTTTAAGAGCATTGGGCGGAAGTGACGTTTGGCGTCGCTTCCGCCATCTAATGTTATGGAGCTGAGCGGAGACAATCTTCCCCTCACTCGGCATCCAGGCTCAGAGGGCACTTTTATCTTAAAGAGAAACACACACACTGTTCCTGAAAATACCGGGGTTATGGCAGCTAGCTGCTGCCACGACAACGGTATTTAGCGTCAATGTACCGACGTACGGGTACGGCGATTTGCGTGAAGTGGTTAAAGCGGTTGTAAACCTCAGACATGAAATATGAACAAAACACATCCCTCTGCAGGGGTCTCAAACTGGTTGCCCTCCAGATGTTGCGAAACTACAAGTCCCATGAGGCATCGCGAGGCTGACAGTTACCAGCATAACTCCCACAGGCAGAGGCATGATGGGACTTGTAGTTTTGCAACAGCTGGAGGGCCACCAGTTTGAGACCCCTGAATAGTGTGCACTTGTTTCAATCCAAAGCACTAAATATAATTTCCATCTGCTGCCTCCTTCCTATGTTATCTGCGTGAGTCACTTCTGACAAGTTTTCCTGACACCAAGCAAAAAAATGGTGACAGGAGGGCACAGTCTGTGATTGACAGCCTCAGCTTTGTTCCTGTGTGCTGTGTGAAAGGGGAGGGGGCTTCCCTCCAATCAGCTCTCCTCACTGATGTAAATTCAGACCTCCGCCCCCTGCTTTCAGAGCTGAGCGATCCTGTGTAAATTCTGCACTTTGAATGGATGTAGGGGACAGACGGCTGCAGATAAACAGGTACAACTTATGTAGGAGGATTTGTTTCATCTCTGTGTATGACCTGAGGCCAGTCACTTCACTAGGCAAAATGTAAGGGTTTACAACCGCTTTAAAGTGTTACTAAACCCAGGACTCTGCATTCACTATATCTGGTCTCCCACAGTACACAGGACATGGAAATGCAATTATTTTAGTAAATATAAACCTTTTCTCATCAGCAGTATATAGCAGTCTTGTGACTTCTATCAGTGTCTGGTTAAAGCTTGTAGGAGGAGTTTTCATTCTCCTCTGACTGTCCTATGAGGCTGCAAAACCCCTGACCCTCTGTCTGGGCAGTGCTGATTGGCCCTGTGCTGATCACATGCACCCTTCCAAGAAAAGAAAAAACCTCTCTAGCAAGACACACCAAACTGAGCATGTGCAGAGTGCCTCCTAGGGCTCTGTTCTATCAGGTGATGGATTGGGGACTGTGGAAGAAGGGGAGGATCAGAGATGAATGGATCAAACAGCCTTTTTACACAACGCAGAGGATTAACCCCTTAGGTTCCACAGTGACAAGCATGCTTTACTGCATATACAGGCTGATTTTACTGTTGTGGGTTTGGTAACACTTTAGCTTTCCATAAAAGAAATGATTCGGTATCGGCACACTTTTGTTTTTGTTCACATTTTGAATTTTCTGCGTTCCCAAAAAAAAACAAAACAAAACACGTAAAAACACCATCAAATCTTCCAGATAAAATATTTCGAGGGCCTGCTGGGGCTTCCTTGAGGCTGGTTATTATCACCGCCATCAAAGAGAATTATTCAACACTAAAAGTATAGAATTCTGTATTCTCCGGCGCGGCTGTCGCTTCTTCCGTCCTGGGGCTTCCATCTAATGACACCGTGCCATGGTGTGCCGCTTCCGACAACAGCCGACCTCTAATCAACTTTCATATATTTACTACAAGTGACACCTCTGACAGCCAAATCCTTTTTCTTTTTTTTTTTAAAAGCAATAAAAAAAAAATTGGAGGCAATAGAAAGGAGAAGTGTGTCGGCACAGGGGGACGCTATAATCTGAAGACACCTTCTACATACATTGAGACTCCATCCACAACGTGTCATCACTGGGGGATGAGTAGCTTTATTTAGCCAGGTATCTGACATTTTCAAATCTCAATACACAAGGCTAAGGTTACTTTATTTCATTATGTGACAGTTATTTTCAAATGTCATTGGGCCCAACTGAAAATAACTGCCACTTACTAGAAAGTACTTTTTTTTATCTTGGTGTTTTATCTTTGTAAATTGAGCTCTATATGGGCTAACCCTTCAACCCCCCCCCCCCCCCTTTTTTAAAGGTAACTTTATTGTATGTAAATTATACAAATACAAAAACACAAGAAAAAGATGAAAATTAAGCAAACATTGTTCAGGTATAATCGATAAAATGCAGACAAAATGTCCACTTGATGCACTGGTAGTAGATAATGAAAGAGTAGTTATACAACGCCAGCTCACCGGAGTACAGGGGCCAACACATTAACCACTTTCTGCCCGGCCTATTGCAAAATAAGGGCCAGGCAGGACATTCGTCTTTGCCCGGGAACGCGCCCAGACACAGCTGATGACAAATCACTGTACCAGCCCGGTACCATGTGATCACTGTGACCAATCTCAGCAGATCACATGACAGTCGTAAACAATGGATGGCTTCCTTTCATGCCATCCATTGTGCACGATTGCATTGCTAGCTGGGATTGGTCACTTTGATCACATGGTACAGACAGGGTCAATATCACAGCCCATCTGTACCATGTGATTAGCTGTGGCCAATCGCAGCTAATCACAATACTCACTGAATGAATCAGTTTCGTTCAGTAAAGAATGGTTGTTTATACCAATGAAATTCATTAGTATAAGCCAAGGGTGCTCAACCTGTGGCCCTCCAGCTGTTGCAGAACTACAAGTCCCACGAGGCATTGCAAGCCTGACAGTTACAAGCATGACTCCCAAAGGCAGAGGCATGATGGGACTTGTAGTTCCGCAACAGCTGGAGGGCCACAGGTTGAGCACCCATGAGCAATCATAATGTGTAAAAAAAAAAAAAATCCTGATCACTTCCCATATATATATATATAATAAAAAAAATGAAAAATATTATTAATTCTTATTTTTTTTTTTACATACTGTCACTAGTCAGTGTTCCGGATCACCGACAAACAAATTATATGATGACGCTGTACTGCACTGTTGACTGTATGTAAAAACATTAAAATTGTGAAATTTGACTTCCATCATCCAATTATGTTAAAGCTGCCCAATTAATCGTAAAAAAAATCGCAATCTCGATTCATTCCCCCTCACAATCCTAATCCAGCATTTCCACAATTCATTCATGTAACAAGTGCAGAGCCGTTCTCTGCTCACTCACAGCTGTCAAACCCCCCCCCCCAAAAAAAAACAAGGCAAGATATAAAAGGAAATATTGTAACGTTTGGTTCTTTTAGATCAAAGTGGTGAACTTCGGTCTGTAAATGAGGTCAGTTTAACCACTTAAAGACTTAGGCTCCGTTCACAACTGGGCGATCCGAATCGCGGGCGGAATCGCTGCGATTTTGCCCGCGATTCGAAATAGCGGCAAATCGCTGGACGCCCGTGCGATCCCCGTCACTTCCAATTGCACCCTGACCGTGGCACGATTTTGCCGCAACTTTCACCCGACGAATCATGGCAAAATCACGCAAAGAGAATTGCGGGAAGCCTGTCGCCCAAAGGAAGTACAAGAACTTTTTTTGGGCGTCGGGCGTATACCACAATTCTGTGTGCGTGATTTTACCGCGATTCGTCAGGCGACAATCGCGGCAAAATCCCGCCGCGATCGCGGTGCCCTTGGAAGTGACAGGGATCGCATGGGTGTCCTGCAATTTGCCATGATTCAGGATCGTGGGCGGAATCGCGGCGATTCCTGCCCACGATCGGGGACGCCAAGATGTGATCTGAGCCTTTTTCTGACATTTGTTATTTACAAGTTAAAATTGGTATTTTCTGCTAGAAAATTACTTAGGACACCCAAACATTATATATATATATATATTTTTTTTAGCAGGAGGGCTCTGAATAACGATCGAAATAAAGTCTTGTAAGTGCAGATATGGACATTTTTTTTCTTTTTGGTGTTGTTGTTGGGTGGGGATATATGATCGCAATGTTTTGTGTGTTTTTGAGTTGTTGTTTTTTTTTTATTTAGGGAAAAAAAAAATTATAATAAAAAATGATTTGATTAAAAAAAAAAAAAAAAATAAGCAGTAAAGTTAGCCAATTTTTTTTGTATAATTTGACAGATGATATTACGCCGTGAGAATCGTGATCTATATTCTAAAAAAAAAACCCAAAAAACATGATTCTCATTTCAGAATCGTGCTGCTCTAAATCATGTGCAAGCACAAATGCTTTTTTTTTTTTTTTTTTTTTTTTTAACTTTTTAACTTTCCTTGCATGTGATTGGGTATTCTTTGTAAAGTGAAGCTTCACCTCATTTACTAAGCTCTGGAGCAACTGCACTTGTAAAGTGCACAGTCTATTTGCCTTTAGTAAATCAACCCCCTCCCTGCACTGCAAGGGTTAAATGATCTTGTTTAGCCTAGAGGTACCCAGTACAAATCTGCCCCCCCCTACTGAAGTCCCCCCCTGCCAGCACAAATCGTTGCCCCCCATCCCCCTCCGAGCTCAAATCCTCTCTCTCTCCAAATCCCCCAAGCACAAAACCCCCCAAGCACAAAAAAAACACCCCTCCCAGCAGAAATCCTCTACCCCTCAAATTTCCCCTTGAGCACAAATCCCCCCCCCCCCACTTTGAATAACCCCTCCCAGCACAAATTCTTCCCCCAATCCCCCCTTCTAGCACAGATCCCCCCCCCAAATGTCCCCTCCTAGCACAAATACCTAGTAGCACAAGTTGCCCCTCCCCCCAAAAAATGTCCCTGCCTAGCACAAATTCCCTCCTCCCTCTACCATATCACCTCTTCTAGCAGAAACCCCCCAAATCCCCCTCCTAGGACAAATCTTCTTCCCCTCAAATCCCCCTCCTAGAACAAATCTTCTTCCCCCCAAATCCCCCTCCTAGAACAAATCTTCTTCCCCCCAAATCCCCCTCCTAAAACAAATCTTCTTCCCCCCAAATCCCCCTCCTAGAACAAATCTTCTTCCCCCCAAATCCCCCTCCTAGAACAAATCTTCTTCCCCCCCCCGAATCTCCCTCCAACACAAATCACCATTCCTAGCACCCCCCGCCCCTCAATTTCAGCTCCTAGAACACAAATACCCCCCCCCCCAACCTCACAGTGCCCAGGGCAGCTGTCCCTTCTGCCCACCCCTTGTCCCAGCCCTGGGTGCAGGGATAGGCTGGATTACTTACCTAATTCCTGGCTCCAGCTCTGTCCTATGGCATTATCACGCCTAGAGCGAGGCTATTAACCCTGCATTGCCCACGGGGAGGCGAGCCGGAAACCGCGGCCTGAAGCCCCCTCTAGAGAGGAGGCTACATAGATTGAGGGACCCTGCCAGGGCCAGGAGTAGGGTAAGTATTACACCCTTTCCATGCACCCCTAGACTAAATGAGTATTTAGTATTGGCTCCAGCTGGGTCCCTCAGTTTATGTAGCCTCCTCCCTAGGGGGCTTCAGGCCGCGGTCGCCGTCTTGCCTCCCCGTGGGCAATGCAGGGTTAATAGCCTCGCACTAGGCGTGATAATGCCATAGGACTGCCTACAGACCGGGGCCTGAGGGCAGAGCTGGCGCCAGGAATTAGGTAATCCAGCCTATCCCCGCATCTCTAGACTAAACCATCATTTAACCCTTGCAGCGCGGGGGGGGGGGGGGGGGGGGCCTACATTTTGTGTCATTCCCGGAGTTCAGCTTTAACTGAAAATAACCCACTTTTTGGGAAAATACAAATACTTATCTTGGTGGGTTAGCATTGAGAATTGAACCTACAAGGGCTCACCTTACAAAGATAAAACACCTAGATAAGAAGCTTTAAAAAAAAAAAAAAATTTTTTAAAAATGACAGCTATTTTCAGTTGTGCCCAATGAGACTTAAAAATAACTGTCACATAATACAATAAAATATTAATGTGTAAAGATTTGTGATTTCAGCCAACAGCGTCTCATTAAACCTCATTAAACCAGCAATCAACAGCATCCAATCAGAATCAATTTGGCAGCGATTAGAAATCAGACTGCTGATGGCGCTTTTGCTCAGATTTACTGAATAAGCTTAAAAAAGTACAACAAGAAAAAAACAACTCATTTCTAAGTAATCTCTAAAAGTAACTGAATATCGTGTTCTATTCAAAATCCCAATCCCTGCATGGAATGGAGAAGGATGAAAGGTATATGAGAGGAACACAACAACAGCAAATAACTGAGCACATGAAAATGGAGGGGGGGGGGGGGGATTTACTAAAACAGGAACAGCCATGTATAGTAACCAATCAGCTTCTGTCTTCAGCTTGTTTAGCTAAGCTTTGAAAATGAAAGCTGGAGGCTGATTGGCTGCCATGCACAGCTACTACAGATTCTGTCTGCTCCAGAATGACAATATATACTGTAAATATACACAATATCACATAGTAAAGATTTATGATTCTGACAATATAAATAAAAGGATACATTGTGTACATTAGTATAGACATGCAGAAGAGGAGCACATAGTGGAGTCCTGTAGTAAAGGAGAATCTAGTAGAGGAGCACCTGTAGAGGAGCACACAGTGTAGCACTCTATAGAGGAGCAACCAGTAGAGGAGCACACAGCGTAGCGCCGTATGGAGAAGCACCCAGTAGTCTAGCACCCTCTAGAGGAGCACCTAGTAGTGTCGCACCCTGTAAAGGAGCTCCCAATAGTATAGCACCCTGTAGAGAAGCACTCTTTGAAGGAGCACACAGTGGAGCACCCTGTACAGGGGCACCGAGTAGAGGAACACACAGTGCAGAAATCCTGTAGAGGAGCACCCTGTAGTGTAGCACCCCATAGAGGAGCACCCTGTAGTGTAGCACCCCATGGAAGAGCGCTCCATAGAGGAGCACCCCGTGGAAGAACATCCTGTAGCGGACCACCCTGTAGAGGAGCAAGCAGTAGAGGAGCACCCTGTAGTGGAGCACCCCGTAGAGGAGCACTCCGCAGTGGGGCACCCAGTAGAGGAGCACCCTGTAGAGGAGCACCCTGTAGTGGAGCACCCCGTAGTGGGGCACCCAGTAGAGAAGCACCCTGTAGAGAAGCACCTTGTAGAGGAGCACTCTGTAGTGATGCACCATGTAGTGATGCACCATGTAGTGGAGCATCCCATAGAGGAGCACCCTGTAGTGGAGAACCCATAAGGAGCACCCTGTAGTTGAGCACCTCGTGAAGGAGCACCCCGTAGTGGAGCACTCCATAGAAGAACACCCTGTTGTGAAGCAACCTGTAGAGGAGCACCCAGTAGAGGATCACCCTGTATAGGATCATCCGGTAGTGAGGCATCCTATAGTGGATCACCCAGTAGTGGAGCACCCCGTAGAGGATCACCCCATAGAGGAGCACCTGGTAGTGAAGCACCCCATAGTAGAGGAGCCCCCCTGTAGTAGTGGAGCCCCCTTTAGTAGTGGAGCTCCCTGTAGTAGTGGAGCCCTCCTGTAGTAGTGGAGCCCCCCGTAGTAGTGAAGCCCCCCCATAGTAGTGGAGCCCCCCTGTAGTAGTGGATCCCCCTGTAGTAGTGGAGCCCCCCTCTTGTAGAGGAGCCCCCTGTAGTAGTGTAGCCAGTGGAGCCCCCCCGTAGTAGTGGAGCCCCCCATAGTAGTGGATCCCCCCGTAGTAGTGGAGCCCCCCGTAGTAGTGGAGACCCCCTGTAGTAGTGGAGCCCCTGTAGTAGTGGAGCTCACCCTTTAGTAGTGGATCCCCCTGTAGTAGAGGAGCCCCCCTGTAGTAGTGGAGCCCCCCTGTAGTAGAGGAGCACCCCTGTAGTAGCGGAGCCCCCTGTAGTAGAAGAGCCCCCTGTAGTAGTGGAGCCACCCGTAGTAGTGTAGCCCTCCCTGTAGTAGTGGAGCCCCCCATAGTAGTGGAGCCCCCCTGTAGTAGTGGAGCCCCCTGTAGTAGTGGAGCCCCCCTGTAGTAGTGGAGCCCCCTGTAGTAGTGGAGCCCGCTGTAGTAGAGGAGCCCCCCCTGTAGTAGTGGAGCCCCCTGTAGTAGTGGAGCCCCCCTGTAGTAGTGGACAACCTGTAGTAGTGGAGCCCCCCTGTAGTAGTGGAGCCCCCCTGTAGTAGAGGAGCCCCCCTGTAGTAGTGGAGCCCCCCTGTATTAGTAGAGCCCCCTGTAGTAGTGGACCCCCCCTGTAGTTGAGGAGCCCCCTGTAGTAGTGGAGCCCCCCTGTAGTAGTGGAGCCCCCCTGTAGTAGTAGAGCCCCCTGTAGTAGTGAAGCCCCCCTGTAGTATTGGAGCCCCCTGTAGTAGTGGAGCCCCCCCTGTAGTAGTGGAGCCCCCTGTAGTAGTGGAGCCCCCCTGTAGTAGTGGAGCCCCCTGTAGTAGTGGAGCCCCCCTGTAGTGGTGGATTCCCCCCCCCCCGTAGTAGTGGAGCCCCCTGTAGTAGTGGAGAACCCTCTGTAGTAGTTGAGCCCCCTGTAGTAGTAGAGCCCCCCTGTAGTAGTGGAGCCCCCTGTAGTAGTGGATCCCCCCTGTAGTAGTGGAGCCCCCTGTAGTAGTGGATTCCCCTGTAGCAGTGGAGCCCCCTGTAGTAGTGGAGCCCCTTGTAGTAGTGGAGCCCCCTGTAGTAGTGGAGCCCCCCTGTAGTAGTGGAGCCCCCTGTAGTAGTGGAGCCCCCCTGTAGTAGTGGAGCCCCCTGTAGTAGTGGAGCCCCCCTGTAGTGGTGGATTCCCCCCCCGTAGTAGTGGAGCCCCCCGTAGTAGTGGAGAACCCTCTGTAGTAGTTGAGCCCCCTGTAGTAGTAGAGCCCCCCTGTAGTAGTGGAGCCCCCTGTAGTAGTGGATCCCCCCTGTAGTAGTGGAGCCCCCTGTAGTAGTGGATTCCCCTGTAGCAGTGGAGCCCCCTGTAGTAGTGGAGCCCCTTGTAGTTGTGGAGCCCCCTGTAGTAGTGGAGCCCCCCTGTAGTAGTGGAGCCCCCTGTAGTAGTAGAGCCCCCTGCAGTAGTAGAGCCCCCTGTAGTAGTGGAGCCTCCCTGTAGTATTGGAGCCCCCAGTAGTAGTGGAGCCCCCCCTGTAGTAGTGGAGCCCCCTGTAGTAGTGGATCCCCCTGTAGCAGTGAAGCCTCCCTGTAGTAGTGGAGCCCCCTGTAGTAGTGGAGCCCCCCCTGTAGTAGTGGAGCCCCCCAGTAGTAGTGGATCCCCCCTGTAGTCGTGGAGCCCCTTGTAGTCGTGGAGCCCCCTGTAGTAGTGGAGCCCCCCTGTAGTAGTGGAGCCCCCTGTAGTAGTGGATCCCCCTGTAGTAGTGGATCCCCCCTGTAGTAGTGGAGCCCCCCTGTAGTAGTGGATCCCCCTGTAGTAGTGGAGCCCCCCCTGTAGTAGTGGAGCCCCCCAGTAGTAGAGGATCCCCCTGTAGTAGTGGAGCCCCCTGTAGCAGTGGAGCGCCCCTGTAGTAGTGGAGCCCCTTGTAGTAGTGGAGCCCCCCTGTAGTAGTGGAGCCCCCTGTAGTAGTAGAGCCCCCTGTAGTAGTAAAGCCCCCTATAGTAGTAGAGCCCCCTGTAGTAGTGGAGCCCCCCTGTAGTAGAGAACCCCCTGTAGTAGTGGAGCCCCCCTGTAGTAGTGGACCCCCCCTGTAGTAGAGGACCCCCCTGTAGTAGTGGAGCCCCCCTGTAGTAGAGGATCCCCCTGTAGTAGTGGAGCCCCCTGTAGTAGAGAATCTCCCCTGTAGTAGTGGACCCCCCCTGTAGTAGTGGAGCCCCCCTGTAGTAGTGGAGCCCCCTGTAGTAGTGGAGCCCCCTTGTAGTAGAGGACCCCCCTGTAGAAGTGGATCCCCCCTGTAGTAGTAGATCCCCCTGTAGTAGTGGATCCCCCTGTAGCAGTGGAGCCCCCTGTAGTAGTGGAGCCCCCTGTAGTAGTGGAGCCCCCTGTAGCAGTGGAGCCCCCCTGTAGTAGTGGAGCCCCCTGTAGTAGTAGAGCCCCCTGTAGTAGTGGAGCCCCGTATAGTAGTAGAGCCCCCTGTAGTAGTGGAGCCCCCCTGTAGTAGTGGAGCCCCCCTGTAGTAGTGGAGCCCCCCCTGTAGTAGCAGAGCCCCCCTGTAGTAGTGGAGCCCCCCGGTAGCAGTGGAGCCCCCCGGTAGTAGTGGAGCCCCCTGTAGTAGTGGAGTCCCCTGTAGTAGTGGATCCCCCTGTAGTAGTGGAGCCCCCCGTAGTAATGGAGCCCCCCTGTAGTAGTGGAGCCCCCCTGTAGTAGAGGACCCCCTGTAGTAGTGGAGCCCCCCGTAGTAATGGAGCCCCCCTGTAGTAGTGGAGCCCCCCTGTAGTAGTGGAGCCCCCCGTAGTAGTGGAGCCCCCCTGTAGTAGAGGACCCCCTGTAGTAGTGGAGCCCCCCTGTAGTAGTGGAGCCCCCTGCAGTAGTGGAGCCCCCCGTAGTAATAGAGCCTCCCTGTAGTAGTGGAGCCCCCCTGTAGTAGTGGAGCCCCCTGTAGTAGTGGAGCCTCCCTGTAGTAGTGGAGCCCCCTGTAGTAGAAGAGCCCCCTGTAGTAGTGGATCCCCCCTGTAGTAGTGGATCCGCCCTGTAGTAGTGAAGCCCCCCTGTAGTAGTGGATCCCCCCTGTAGTAGTGGAGCCCCCCTGTAGTAGTGAAGCCCCCCTGTAGTAGTGGATCCCCCTGTAGTAGTGGAGCCCCCTGTAGTAGTGGAGCCCCCCTGTAGTAGTGGAGCCCCCCCTGTAGTAGTGGAGCCCCCCTGTAGTAGTGGAGCCCCCCCTGTAGTAGTGAAGCCCCCCTGTTGTAGTGGATCCCCCCTGTAGTAGAGGACACCCTGTAGTAGTGGAGCCCCCCTGTAGTAGTGAAGCCCCCCTGTAGTAGTGGATCCCCCCTGTAGTAGTGAAGCCCCCCTGTAGTAGTGGATCCCCCCGTAGTAGTGGAGCCCCCCTGTAGTAGTGGAGCCCCCCCTGTAGTAGTGGAGCCCCCCTGTAGTAGTGGAGCCCCCCCTGTAGTAGCGGAGCCCCCCTGTAGTAGTGAAGCCCCCCTGTTGTAGTGGATCCCCCCTGTAGTAGAGGACACCCTGTAGTAGTGGAGCCCCCCTGTAGTAGTGAAGCCCCCCTGTAGTAGTGGATCCCCCCTGTAGTAGTGAAGCCCCCCTGTAGTAGTGGATCCCCCCGTAGTAGTGGAGCCCCCCTGTAGTAGTGGAGCCCCCCCTGTAGTAGTGGAGCCCCCCTGTAGTAGTGGAGCCCCCCCTGTAGTAGCGGAGCCCCCCTGTAGTAGTGAAGCCCCCCTGTTGTAGTGGATCCCCCCTGTAGTAGTGGATCCCCCTGTAGTAGAGGACACCCTGTAGTAGTGGATCCCCCCTGTAGTAGTGAAGCCCCCCTGTAGTAGTGGATCCCCCCTGTAGTAGTGGATCCCCCTGTAGTAAAGGACACCCTGTAGTAGTGGATCCCCCCTGTAGTAGTGAAGCCCCCCTGTAGTAGTGGATCCCCCCTGTAGTAGTGGAGCCCCCCTGTAGTAGTGAAGCCCCCCTGTAGTAGTGGATCCCCCTGTAGTAGTGGAGCCCCCTGTAGTAGTGGAGCCCCCCTGTAGTAGTGGAGCCCCCTGTAGTAGTGGAGCCCCCCTGTAGTAGTGGAGTCCCCTGTAGTAGTGGATCCCCCCTGTAGTAGTGGATCCCCCTGTAGTAGAGGACACCCTGTAGTAGAGGACACCCTGTAGTAGTGGATCCCCCCTGTAGTAGTGAAGCCCCCCTGTAGTAGTGGATCCCCCTGTAGTAGAGGACACCCTGTAGTAGTGGATCCCCCCTGTAGTAGTGAAGCCCCCCTGTAGTAGTGGATCCCCCCTGTAGTAGTGGAGCCCCCCTGTAGTAGTGAAGCCCCCCTGTAGTAGTGGATCCCCCTGTAGTAGTGGAGCCCCCTGTAGTAGTGGAGCCCCCCTGTAGTAGTGGAGCCCCCTGTAGTAGTGGAGCCCCCCGTAGTAGTGGAGTCCCCTGTAGTAGTGGATCCCCCCTGTAGTAGTGGATCCCCCTGTAGTAGAGGACACCCTGTAGTAGAGGACACCCTGTAGTAGTGGATCCCCCCTGTAGTAGTGAAGCCCCCCTGTAGTAGTGGATCCCCCTGTAGTAGAGGACACCCTGTAGTAGAGGACACCCTGTAGTAGTGGATCCCCCCTGTAGTAGTGAAGCCCCCCTGTAGTAGTGGATCCCCCTGTAGTAGAGGACACCCTGTAGTAGAGGACACCCTGTAGTAGTGGATCCCCCCTGTAGTAGTGAAGCCCCCCTGTAGTAGTGGATCCCCCTGTAGTAGAGGACACCCTGTAGTAGAGGACACCCTGTAGTAGTGGATCCCCCCTGTAGTAGTGGACCCCCCTGTAGTAGTGGAGCCCCCTGTAGTAGGGGGTGTGTGTGTGTAGATCCGGGGGGGGGTTGTATGTGTCCGGGTGATGTTAGTGATGAGTCTCCCCTCCCCCGGTGTGTACAGATCGGTGTACAATCCCCCCATACATTATAACAAGGAGTCCTCGGGAGTAGGTTGTAGAGCAGTCGGATGAATGCGGAGATGTCACTCACCGTGGCTCCGGGCCCCCAGGCCCCCGCGGGGGCAGCAGGTAATCAGCAGGAGGCAGAGGACGGCGCCTGCAGGGAGACCCATCCTGGTGCTGGAGGCCTCCGAGGTGTGACGGATGAGGGGCCCCCTGGGCTCCCGATCACACTGGGCGCATACCGCCCCGCTCTGCTCTCCCCGGCCGCGATCAGCACCACGGACAGCGACTGGAGAGCCGAGCTGAGACTGCGCCCGCTGACCCCGCCCCTCCGCCTCACAGCCCCGCCCCCCCACCTATCACCGACCAGCGATGAGCGCTTCATAGGGACACGCCCATTAACCCTTCACTGACCACCATGCCTGCTTCCTGTATGTCACCCCAATCTGCCTTATTGATTCCCGACGTTTAAAGGGCATATATATACATATACATACATATATATAAAAAAAAAAAAGATATATCTAAAAAATAAATCTAAAAAATTATATAAAAATATATTCACTCGCTGGCCGCTTTATTAGGTACATCTGTACCAACCCAGTACTAGCAAGGTGTACCTAATAAAGTGGCCAGTAAATATATCCCTTATATGTAGAGTTTTTTCATTATACATACATATATATATATATATATATATACATATATATTGTTGAACTGTGTGTGTGTGAAAAAGTATTTGCCCCCGTCCTGATTTTTTATTTTTTTGCATATTTCTCACACTTAAATGTTTCAGATCATCAAACAAACTCTAATATTACACAAAGATAACCCGAGTGAATACAAGATGCAGTTTTTAAATGATAATTTCATTTATTTAGGGATAAAAAGTGACATTCACACAGATCGGGAGTTCTGACCTCACTCAAAATTCATTTCGTTACTGCGAAGGGCAGCCAGGCAACTAAGCATTTTCAAAAGAAAGTCAACAAAGACTGACCCTGACAGTTTTTTTTCAATGAAAGTTTCCTTTAGAGGTATCATTATTATTATTATTATTATTATTATGGTAATAAAGAAGGCTGCCAGTGTTGAGCCTTCATTCTGAAAATGCTAGTTTCTTGGCTTTTCTTACCCTCTTGCTGTAATTTGTGGAGCCGCTGACCTGAGGACAGATGGGCCTCATTCACATGAAAATCGCAGCGTTTTTTTTTTCCACAGCCACACGCAGTGTCTATAGAGGTGAATCGCTGTATTCACTTAAACATTGAGACTTTTTTTGAACCAGCATTTACCAGCGTGTGTGACGTGTGAAAGATTCACGTTTGGGGAACACGTTGAAATGCACATGAACAGGTAAATGCCGATTCAACCAATCGCCTCTATGGATGACTGCGCCCGACCACGCCCAGCAAATTGTGTCGTCACGGCCACTTGTGCTCTTCCACCCTTGTGCTTACAGTACAGGGAGGATTCTTTTCTGTTCCAGCATGACTGTCTGTGCCCCTGTGTACAGAGCTCCATACAGACCTGACTGGATGAGTTTAATTATTATTATTATTATTATTATTATACAGGATTTATATATCGCCAACAGTTTACACAGCTCTTTACAACATGAGGGCAGACAGTACAGTTACATTACAATTCAATACAGGAGGAATCAGATTAATGTGGAGGAACTTGTAGAAGTGACCCCTTAGATTGGTGGTCAGTTTAGAGGTGACCCTTTAGATTGGTGGTCAGTTTAGAGGTGAGCCCTTACATTGGTTTTCAGCGCTGAAGTGACCTCTTACATTGGTGGTCAGTGTAGAGGTGACCCCTTACATTGGTGGTCAGCGTAGAAGTGACCTCTTACAAAAGTGGTCACTGTAGAAGTGACCCTTTACAATGGTGGTCAGTGTTGAGGTGACCCCTTACATTGGTGGTCAGTGTAGAAGTGACCCTTTACAATGGTGGTCAGTGTTGAGGTGACCCCTTACATTGGTGGTCAGTGTAGAGGTGCTCCCTTACATTGGTGGTCAGTGTAGAAGTGACTCCTTACATTGGTGGTCAGTGTAGAAGTGACTCCTTACATTGGTGGTCAGTGTAGCAGTGACCCCTTACATTGGTGGTCAGTGTAGGGGTGAACCCTTAGATTGGTGGTCAGTGTAGGGGTGACCCATTACATTGGTGATCAGTGTATAAGTAACCCTTTACTTTGGTGGTCGATCTAGAAGTGAGCCCTTAGATTGGTGGTTGGTGTAGAAGTGTTCAATTATAGTGTAGATCAGTGTATTCAGTGACCCATTACATTGATGGTCAGTGTAGAGGAGACCCCTTACATTGGTGGTCAGTGTAGGGGTGACCCTTTACATTGGCGATCAGCGTAGAAGTGACTCCTTACATTGGTGGTCAGTGTAACAGTGACCCCTTACATTGGTGGTCAGTGTAGAGATGACCCCTTAGATTGGTGGTCAGTGTAGAGGTAACCCCTTAGATTGGTGGTCAGTGTAGAGGTGACCCCTTAGATTGGTGGTCAGTGTAGAGGTGACCCCTTAGATTGGTGGTCAGTGTAGAGGTGACTCCTTAGATCGGTGGTCAGTGTAGAGATGACCCCTTAGATTGGTGGTCAGTGTAGAGATGACCCCTTAGATTGGTGGTCAGTGAAGGGGTGACCCCTTAGATTGGTGGTCAGTGTAGAGATGACCCCTTAGATTGGTGGTCAGTATAGAGGTGACCCCTTAGATTGGTGGTCAGTGTAGAGGTGACCCCTTAGATTGGTGGTCAGTGTAGAGGAGACCCCTTAGATTGGTGGTCAGTATAGAGGTGACCCCTTAGATTGGTGGTCAGTGTAGAGATGACCCCTTAGATTGGTGGTCAGTGTAGAGGTGACCCCTTAGATTGGTGGTCAGTGTAGAGGAGACCCCTTAGATTGGTGGTCAGTATAGAGGTGACCCCTTAGATTGGTGGTCAGTGTAGAGATGACCCCTTAGATTGGTGGTCAGTGTAGGGGTGACTCCTTAGATTGATGGTCAGTGTAGAGGTGACTCCTTAGATTGGTGGTCAGTGTAGAGGTGACTCCTTAGATTGGTGGTCAGTGTAGGGGTGACCCCTTATGGTACATTAATGGTTGGTTTAGAAGTTACCCATCACATTGGCGGTTTGTGTAGAGGTGACCCCTTACATTGGTGGTCGGTGTAGAAAACTATTGGTTGTCCTGACAGATGCCACGCGGTATTGCGGTGATCAGCATACTCGGTTCCTGTACAGGTAGGATCCAGAATACAGACTATTGGGAATCCGGCACATAATAAAATTTTTCTGCTCAGTGTGTATAATGGCGGTACATTCATATATATATATATATATATATAAACCGTCTCAGATCGCTCCCCTAACACCCACTCACTGTTAGTAACCATAGTAATTGCATCATCTATATGTCCACTCCACCCCCCCCCCCCCCCCCCCATACATGACACTCATTAGTCTGGCAGATCTCCGTCTCCAGACTGGGGGGGGGGGGGGAACGTATTGTTGAACTGATGAAATCTGCGGCTCCAAGCTGTCCAGTCTACACCTATTCTCAGATAAAGCCTGGTGACCGATGGGAGGGCGGTCTATGGAGGGATGTCCTCCTACATGTGCATTCAGGAAGGACTAATGATGGAAAGGCCAATAACACAATCAATTTTCGGGTCACTGGAGTCACAACAATAAAAGATTATTTTTGATTGGTTGATAAGAGTTGCTAAAAATAGCGTTTTGCTACATTTAGGGTCCATTCACTCTATTTAATTGCGGTAATGATTGCATTAAAGGGTAACTCCACTTTGTGGAGGAAAAAAAATAGCAAGTAAAAAAAAAATATATATATATTCAATAATAATATTTATTAATAATAATAATAATAATCAATAATAATATATAACAATAGTAGTAGTAGTAATAATAATAATATAAATAAAACTATTCAAAAATAATTGATCATTATTAAAAATGACCTCTTGGTTTTAATCAGCAGCACTGTAATTTCCTGTAAAATACAACATGGCAACCTGGAGGTGTTCTGTACACAGGTGGGATACAGAACACCTCCCCCCCAAGAAGTGTCATTTCCTGCTTGTGTGATTGGCTCACTGATTTTCCCAGAAGTCTGCACTAAGATACAAGTCCGTTTTTGGGCGTCCCCTGGAATAAAAATGTCATTTTTGGTGAGATACTCAGATACTCCCAAAGGGAAATCACATCTAAAAAGGTATGCAGACCCTGTCACTTTCCTTATTAGAGTCATGCAAGTGCAGAAGCTGATTGATAATTATAAAGTCACTCCCATTCACATTGAACATGGACACAGACAAACAAACAGCTATTTCTTCAGAATAATAAAAGGTAACAATCTGCAACAAAGTTTATTAAAATTCTTGTAATGTACATCGATCACCCAGAGGGGAATGTGCTTTTCTCATCGAAAGTGGAGTTACTCTTTAATGTGTGCATTGCTGCAACATATGTTAAGTGTATTGAAGCAACTCCTAAACATATATATAAATAAAAAAACTTAACTATATATATATATATATATAATATAAAATCCGGAGGCACCTTACTGACCATGTCCACTTTTATTGGGGGTGCGGCGGGGGTGGAGCAGGGGGTGCGGATAACAGAAGCATGCGAAGAACACCACACTAAATGTTGGGTGTGGCCAAATTGTGCTAACAGTGGGAGGGGCTTAAAGGAATGGTTCAAGGTGCATCTAAAAAAAACTTTTTTTTTTTAGTTTTGGATAGAGTGGAGAGGGATTAGAACCCCTGTTGGTTTTTCATTGCTGTCTGTGCCCCTGTTAGGGAGACTGATCCTCTCTAGTTGTCCTGTTTACTGTTATCAGCGAAAGTGAAAGTAAAAGAAAATCCCAAATTTTCGGTTGACACCAAAGCAGGAATAGAAGGGAAATCATCCAATGGGGATGCTAGTTCTGGTGACACCCTGCAGCGGGTGGGCCAACTCAATATCGAACCCTACGGACTAAGACTGGGATGCCATTAAAGTTCATGTGTGTGTATAACCTTCCAACTTTTTGAGATGGGTATGAGGGACACCTATCAGCAAAACTGTGCAGGCATAGGACACACCCCCTTGCCACGCCCCCTTAAAAGGAGAATTGTACAAAAAAACAAGATTGCTTAAACCCACAAGTGCTTTTTTTTTACCACTACTATTCCTTTATATGGGCTTTCGGAATTTACAAATATAGCAATTAAGAAATCAGATGAAAGGTTTAGCGCTGGAAAACACTTTTTGATAAAAAGTGCATTTTATATACAATTATACAGATCAGACCAAAATGAGGGACAAATGAGGAGGAATGAGGGACAGTTGGGAGCTATGTGTGTGTAAAGGCAGGCGTCCCAATACTTTTGGTAATATAGCGTATATATGGATTTGAATACAGATAACTTTTCAGTTCTACCAGCCACTCATGGTAAGATTGTGGTTCAATAAAAAGGTAGGTGCGGCAAATGCAGAATTGTGAGCCTCCCACCTTAGTACATTGACAATACATAACTTCTTAAAGCTCGTGTTAATGTGCCTACATTCTGCACACATATCGGGGCATCTCTGTAAATATGAGCTGAGCAGAGAGAATATTTACACATTAACAAAAAAAGTCTTATGTCATTACCACACCTCCCAACTTTTTGAGATGGGAATGAGGGACACCTATCAGCAAAAGTATGGAGACATAGGACACACCCCCCTGCCACGCCCCCTTAAAGGAGATTTTTACAAAAAAAAACAAAATTGGTTAAACCCACAAGTGCTTTTTTTTACCACTACTATTCCTTTATATTGGCATTTGGAATTTACAAATGCAGAAACTTAGAAATCGGATGAAAGGTTTGGGTCTGGGAAACACTTTTTGATAGATAAAAAGTGCATTTTATATACAACTACCCTGTTTCCCCGAAAATAAGACCTAGCGTGATTGTCGGTGATGGCTGCAATATAAGCCCTACCCCCCAAATAAGCCCTGGTTAAAGTCCTTGTAGGTCCTATTTTCAGGGTAGGGCTTATTTTCGGGGGAAACAGGGTAGGGCTTATTTGGGGGGGTAGGGCTTATATTGCAGCCATCACCGACAATCACGCTAGGTCTTATTTTTGGGGAAACAGGGAAACAGGGTATATAGATCAGACCAAAATGAGGGACAAATGAGGAGGAAAGAGGGACAGAGGGACATTGCTCCAAATCAGGGACAGTCCCTCCAAATCAGGGACAGTTTGGAGCTATGCATTACCGAAAGTTTTTAAAAGCAGTGCAATCCGTGTGGCCCTTGGCAGGCCGGTTTTCCTTTCTCTGTTGCTAGTCAATGCTAGAATCCGATTGGTTGTTAGGGAAGAGTGCCTATTTTAGACTAGGCCATGTCAGAGAAAATCTTACATTTTGGGTTGTCAGCAGAACCCTAATGGAGGGGAATCCTCCAATGGGGACACTAGTTCTGGTGACAACCAGGAATTCTCTCACTTTAGAGGGATTTCCTCTCACTTCCTGTTTGGGCTATTGGACAGGAAGTGAAGGGACATCTCCCCAAAGGTAAAAAAAAAACTGCAGGGGTTGTAATGCTCCCTTACTCTTTTCACAATAAAAAAACAAAGTTTTTCTCTCTTGTAAAAAACAAAAAAAAAAGTTCTACTTCTTCCTTTAGTTCTACTTTAAGCCTTAGAGGTGAGCTGCGTATAATGGGGTAGAACTTGTCCCCATATCGGTGGCTGTTCTATGGCACTACAGCTAGCAGCACATATTTTTGTCCTAATTACCATCGGTCTGCGGAGCTGTGAGGATGCACAGAGATATCTGCAGGGGAGCTAATGGTGGATGAGTGCTTTTCCAATGAATGATACTTGCTCCTATTGTATGGCACGCCGGGCCTGAAGAGGCGGCAGTTATGACAGCCTGTCCTCTGGGTATAATTCTGGGAACTGGGTGACATTTCATCCATATTAACAAACAGAATTTGCAGGAGATAATGGCAGTAGCTGGAGGGGCCGCTACTAAACAGATGTGTGCGACGCTTGGAAGCAGACGACCGAAAACCATTAAAAAGGAAACTCCGGTTTTGCTGCAAAAATGAAAAACGACGAATTTATCTGGTACATTAGATTTCAGTGCTGATAACAAATGAGCCCCAAAACAAAGATACTTTTTTTTTTTTTTTTCCCTAAATGTACCCGACCTCTGACCTATGGCCAACACTTAATCAGGCTCTAACACTTAACCCCTTCCTCTACCCAAACCCAAAAAACTAACCTTTAACCCTTACACTGCCAGAGACATTTTTGTATTTGATGCAAACATTTAAAAAAAATAATGTTAGGCCTGAAGATTACTTAAACTCTCCCCAAAAAAAGATATATTTTCTGAAGGCAGAGATCCTGGAGAATAAAATAGTTTTGTGTCTCGAGTTTGTAGAAAATGGAGTATCTGAAAGGCATCGGGCGGGGTTGGATCGAAGTTTCTACCAACCGCAAAGAGTTTAAACTTTTTTCCACACTCTATCATACATGCCGTTTGTTGATGGCTTTCTGGCCCTGACCAAGGTTGAGATGGCGCTAGACGAGCCTCCTAACACCTGGAACCTCTGCCTTTCAGCATCCAAATGTGAAGGTTCAGTCTGAGTGGGTTCAGGAAGATGTGAGGACCCTGCAAAAGAAGGCGAGGTAGCCTTCTGGTATTTTGACTGGAGGTCGGGTATTTAGGGACATTGCAGTCGGAAACCAAGGACGCCCCGGCCAGTATGGAAGGACTGCTATTAACATTGTGTCCTCTATCGTAAGCCTCGCAAGAAACCTGGAGATAAATGGCCGGGGAGACGTATAGGCTAGACTGCATGCCCATGGGCTGTAGAGGGCATCCACTGTCACCCCAGAGGGTGTAGAAGATGTGTGATCAATCTCAGTAAGTTCGCATTGCTCGCTGTGGCAAAGAGGTCCAATTCGGGAAGACCCCAGAGGTCTACTATTCAATCCAAGGCTCTCGGATGCCGTGACCATTCGTTGGGATCTACGAACTTTTGTGACAAGAGGTCGGCTTCCGAGTTTAGATGATCTGGGAGATAAACTGCTCTCAGATCGAAACAGATTCCTTTCCGCCCGACAGGATGATGGGCTCTACCTCTCTCAGGAGGGAGCTGCTGTGAGTTCCTCCTTGGCGATGAATATATGACACTGCAGCCCTGTTGTCCATCCGAAGCAATATTGCTTTCCTTCTGATCTGTTGAGTCAGAGCATTCAGAGTAAGGAATGCTGCACGGACTTCTAGGATGTTGGACACTACTCCTGCTGTATTGAAGGCCCATCTCCCTTGTATTGCAATATGGTTGCAGTGAGCCCCCCAGCCTACTGCACCGGCATCTGTGGTAAACGTGGTCCAAGAGATGTGACCCAAAGGGCGCGATTTTACCAGCATATCCCTCTTCGTCCACCAATGTAGACCCCTGTGCATTGGGTTTGTTAGGTGTATACGTAGGGAGAGATCGGATCTGTTCGATTGGTTTAGGAATTCCATTTGAAAGCTCCTCAGGTGCCGATGGGCCCATGGGACCACTGGAATGCATAACATCATCATCCCCAGGAGGCTCAGGCAATTCGACGCAGACAGATAGGGCTGCAGTCTTATGCCGCATACACACGAGCGGACTTTACGGCAGACTTTGCTCGGCGGACTTTGACAGACTTTACGACAGACTTTCTGAATGAACGGACTTGCCTACACACAATCCACCAAAGTCCGTCGAATTCGTACGTGATGACGTACGACCGGACTAAAACAAGGAAGTTCATAGCCAGTAGCCAATAGCTGCCCTAGCGTGGCTTTTTGTCCGTCGAACTAGCATACAGACGAGCGGACTTTTCGACCGGACTCGATTTCAACGGATTGATTTAAAACATGTTTCAAATCTAAGTCCGTCCAACTTTTGAGAAAACAAAGTCCGCTGGAGCCCACACACGATCGAATTGTCTGACGAAATCCCGTCCGCCGGGCAAAGTCTGACGTAAAGTCCGCTCGTGTGTACGCGGCATTACTCTCCATTTTCTGATTGATGGCTGACACTTTCTGTGGAGGCAAGGATACTGTCCCTTTGGCGGTATCGAAGTGGGCGCCCAGATAGATCATCTCCTGTGTAGGAGTGAGGTGAATTTTTACTTGATTTACCACCCAGCCGAATTTTGCCAGGGTTGGCAGAAGGAGTTCCCTGTGGTCCGTTAACTGAGCTGGATCTCTCACTAAAAGTAGAATGTGGTCTAAGTAGTGGTAAACTCTGAGACCTCTTTCTCAAAGTGGGGCCAGGATGGAAATCAACATCTTCGTAAAAACTCTGGGTGATGTACAGAGACTGAAGGGGAGGCTCTGCAGGTGAATTTTTCCTACCGCAAATCTGAGGTACTTCTGAAATGATGGAAGTATGGGAATGTGCAGATATGCACCCTGTAGGTCTACTGATATCACCCAGTCCCCTGGTTGGACTGCACGGATTATGGTCTGTAATGACTCCATTTTGAACCTCTCCTGAAGTATGTGGTAGTTTAATCTTTTGAGATCTGATACGGGTCTCCAGCCTCCAGTCTTTTTGGGTATCAGAAAAAGGGCAGAGTGAAAACCCAAGAATCTCTGGTACGGAGGTACTGGTACGGCTGCTTGCTATTCCTGTAGAGAATGAAGGCACTGATAGAGAGCCTCTGCTTTCTGTGAGGACCCCGGTACTCTAGAAGGGGTGAAGAAATCCTTGGGTGGCTGGCTTGAGAATGTCCAAAAATGACTGTACTGGGTTGTCGAGACCACCCAGGGATTCTGACATCTTTTGACCCAAACCTCGGAAAAGCGTTTCAGTCTGGCTCCCACTGGGATCACCTGGGCTAACTTAGCGTCAAAGGGGTTTTGTGGAGGGGTAGGTGTAACCCCTTGTCTGCGATACTTCATGAAAGTGGATTGTGTGCCTTTCCAATTTTGTGTTGAGCCCCTTCCTTACCTAGACTGCCTGAAATCTCTGTTCCTGAAATGTTGAAACCTGGAAGCGATAGTTCTAGTGCGCCTGGTTCTTCTATCCCGTGGGAGCAAGCCGGATTTGCCTCCTGTGACACGGGAGATGGCCTTGTCTAAGTTCTCTCCAAACAAGGCCTTCCTGTCAAATGGAATTTTGCACCAGTTCTGTTTGGATGCAATGTCTGCTGCCCACGGTTTTAACCATACATAACACGCGTTTTCCCATCGCACTGTGTGGCATTGCCTTTCGCAAAACACCTGATGGAATCAATCGCTGCCTCCCCGATAAAGTCCGCCGAAAGCTTTAGCTCGTCCAGAGCCTTTTATTATATCGTCTTTAGGGACATCTTGACGAATTGCCACTTCTACATTTTACGTCCAAACACGCACAGCATTGGACACAGATGTCAAAGCTATTGCTGGCTTACATGCATTTCCAGCCATCTTACCCTGTTTCCCCGAAAATAAGACCTAGCGTGATTGTCAGTGATGGCTGCAATATAAGCCCTACCCCCCAAATAAGCCCTACCCTGTTTCCCCGAAAATAAGCCCTACGCTGAAAATAAGACCTACAAGGACTTTAACTAGGTCTTATTTTCGGGGAAACAGGGTATATGCTTTCTTCAGATCCATATCTATCCTTCTATCTAAAGGATCTTTAATTGAAGCTGAATCGTTCATAGGAAGCGCGATGTTCTTCGTCAGACGCACTACCGCTGCGTCCCCCGCAGGTGGGCCATACAGCAGAGCGGAATCTGATTCGGCTAGGGGATACAGCTTTGACAACCGATTAATTGGAAATCTCTTTTCTGTCTGATTCCATTTCTCTTCGATGACACCTCTGATATCATCTATCAAGGGAAAAAAAGGACACTTGATTTTTTAGAAAGGGAAAATAGCTTTTCGACTTGAAGGAGCGTCGGCCTCCTTCCAGCCGATAGCCAACTTCACTGCCTGAACATAAGGCTGTACTACTAGGGAAAAGCTGAACCCTGAGGTCTCTGGATCATCTGAGGACTCATCCGACTGAACATTTCCCTCCATCTGTTTAGTAGAGGCAACGCGCCCAGCATGAGGGGGCTCCTCCGTAGAAGGGCCGGGGAGAGAAAGGTTTTTATTTTCCTCCTGAGGTGGTGACTGTATCTGCTGTGTTGAGACCGCGGACATTAATTCCGCAAGAGAGTCCTTCACCGCCTTTTTCACCAAGTCGGTCACTCGTTGACCTTCAGATTCCCTGCCAGCTGCATATTCTCTGAAGCAGCTTTTGCAGACTAGTTTGCCTGGTAGTGGGGTGGCGCCACAGGCTTGACACCTTGCGGACCTTGGGCGTTGGGAATGAGAAGATCGTTTTCTCCTTGAGGATGATTTTTCCCCCACTTGGACGGTGTCTAGACCTGGAAGATCTATCCGGGCTGGGGCTTGAGTCCTCACGACGCCCTGAAGTCCTATATATATTTTTAAAGGAACCAGAGTGGCCCTTAATCTACCCCCATCCCCTTTACCCCTTCTCTTTTTTTTTTTTTTAAAAAGATTTTGCTCACCTTTGGAAAACTTTTCCAAACTCCAGGAGCTCTCAGAGTGGAAACTGCCAAGGGAAAGCAGGCCACCCTACTGAGGCTCCTAGGATCAATAAATAGTGGATAGGGAAAAAAACATGCCCCTATTAAACACACCTGGAACTTAGTGGCTAAAAAAATGGGATGTTTTTTCTATTTCCAAGACGGCCGCGCGGCTTTCAAACGGAACGCCCATGCGCCGACCGGCGGCGCCAGGACCCACCCAGCTCCAAAGCGCCGAGCGTCACGGATGATCGCGCATGTACAAAATGTCGCTGGGCAGGTATAGAAAAGATGGCGCGAGGCGTGCGCTGCCCCTATACACAACACTACACTAATGGGATGGCATATGGGGGGGCACACAGACTCAACCAGAACATGAGAAAAAAAACAGGGAACGGGAACCAAGCAAACCTACAGAAAAAAAAAAAAAAAAGGAATAAGAGATAGCTGCTCCCTCCATTGCCCCACGAGCTGAAGCCTCATCCTCATAAGCAGAACTAATGCCCCTGGTTAGGGGACACGCTGCATGTCCCAAAAGACCCTCAGAAGGGACTCCCTTGCTTTTCAGCAGCCCGGGCCAAGGGACTGCATCCAGGAAAGGCTGAGACCAGATGGAAGCTGCTGGGGGTGCTCTAGTCCTATTCTTTTATAATATTCACTGATCCTGAGGGAGGAGCCAAGACGGAGCTTGTCATAGGTATGCTGCCAAGGGGGCACCCAGAAAAAGTTTTGCCTACAGTTCTACTTTAAGCCCTTTTAAGACCACTTTAACCACTTACTTATCGAGCACTTTCGCCCCCTTCCTGCCCAGGCCAATTTTTAGCTTTCAGCGCTGTCACATTTTGAATGACAAATGCGCGGTCATGCAACACTGCACCCATATGAAATTTGTATAATTTTTTTCACACAAATACAGCTTTCTTTTGGTGGTATTTAATCACCATTGGGTTTTTTATTTTTTGCTAAACAAACGAAAAAAAGACTGAAAATTTTGAAAAAACAAAACATTTTTCATAGTTTGTTATAAAATTTTGCAAACAGGTAATTTTTCGCCACTGATGTGCACTGACGAGGCTGCACTGCTGTGCGCTGAAGAGGCTGCACTGATGGGCACTGAGGGCGAGGCACTGATGAGGCTACACTGATGGACACTGATGAGGGGGCGCTGATGGGGCACTGATGAGGCTGCACTGCTGTGCACTGATGAGGCTGCGCTGACGGGCACTGATAGGGCTGCGCTGATGGGCACTGATGAGGCTGCACTGCTGTGCGCTGATGAGGCTGCACTAATGGGCACTGAGGGCGAGGCACTGATGGGGCTGCACTGATGGACATTGATGAGGCGGCGCTGATGGGGCACTGATGAGGCTGCACTGCTGTGCACTGATGAGGCTGCGCTGATGGGCACTGATGAGGCGGCACTGATGGGCATTGAGGGCGAGGCACTGATGAGGCTGCACTGATGGACACAGTGCCATTAGTTCTGCTTTAACTCAGGGAGGTGAATTTGTTAAAGTGATTGTAAACGATCACCTTGTAAAACAATTGATTCACTTTAAAATGAAAATGAAAGACAAAACATTTTTGTATAGATAGAAAAAAAAACATTATAGATACTTTTGTTTTCCCCTTTTTTTATAAATGATCACATTCCCTTTGTTCTCAGGGGGAGGAGAAGCACACTGAGCTTCCCAGTGAATGGCTGTGCAGCGGGGGGGGGGGGGGGGACGTGTCAGGGCTGATCATTGGAGGAGAGTACACTGAGTTCCCAGCATAGCTAGAGAACTGACCACGCTGTGCTCTCCTGCTTATTGTGGTCAGTTTTTGTATAATAAAGCAGAGGGACTGCCAGGAACACCGGGGATTTCACATGAAGGAAGCGATACATAGAGAACAGGAGACTTTCTCATACAAGTACATGGTACAGCAGGCACATATCAGGAATATGAAGTGTTGGGGGTAACAAACACTTTAAGCTGATGACATTCACATATCCAGACCAAAAAAGGCCATAGAGCTCCCTATACACCTGTAGTCTGTAAGGCCCTCTATTAGCAATGCACAGGTTAATCCTGCTTTTCACACTAGTAGGGATCTGTGCAATCTGCTGTGTCTGAGCACTTGAAGATATGGATCTACAACTGCTGACGTCATTCATCTGGCAGGAGACCAGCAGGAAATTGGTCCGGGGAGGAAAAAAAAAAATCTAATTTTGGATCCTGGAAGGAATTACCATTTCATCCTTGCAGTGAAATTCTAAACAGTTTTTTTTTTTTAAACCCCTGGCATTCCTGTGACTCAACAGCGTGTCTATTCTGAATGGGCACCAAAAAAAAAAAAAATTAGAGATCAGATAAAATAAACATTTTGTAAAATAAAAAGAGGATACAAATTTTCACAGCTTTCTCCTGCCAATTTGTTATTTTCCTCCATTAAAGCAGATCACCTGATCACCAAAGATACAAAATGAAAATGAATAAAATTGTGCCATTTAAATTTGGTCTGTCGGGGCTCCTGGTTAATTATTATACCTGTTGCCCCACCCTATTAGATTGTAAGCTCTTCTGAGCAGGGCCCTCTTAATCCTATTGTATTGTATTATAACTGTATTGTCTCCCTTTTATATTGTAAAGCGCTGCGTAAACTGTTGGCGCTATATAAATCCTGATTAATAATAATAATAATAATAATACTACTTGGTGGATACGGATTGTACAGCTGCAGTTAGTACATGCTCAGTATATTCACACTATTTATGGGACCGCTCTGTTATATAGAACACTGTATGTCTGTTACATGCTGTTTTTCTTTTTTGTTCAATAAACATTTTTCCTTAATTAAAATTTTTTTTTTAAAAATTATAAAATTACAATAAAATTATTAATTTTAATTATTTGTTAATCATAATTTTATTGTACCCAATGAAACCCAATCGCAAAAATATTGTAATTCACAAAATAATTGAAAATAATGAAGTGGTTGTAAACCTTTACATATACCCAGTGAAGTGACTGCCCCCCAGGTGATACACAGAGATTAAACAAATCCTCCCACAGAAGTTGTACCTGTTCAGGTTTCCAACCCCTTTTGTTCTGACAGCTCAGACAAGCTTTATAAATTCCGCATTTTGAACAGGTGTGGAGAAGAGAAGACCGCAGAAGAGCTGCGGTCTTCTCTTCTCTAGATCTGTACAAAATGCAGAGTTTATAAAGCTTGTCTGAGCTGTTAGGAAAAAAAAAGGGGTCGGAAACCTCAACTTACACACTGCAGAGCTCAGTGAGAATACCGCCCCATACACACGGTCGGACATTGATCGGACATTCCGACAACAAAATCCTAGGATTTTTTCCGATGGATGTTGGCTCAAACTTGTCTTGCATACACACGGTCACACAAAGTTGTCGGAAAATCCGATCGTTCTAAACGCGGTGACGTAAAACACGTACGTCGGGACTATAAACGGGGCAGTAGCCAATAGCTTTCATCTCTTTATTTATTCTGAGCATGCGTGGCACTTTGTCCGTCGGATTTGTGTACACACGATCTGAATTTCCGACAACGGATTTTGTTGTCGGAAAATTTTATATCCTGCTCTCCAACTCCGATGGAAAATGTCCGATGGAGCCCACACACGGTCGGAATTTCCGACAACACGCTCCGATCGGACATTTTCCATCGGAAAATCCGACCGTGTGTACGGGGCATAACTCTGTGGCTCCATTCACACTAGGCGTGTTTTTTGATGCATTTTGCAGAAATGCATGGGAATTTTTTAACATGGGTTCCTATGGAACATGTTCACATCAATGCCTTTTTGTACCTCTGCGTTTTTGAAGAGGGTCAGGAACTTTTTTTCATGCAAAATGCAGCGTTTTGAATGTAATAGAATTCAATGGACCAGCATCAAAAACACAAGTGCAGCATTTTGCAGCGTTTTTACAGCAATTTTGACGCGTTTTGCGTTATTGGCTTATTTTTCTTTTTTTAGACTGTATACAGTCTAAAAAAAAACTGTAAAAAAAATAAACGCAAAATGCGGCAAAAACGCTGCTTAAAAACGTGGCAAGCACCACAAAAAACACTGCAGAAACGCTCAAAAGCAACATGCATAGATGTGAATCGAGCCTGAGAGCTGATTGGAGGGAAGAAACACCCCCCCCCCTTCACACAGGGCAAAGGAACAGAAGTGAGGCTGTCAATCAGCTGGAAGCCCCTCCCCTGTCACCTTTTTTCTCTTGGAGTCAGAAAAACTTGTCAGAAGTGACATATGCTGATAGCAGAGGAAGAAAGCAGCAGACAGAAATGACACTAAAGCCCCGTACACACGGGCAGAATGTCGGGAGACTTTTAATGGTTCAAAAACAAACAAAAAAAATAAAATAAAACAGCCGACATTCTTCCCGTGTGTGTGTCGGTCTGGCCGTCTCCGAAAACCAGCAGCCGACCAACTCCCGATCAGAACTCTCAGCAAATGGCAGAGAGCGCTGATCAGAGTGTCCTGGTGGAGGGGGGGGGGGGGGGGGTTGGCGGGGGGGGGGTGGGCGTTCAGCGGGGGGGGGGTCGTTATCATATAACCTTAAAAAAAAAAAAGCAAAAGCGCTTCTAAAGCACCGCAAAAATGACCGGCGCTTTAGTGGCTGTTTTAGCAGCACTTTAGTGTGAAAGGGGTCTAAAGCCCGGTACACATGATCAGAAAATTGTACGAAAATACCGATTTCGGAGCGATCGTACGATAATCTGATCGTTAGTACAGAGCTCTCCGAGAGCCGATCAGGACAGTTCATCCGATATTATTTGATCGTACGATTTTCATATAAATCAGTACAGCTGTCATTCGAAAATGCATTACAACACATGACATCACTTCCAAATTTTTATTCTGGCGCACGAGAATTTTCGTGAATTTAGTAAACTCATCAGATTCAAT
Organism: Lithobates clamitans; assembly: GCA_037952925.1. NCBI lineage: Eukaryota > Metazoa > Chordata > Amphibia > Anura > Ranidae > Lithobates > Lithobates clamitans. The sequence goes on along the minus strand of JBBGZY010002098.1, from coordinate 368,250 downwards.
CTGAGATTAGCATGTAAAAAAAAAACAAAAAAAAACAGACGATCATTCGTCCGATAATCTCATCGTGTGTACCGGGCTTTGGGGCCCAGCAAAAACCCTTTTGCTCCTGCAGTAAACCAGAGGATAGTGCAATTATCAAAGCTGTGCGGCTGCCGCTCACCTGCAGGCAGTTGATGTCCGATAGGGCCGGACCAATACTGACCATGAAATCGGGGGCAGCTTCTCTGTGCTATCCTCATCAATGTAAATTGAAGGTAATGGGGGGGGGGGAGGGGTAAAGCTGCTATCTTGTCTAGGGCCCAGTCTGCTGAAACGGGTGCCTCAAAGTGGAACGTCACTCTCCCAATCAACATTGACTATTTTTAATCCTTATGCTGCTAGCATTAGTAAATAGATACAAAGGTATATTATATTTACTTGTTTTTTTTTTTTATTCCTTAAGTTACTTCCTGGTTTCTTGCCTAGGCAAATGATGCCATATATCCCAGGAGTCTTCAGGGGGGGGGGGGGGGCTTTCTCAGCTAAGCACACTCTCCTGCATGCATGCATGCCTGATCTAAGGGCAGATGGATTCCAGGAAGTAAATGCTACATGAATCATCTGCCCTTACTCAAGATAGCCCCAGCCAGAAATGCTAAGGGGGGGGCGATTTGCAAAGTGATTTCTCAACAAAATAAAGCATGGAGTCATGGATGGACCTGTGAGTTTGCTTTGAATATTAAAAATGAATTAAACAGCGTAGTTCCACTTTAACCGCTTGCCGACCACATAACTTACATATACGGCGGCAAGGCGCGTTCTCCTGAGCCGGATCATCTACCTAGTATGTGATCCAGCACTCCCGTGTCTGGTACCCGCAAGCGCGCTGCCGGCGGCCCGCTCCCGCTATAATTATACACAGTGGAAGCGGATCTGCTGGTACCGCAGACTCGATATCCGCTGGCAATCGCCGATCATTAGGCAGAGAGCCAGAACAGCGATGTAAACAAGGCAGATCGCCGTTCTGGCAGTGGGAAAGGCATGGCCTTCCCCTAGTAAAAGCACCTCGTCCACACAGTACACAAACACTGGCTAGGCACACAGTTAACCCCTTTGATCGCCCCTGATATTAACCTCTTCCCAGCCGGGGTCATTAGTACAGCATATTTTTAAAGCACTAATGACTGTATTAGTGGCAAGGAGAGAGAAAGTAGCGCCATCTGAGTTGCAGTATTAAAAATAATTTAAAGAGGGAGTCCACCTAAACCGCCAAAAAAAAAAATATTAAAAGCCAGCAGCTACAAATACTGCTGCTGCTGACTTTTAATAAATGGCCACTTACCTGTCCCAGGGTCCAGCGATGTCGGCAGGCGACGCCGAGAACCCGCTTGGTTCTCAGCAGCTGCCGCCGCCATCCTAGGTGAGGGAATCAGGAAGTGAAGCGTTTCACTTCCCGGTTCCCTACTGCGCATGCGCGAGTCGCGCTGCGCATCGTAACTGGTCCTCTCTATCTCCTGGGAGCTGTGTGTTTCCCAGGAGACAGCGCGGAGGGACAGGAAGAGGCATAGACTCCCATGGGAGTCTATGCCGGAAGTGGGTGCAAATACCTGTCTTAGACAGGTATCTGCACCCCCCCCCGCGAAAGGTGCCAAATGTGACACCGGAGGGGGGGAGGGTTCCGAAAAGCGGAAGTTCCATTTTTGTGTGGAACTCCGCTTTAATGGCAACAAAGAATGCCTGAGGAAGGAGCGTGCATGCTCCGAACGTGCGCACGTCCTGGCTCCATTTAACATCTGGTAGTGACGTCAGCGGCGTCCTCCCGCGTACACCTATGGACTAGGAAGTGCTGGGGGGCCACCAGCCACGGCCGCGACCAGAGGGACACTGTTGAAATATCGTTTTATGGTATTAATATCGATATTTCAATAATTCATATTGATGAGGAAAGTTCCAAGAAAGTCCGTTCAGTTCTTGTGTAAAAACTCAAAAATTGATTTAATAAAAATAGCAAAATATTACAAGAATATCAAAATTTAGAATGTAAAAATAACAATCAATAGTATATTATATTCTTAAGATGAAGATTGAATCAGATGTGTGTATGTAGAAGCTTTCTTCAATGTCTCGTGTTGTGTGTCTGCAGCAAAATCTGCCTTTCTGTTTTCTGTTACTAGTTTTTACTCTTAAAATCTGACCCCCCACTTTATCTTTGAAAGGGCTGGTTTAGGCCGGGTTCACACCATAACGCGCTGCGGATCGCACAGGAGCGCTGTGCGTCCCTGTTCCCCATTTCAGGGATGAATCAGGACCGACTCTACGCCTGAATCCGGCCCTGAAACGGAGCTAAAGACGTGCAGCGTTTTTGGGCAGTGCGCTCCGCAGTCGCCCCGGAGATATGTGAACCGGCTCCATAGGGAGCCCGTCACATTCTCCCGCTATGCGAATTAGATGCGGGGAAACGCACATCTAATTCGCATAGGTGTTAACCTGGGCTTAAAGTTTCTCTGGGCTTTCTTGTTCTACAGAAAACCGCGGGCTTATCCACGTAATGATGGGAGTTGCTTTCACATTCCTGAGGAGTTGGCAAAAACTGTGTGTGAAACCATTTAACATCCTAAATCAAAATTATATATACATACATATACAGTTGAACCTTGGATTACGAGCATAATCCGTTCCAGGAGAATGCTTGTAATCCAAAGCACTCGCATATCAAAGCGAGTTTCCCCATAAAATTCAATAGAAATGAAGATAATTAGTCCTGCATTGACTTCTATTGCATGCAATACTGCATGTGGCCAGATGTGGGGGGGGGGCACCGGAGAGCCTCGGAAATACTCGGGGACAGCTCGGGGGAACTCGGAAACACTTGGGAACTGAGTATTTCCGAACAGCTCCGAACCGCTCCAAGTGTCACCGGCGCCCCCGCACCTCTGGCCAAATGCGGTACTGCACACCCCATTAGCTTGAATTCTGCTCGTTTTGCGAGACAACACTCGCAAACCAAGTCAGGATTTTTTTTATAAAAAGTTGCTCGTCTTTCAAAACACTCGTTAACCGCATTACTCGTTAACCAAGGTTCCACTGTATGTGTATATTTAAAATATTACAAGAAAAAACAACATTCTTATTAATCTCCTAATCAAGAAATATTGCAGTATAACAGACTTATAATCTTAACTACAACATGAACTTTTACATCTTAAGAAATGTAAATCCTTCCTTCTCACAGATGGGGGAAGGTGACGGAAACCAACAGAAGATTCCTAATTATTGCCATATGTGAGCTCTCCAAAGAAATGGTTGAGCTTATAACAATATGTTTACTTCTGGAAACAAAATAAGTGTAGCGCTAAAAAAGTTTAAAATGTCCAACATAAAGATAAAAATGATCATAAAGTTCTAAGTGCACATTAGAGGAAGTTCCTCCATATATGTATGGATCCTAGTAGTAGGTAATCCTCAGAAGTTATGTGACTTCATACAAGGAGCAAATCAATAAGTGCATAGCATCTGGAGTGAAGACAGACACACCACCACCAACAATGAAGAGGCTTACCGGATCTAATGGACCCAAAGAGACATATGCCAAGTTGGGTCAAAACAGGCTTAGGTGGTAAGTGGCTGTAGGTGATCCAGAGGGGTGGTGATCTTGGGATTAACCATGGACTGGTATGTCCCTCAGAGTGATGTTAGAAACCAAATGACGGTGGTGATGAATGGGGAGGAAAAAGGAAAGGCCACATAGTGTAAATCCATAAAACAGATATGAAATTTATTAAAAAATGAGAAATACACTCACATGTAAATCTTTTAAAACCAGCGCTGTAAGTATATGGCGGCAGTGGGGTCCTACCCGACGCGTTTCGTCCTCTTAGACGACGTCATACATATACATACATATATGGAGGACCTTCCTCTAATGTGCACTTAGAACTTTTGGATCATTTTTGTCTTTATGTTGGACATTTTAAACTTTTTTAGCGCTACACTTATTTTGTTTCCTTTCTATTTGGCATATATCCTGTTGGCCGTGTTAGCTGCTTGTTTATGTTTTTAGGGCAGCGCAGAATCATTTGATACATTCTTCCTTCTGTAATATGTATACTTCTACAAGTATAAAAATCTATATAATTTCACTTTTTCCATAACTAGAAGATATATATATATATAGCTCTCTCTCTCTCTATATTCAACTCAATTATTCTGTAAGATCTAATCCATTCATTCGTTAATGTATATTAGATAAAAGAAACCTTCTGACACCCCCACATGCCACAGCATGTGTTCCATACAGAGCGGATGAACCCTGTTTTACATATTCTTTGTTGCCATTGAATTATTTGTATTACTGCACTCAGATGGCGCTGCTCTCTCTCCTTGCCTTTTGTACCTGCAGAGTTTCCTTCTAGCTCCTCCTCGAGCCTGCAGCCGCCTACAGCCGGCAGTTCATCCCATAGACCAGGGATATGCAATTAGTGGACCTCCAGCTGTTGCAGAACTACAAGTCCCATGAGGCATAGCAAGACTCTGACAGCCACAAGCATGACACCCAGAGGCAGAGGCATGATGGGACTTGTAGTTTTGCAACAGCTGGAGGTCCGCTAATTGCATATCCCTGCCATAGACTGTTCATCAGAGACACCTAGAGACACCCAGTTGCTCTCTCATTGAACTTGGCCCATACCCACTCATCCCAAAGCTTTAGTGCGCCATTATTGTGTTTTTATATCTCTGTATTAGTGTCACTGGTCCCCAAGAAGTGTCAAAAATGTCAGTTAGGGTCCAATTTGTCTGCTGCAATAGCGCAGCCGCGCTATAAGTCGCTGATCGACGCTATAACTAAAAAAAATAAAATAAATTAATAAATATATCCCATAGTTTGTAGACTCGATAACTTTTGCGCAAACCAATCAATATACACTTATTGGGATTTTGCTTACCAAAAATATGCAGCAGAATACATATTGGCCTAAATTTATAAAGAAATTCGATTTTTAATTTTTTTTTTTTTTTTTTATTGGATGTGTTTTATAGCAGAAAGCAAAAAATACATTTTTTTTTCAAAAATTGCCGCCTTTTTTTTGGGTATAGCGCAAAAAAATTAAAAATGTAGAGGTAATCAAATGCCACCAAAAAAAGCTCTATTTGTGGGGGGGAAAAAAAGGCATAAAATTTTATTTGGGTACAGTGTCACACGACCGCGCAATTGTCAGTTAACCACTTAAAGACCAGCCGCTGCAGTTGTACTGCGGCAGGTTGGTGCTATTACGCGAATCACCATCATTGTACGTCGCTTCGAGTAGTAGATATAGCAGCCCGTGGCCCCCAGAGCCCGGGCGCGTGGCTGATGGGCCCGATGTCCGCCAGCCACCCGCGACCGCTCCACACAGAGGCAGAACAAGGATCCGCCAGTGTAAACACGGCGGATCCCCGTTCTGACAGGGGAGCTGAGAGTGATCGTCTGTTCCTGGTGATTAGGAACAGTGATCTCTCTCCTCCTCCAGTCAGCCCCAGCCCCCATACAGTTATAAACACCTCCCAGGGAACACATTTAACACTTTGATCGCCCCCTAGTGTTAACACCTTCCCTGCCAGTGACATTTATACAGTAATCAGTGCATTTTTATAGCACTGATCGCTGTATAAATGTCACTGGTCCCCCCCAAAAAAGTGTCAAAAGTGTCCGATCTGTCTGCCGCAATATAGCAGTCCTGCTAAAAATCGCAGATCGCCGCTATTACTAGTTAAAAAAATTAAATAAATAAAAAAATTATAAAAATGCCATAAATCTATCCCCTATTTTGTAGACACTATAACTTTTGCGCAAACCAATCAATATACGCTTATTGCAATTATTTTTACCAAAAATATGTAGAAGAATACATATTGGCCTAAACTGAGGAAGACTTTTTTATATATTTTTTGGGGATGTTTATTATAGCAAAAAGTAAAAAATTGTTTGTTTTTTTTTCAAAATGGTCACCCTCATTTTGTTTATAGCGCAAAAAATAAAAACCGCAGAGGTGATGAAATACCACCAAAAGAAGGCTCTATTTGTGGGGAAAAGAAAGGCATACAATTTTATTTGTGTACAGCGTCGCACGACCGCGCAGTTGCCAGTTAAATTAACGCAGTGTCGTATCGCAAAAAACGGCCTGGTCAGGAAGGGGGGTAAATCTTCCGGAAGTCAAGTGGTTAAAGAGCAATTCCTGGCAACACAGGTACTCAGTACTCACATGAGCGCATGGATACAGATAATTTGCAGCGTTCAGAGGAGGCTAAACGCCGCCTCTGGGTGCGGCAACACTCTTTGCGATGGCTGCATACAAACTGACCAATTGGCTGTGGCCAGAACGCTGAAGAAACACAACCCCTAGATACACACCGCGCCCAGGGTCTTTACTTGCATGTAACCAATGAGCGGTTACATGCCAACATAGGTGGCACCAGTGGTGGCTGATGATAAAAAATTCGGGGGGGGGGCGCAAACAAACCCATCCAGGTCCTTACCTGCAAAAAGGAGCCTCCAGCCTGGGCTGTTACGGCTCCCCTGATACCCGGCGGCTTCCGTGTTCCAAATCTTCAGTCTCCTGACTGGCCGGGACGAGAAGCCGGAAACTGTAAGTGACGCAATGGTGAATTTTGATTCGTTAAGATCAAAAGTGGGAAGGTTCGGGGCGCAGTGCTCTGCGCCCTAGAGGACAACTTATAGCAAGCCAATTAGAGCCTCAGGCTCTTATCATGTGCTTGTTAAAAATTGGCGGACCTAATAGACACCTATTAGTCCGGTGCCCCGCACAGTGCACTGCACACACATAGTCATATTATCATTTATTTTAAAATAAATCATTCTAACATTTTTTTAACTTGGGTGGGGGGGCGGTTCTCCTGTGCCCCTTATGGACCCACCACCACTGGGTGGCACTGGCCATTGATTTGTACAAATCTGACAGCCGCCATTGGTCGCACACAGCGTGTGCAGGCAGCATTTACAACCACCGCCGAGAATCTGCAGATTTTTTTGGGCTTCTGCCTCCAGACACTCATGTGAATGTAACCAATGCTCTCCAGCAACCCCAACAGTTGTGTTAGAAGGTTCACCAAATTAACCTTATTTCTTGCAATTCCCTGCAGACACAATCACACTTCTATAGAAGGATTAGCAGAAGGCAGCAGGAATCGACTTCATTAAGTCTGTGCTATGTAATTTGACTCTCTGCTTTTTGCCTTAATAACATTAAGGCTTTCAGGGTAGGTCTGAATCGGATTAGGGAACTTGAGAAATGTTTTATAACCAACATTTGTTTTTCTATCATCATCAAGCACCCCTTTCAAGTTGGATGTTCCACCAACACCAGCAGGTGTGTTCCAGGATCACCAGCAGGTGTGTTCCAGCATCACCAGCAGGTGTGTTCCAGGATCACCAGATTGCAGACACAAGGGAATGGGGAGGACTGGTGCAGTACAGCTCCTGATGGATGAAAAACTGAACTACTCAGCAGGTAGGCTTTATACTGTGGTAAACCCTTAGGCTGCATTCACACCTGAGCGTTTCAAAGTTGCGCGTTTTTGTTGCAGTTTTCACCACGATTTTGTTCAGGTCACCCATGGAAAAGGCAGAAAAACATCTGTAATCTGCCCCAAAGAAGCTCATGTTCTTTTTTGAGCTTAGGGCGTTTTTCAGGTGACAAAATGCTCAGATGTGAACAGGTGCCATTGAAATGAATGGGATTTTGGTTGTTGGGCGTTTTTCAGGCGTTTTATGAGCTCAAAACGCTCAGGTGTGAATGCAGCCTTAAAGGGAGACTTTTTTATTTTTTTTAAATCTACAAGCTTAACAGTTATTTGGTCGGAAAATAACAGAGTCTGAATTACACAAAACGTATTTATTTCACAGGCAGGGGCAGCTCTTTGTGCACAAACACCACACCCATCACACGATTAAACAGGGGTCCGGGCAAGAAGGGAGTAAGTGCTCTGACAAACGGATGGATGGTGAGCATTTAATCCACCAGCAGACTGTTGTTCACAGCTGGGTATTGTTCAAGGAATGCCTGAAAAGAAAAAACAGAAAAAAAGAAGTATAGATTGTAATCACAAAATATATATAACAGGAAAAAAAATCAAGATTTGGTCCTGCCTAAAAAAAGCTAATTTTGAATGATTGAAAGAAAAGGAAGTGAAGAATAGTGCAAAAGGGAGGAGAGAGCGAAGGAAAGGAGAGAGGAAAAGAAAAGGGAAAGAAAGCCATCGAGAGTGCAAAAGGGAAAAGAGAGCCAACGAGAGTGCAAAAGGGGAAAGAGAGCCAACGAGAGTGCAAAAGGGGAAAGAGAGCCAACGAGAGTGCAAAAGGGGAAAGAGAGCCAACGAGAGTGCAAAAGGGGAAAGAGAGCCAACGAGAGTGCAAAAGGGGAAAGAGAGCCAACGAGGGTGCAAAAGGGGAAAGAGGGCCAACGAGAGTGCAAAAGGGGAAAGAGAGCCAACGAGGGTGCAAAAGGGGAAAGAGAGCCAACGAGGGTGCAAAAGGGGAAAGAGAGCCATCGAGGGTGCAAAAGGGGAAAGAGAGCCAACGAGGGTGCAAAAGGGGAAAGAGAGCCAACGAGGGTGCAAAAGGGGAAAGAGAGCCAATGAGAGTGCAAAAGGGGAAAGAGAGCCAACGAGGATGCAAAAGGAGAAAGAGAGCCAACGAGAGTGCAAAAGGGGAAAGAGAGCCAACGAGAGTGCAAAAGGGGAAAGAGAGCCAACGAGAGTGCAAAAGGGAAAGAGCCAACGAGAGTGCAAAAGGGAAAGAGAGCCAACGAGAGTGCAAAAGGGAAAGAGAGCCAACGAGAGTGCAAAAGGGAAAGAGAGCCAACGAGAGTGCAAAAGGGAAAGAGAGCCAACGAGAGTGCAAAAGGGAAAGAGAGCCAACGAGAGTGCAAAAGGGAAAGAGAGCCAATGAGAGTGCAAAAGGGAAAGAGAGCCAACGAGAGTGCAAAAGGGAAAGAGAGCCAACAAGAGTGCAAAAGGGGAAAGAGAGCCAACGAGAGGGGAAATAGAGCCAACGAGAGTGCAAAAGGGAAAGAGAGCCAACGAGAGTGCAAAAGGGAAAAGAGAGCTAACGAGAGTGCAAAAGGGGAAAGAGAGCCAACGAGAGTGCAAAAGGGAAAAGAGAGCCAACGAGAGTGCAAAAGGGAAAAGAGAGCCAACGAGAGTGCAAAAGGGAAAAGAGAGCCAACGAGAGTGCAAAAGGGAAAAGAGAGCCAACGAGAGTGCAAAAGGGAAAAGAGAGCCAACGAGAGTGCAAAAAGGAAAAGAGAGCCAATGAGAGTGCAAAGGGGAAAGAGAGCCAACGAGAGGGGAAAGAGAGCCAATGAGAGTGCAAAAGGGAAAGAGAGCCAACGAGAGTTCAAAAGGGAAAAGAGAGCCAACGAGAGTGCAAAAGGGAAAAGAGAGCCAACGAGAGTGCAAAAGGGAAAAGAGAGCCAACGAGAGTGCAAAAGGGAAAAGAGAGCCAACGAGAGTGCAAAAGGGAAAAGAGAGCCAACGAGAGTGCAAAAGGGAAAAGAGAGCCAACGAGAGTGCAAAAGGGGAAAGAGAGCCAACGAGAGTGCAAAAGGGGAAAGAGAGCCAACGAGAGTGCAAAAGGGGAAAGAGAGCCAAGGAGAGTGCAAAAGGAAAAAAAAAGAGAGCCAACGAGAGTGCAAGGGAGAGAGAATTTTGTCTTGCCCAAAAAATCTTATTTGGACTGACTGAAAAAAAGAGTGCAGGAGCGAGCAAAAGGGAAAGAAGGAGCGAGTAAAAGGGAAAGAAGGAGCGAGCAAAAGGGAAAGAAGGAGCAAGCAAAAGGGAAAGAAGGAGCGAGCAAAAAAGGGAAAGAAGGAGTGAGCAAAAAGGGAAAGAAGGAGCGAGCAAAAAGGGAAAGAAGGAGCGAGCAAAAAGGGAAAGAAGGAGCGAGCAAAAAGGGAAAGAAGGAGCGTGTATAAAAGGAAACAAGGAGCGTGCAAAAGGGAAAGATTGCAAAGACGAGAGAGAAAAGGGAAGGTGAGAGAAAAGAGAAACATAAGGGAAGGAGGGAAATATATCCGTAAAAAAAGAGGGAGAGAGAAATGCTGAGAATGACAGAAGGAGAAAGGGCGGTGAGGAATATTAAATTTCTTGTATAAGAACATAATTCAAGAACACCGACGTACTCCATTCAATAGAGAGCAAACCACTCTTAGCACTCTACGCAGTAGATAAATGGAAGCAAACACTTGGGGTACTTGTATTTTGAACACAATATGGGGCCCGGCACCAAGAGGGTCTCTGTCAGTAGTACATATAAATTAGCACGTGCACAGCTTTGTCAGCCTATATGAACATAATAAAACGATCACAGTCACGATTGTCCTTGAGGAGGATGACGACATTCTGTTATTGCTCATTCTGTATTCGAATTCTGCTCTGAGGTAACAGAGGAGGATTACAGGGGGCAATATGCAGCCCGGCCATCTCAGGCAGGTGGTGGCTCCATTTCAGTGCTTGAAACTACAAGTCCCAGCATGCACCATGTATCTGCCAAGGAATGATGGGATCTGTAGTTCCGCAGGTGGCCTGAGCCTAGAATGTGTTAATGTTTATGACATTTTTGTGCCGTTGATATATACATTGGACATGACGGGGAGCATTATGGTTAGGTGAGGAAGAAACAGGACAAGGACCAGAGAACGCTCACACACACACAGGCATAACAGACTACAAGACAAGTGGGGGGTGGGCTCATGTCACCATGGCAACCATTATAATATTTGCTCATTAGAGATGTCTCAGTTTCACCATAGCAACCACTAGTCTAACCCACTGATGTCTGCTGTTTCCACAGCAACCACCCATTGACTTCAAGGCCAGTGTAGGTTGCTATGGCAACAGCCAATGAGGCCACAGCAAGCACACAATTAGTGCTCATACACACGGCCCAATAGAGTCACACATGCAAAGAGATGCTTGAATACACAATAATGTGAATGTACACAAACTGATCATGACCCCCATACATACAGGAGAGGGGTATGGAGAACGAGGGGTCACCCTCCTAGCACAGGGCACCGAGGTCATACCGACTAATTGGGGGATATTAATGGGACAAAGCTGAGATATGTCAAACACTTGGGCCAAGTCTGTAAGATCGGTAAGACGAGGGGTGGAATTGCCAGAAAGGTTAAACAACGATTTAATTGCAGAGGTAGAAGTGACTGTGATATGCATAGAGAATATGCAGCGGCACATCATGCATTTAAATCTCTTATTAAGGCTCTGGAGCTGTGAATCAGCCTGAGATTAGAGAAAAAAAAAAAACAGATGTTTAAATACAACTCCTAAAATGATCTAAACCATTTGATAGCGTCATAACAATGACATTAACAATGCAGGATGTCACACTCGGGGTTCCTGGTTAATGGGAAAGAAAGAAAGAAAAAGAAAGCGAGAGGGGGGAGGTGGAGAGAGCGAGAGGGGGGGGAGGTGGAGAGAGAGCGAGAGAGGGGGCAGAGAGAGAGAGAGGGGGCAGAGCAAGCGAGAGATGGGCAGAGAGAGCGAGAGATGGGCAGAGAGAGCGAGAGAGGGGGCAGAGCGAGGGGGCAGAGCGAGCGAGAGAGGGGCCAGAGCGAGCGAGAGAGGGGCCAGAGCGAGCGAGAGAGGGGCCAGAGCGAGCGAGAGAGGGGCCAGAGCGAGCGAGAGAGGGGCCAGAGAGAGCGAGAGAGGGGCCAGAGAGAGCGAGAGAGGGGCCAGAGAGAGCGAGAGAGGGGGCAGAGAGAGCGAGAGAGGGGGCAGAGAGAGTGAGCAGAGAAAGCGAGAGAGGGGCAGAAAGAGCGAGAGAGGGGGCACAGAGAGCGAGAGAGGGGGCACAGAGAGCGAGAGAGGGGGCACAGAGAGCGAGAGAGAGAGGGGGCAGAGCGAGAGAGAGAGGGGGCAGAGAGAGAGAGGGGGGCAGAGAGAGAGAGAGGGGGGCAGAGAGAGAGAGAGGGGAGAGCGAGGGGGGAGAGAGCGAGGGGGGAGAGAGCGAGGGGGGAGAGAGCGAGAGAGAGAGGGGGGCAGAGAGAGAGAGGGGGGCAGAGAGAGAGAGGGGGCAGAGAGAGGGGGGCAGAGAGAGGGGGGAGCGAGAGAGGGGGGAGAGCGAGGGGAGAGAGCGAGGGGGGAGAGCGAGGGGGGAGAGCGAGAGAGAGAGCGAGGGGGGAGAGCGAGAGAGGGGGAGAGTGCAAGAGCGAGAGGGGGGAGAGAGGGGGGGAGAGCAAGAGAGGGGGAAGAGAGAGGGGGAGAGCGAGAGAGCGCAAGAGAGAGGGGGGGAGAGAGAGGGGAGAGCGCAAGAGAGAGAGGGGGGAGAGAGAGAGAGAGGGGGAGAGCGAGAGAGAGCAAGAGAGAGAGAGGGGGCAGAGCGAGAGAGGGGGCAGAGCGAGAGAGAGGGGGCAGAGCGAGAGAGAGGGGGCAGAGCGAGATAGAGGGGGCAGAGCGAGATAGAGGGGGCAGAGCGAGAGATAGAGCAGAGCGAGAGAGAGAGAGGGGGCAGAGCGAGAGAGAGAGCGAGAGAGAGAGAGAGAGGGCGAGGGCGAGAGAGAGGGCGAGAGAGAGAGGGCAAGAGAGGGCGAGAGAGAGAGGGCAAGAGAGGGCGAGAGAGAGAGAGAGAGAGAGAGAGAGAGAGGGGGGGCGAGAGAGAGAGAGAGGGGGCGAGAGAGAGAGAGGGGACGAGAAAGAGAGAGGGGGCGAGAGAGAGAGAGGGGGGGCGAGAGAGAGAGAGGGGGGCGAGAGAGAGAGAGGGGGGCGAGAGAGAGAGGGAGGGGGGGCGAGAGAGAGGGGGCGACAGAGAGGGGGGAGAGCGAGAGAGAGAGCGCAGAGAGAGAGAGAGAGAGAGAAGGGTGAAGAGAAGAAAGAGAAAGAGAGAAGAAAGAGAAAGAGAGAAGAAAGAGAAAAGAGAAAGAGAGGGGAGAGAAGAGAGGGGAGAGAAGAGAGGGAAGAGAAGAGAGGGAAGAGAAGAGAGGGAGAGAGAAAAAGAAAAAAGGAAGAAAAAAAGTGGTTGTCTATGATGGCAGCCCAGCTGTTTGTACTAAGAAACAAGGATTAATGTTAAAGTGAACGTGTACAAAATTCTGCATTTCTTAATGCAGGGCCATTCAAAACTTTTCCAGGGCAGAGCTTGGCGGTAACATTCACACTGCATACATTAGCATGCTGCAGTGCCATTCATTTTGGATTGCTCCCAAATGCACAAAGGCAACACAGCTCCAGCGCTCACGTGTCCTAGTGTACCACAACAAATAGAATGCACTATTAGGCATTGTGATGTGCTGCCATTGCTTCAGGACACCAAGGTCTAAAGGGACTCAGAGCAAGTCAGGACTGCTCATCTACATACTTGCTCCAGGCACTGACTCAGAAAGTTAATAAATATATTTAGATCACTGTAATAGCCAGGCACCAAGCATTTTCAGAAGGAGAGTTTAGCAATGGCGTTTCACCCATTTTCCCAGGAAAATGTGTAACTAGATGCAATCTAGTAAGTAGAAGTATGTCTCAGTATAATTGTACCCGATTTGTTGATGTATAACAGGACATAAATTCATGAATGTACTGAATGTATTGAAGCCCCCTTCACATCATAGTGCATTACTGTAAGGTGTCGTAAAATGAGAGTTTTAGTGCAAATTACTGCAACATGCATATGGCAGAATAGATTCCTGTTACAGGAACACCCCCCCACACTGCAGCACGACATAACCCACATGCCCCGTGTAGCATTAAAACCAAAGGATACATGACCAAGATTGTTGAATGCCCATCGCATTTATTAATTCATTTCATTCCGGCCACTGAAATGAATGACAGCTCAAGCGCTAAATGTGCCAAGCGCTAAGGCGCAGTTAGGCATTTTTTAAGACAAAACGTTCCTCTCTTGAATGCACAAGTGATCGTTTTTTTTCTGCCTTTGAATTCCTGTAAACACCTATGTGTGCATGGACATATAGATTAACATGGAGGCGTGTTTAGAGGCAGAACAGCCCCAAAAAACATCAAACACCTGTAAAAAAGGCGTTTTTTAGCTCGTGTGCATGAGGCCTTAAGGGGAAACCAGAAAAGTGTGCAAGATTTGTTAAGACATTCATATAAATTGTTTTTTTTTTGGTATTCTCATTTTTTGGGGTGTTAATATATTTGCAAATGTATTAGGGGGCACTTGAATGCATATAAAGGCGTTACTTTTTTTTTTTTTTTTAGGTAATAGGGAGTGTTGTGCATATTAAAGAACCTTCCCTATAACACCTCCACGCCACCATATTCACACCCTCCCATGACGGAGCTTAAAAACCTGACATCTGTACGTCAATCCTTGTACTATTGACAACTGCAGGTTCAGCAGTGCCCTCTAGTGGCGAATCTGTCTGGAGCAATCAGACATACCTGGAACAGAGTGGTGGTCTGCATGACCCCAGAGGTGCAGCACATCTCTCTTATAGAATGCATCGCCAGCTGAGGACAGCCCAAGTCCAGCACTCGCAGGCCCAACTTACTGGCCAGGATTGGCCCAATAGTGGTACCGCACGGCACATCGTTTCTCACCATGAACTCCTGGTGTGGAAAAAAAAAAAAAATGTTGTTAGAGAAAAGTAAAGCAAGATGTCACATTCAGAGGCGGTGTTCTTGGTTTTCAGTATAGAAGCAAAAATAAACAATATGGAAAGCCAAGCACTAATATATTCAACTTAAAAAGGACCTTTTTTTGCAAAATTAAATTCCAACATCTCACATTACACAGTAGCTATAGGCATTGTGGAGATATTTTATCTTTCAGGTTCGAAAGAGGTGCAGAAATCCTAGCTTTTCTCCTATCCCGAATTGCTGACTGCCAACTGTAGCTTTACTACTACAGTGCGGGCAAAGCATCACTTCCACGTTTCTCACCTTGGTGAGAATTTTATATTTGGTTCTCCCTGCCCCCTAGACGTGCGCAGATGTTCGCCAGGGCTTTCATTTTCAAGGGAGCCCTGCAGCACATCTGTGTATGCGTCGGTTTCTCCAACCATCTGCACTCATACAATGTTACCTGTGCATGCACAAAGACTGCTACAAGGGAAGTCCACAACCTTCCCTGTCTTTGTGCATGCGCAAAAAAAAAAAAATCACCTGCACATGCGCAGACGTGCCATCAGGCTCTGCAAGGACCTGAAGGCACATCTGCACTTGCGCCATAATGGCAGCAACCGAGGGGGGGTAAGGGACTGAAGTTTTGCTTTAACCACTTAAAGGAATATAATATATATGCGCAATTTTTGGGGGAAAAAATACACTTTTATGAATTAAAAAAAAATAAAATAAATAATAATAAAAAAACACAGTAAAGTTAGCCCAATTTTATTGGTATAATGTGAAAGATAATGTTACACAGAGTAAATAGATACCCAACATGTCATGCTTTAAAATTGCGCACACTTGTGGAATGGTGACAAACTACGGTACTTAAAAATCTCCATAGGCAAGGCTTTAAAATTTTTTAATGGTTACCAGTTTAGAGTTACAGAGGAGGTCTAGTGCTGGAATTATTGTTCTCGGTCTAACAATCGTGGTGATACCTCACGTGTGATTTAAACACCGTTTATATTTGCAGGCGTGACTTATGTATGCGTATGAGGGATGGGGTGGTTTAAATAATTTTTTTTTTTTTTTTTACACTGTCCCTTTAAAAATTTTAAATTATTTTTTGATCAGTTTTATTATTTTATTTATTTTATAGGATAGTAAATATCCCTGTGATGGTAACAGTCACTAGTCAGGTATTTTTTAGGAGGGATCTGGAGTCTATAAGACCCCAAATCCCTCCTTTGCACTTAAAAGCATTCAAAAAAGGCCAAGTTTTGAATACGGACATTTTTTTTTTTTTTTTTTAAATCTGGCACCTTCAAGGCTCCAGTAAACTGGAAGTGATGTCATAATGTTGCTTCTGGGTTACTAGATCCGAGACCCGATGAAAGCCGATTCTGGCTTTGTTTGGGTCTCCGGCCAGCTGGCGGACGTACTGGCTGGTCGCTCGGGCATCCTGGTGGGAGGGGAGAGCCCGGGTGGAGCAGCAGAAAGGTGGCGGGAGGGGGTTTGGGTGGTGAACGTCCCCTTCCGCTGCTTGTGATAACAATCGAGCGGCTGCCTAGCCGCATTGATTGTTATCACAAAAAAGCTGACCGTCGGCTCTAAAAAAAAAAAAAAAAAAAAAAAAAAAGTACTAGGGTGATGCCTACAGCAGGCCCCGGTAGAACCACTTGAAGCAGAATGACGTACATGATTTTGCGGCAAGTGGTTAAAGATCACAACAAAGACTATAAGTTGTTTTTTGAGCATGAACAACTTCACAGTACAAGTAGCTACATAGGTCAGGGGTGGCTTTTTTTTTTTTTTTTAACGGTCAGTCAAAAATATGTAAATACTTTAATGCCCATAGTCTGGGCACGGGGGCACTTTAAAATTGTCCACAATACCCTTAGCAACTAATCAGCTTTAAACCACAGATTTCAAATAGGTAATTGAATAGGTTGCTACAGGTCACAGGGGAATTTTTCCTTTAAAAACACCTTTCGTAATGGAGGCTCAGTGTCAGACAGGCTGGAAATCACATAAAATGTTTTATATATTTATTAACACTGCAGGTAGTCACAGCGTGTCCTGCAAAGGTATCCAGGGTACAGCTTGTCCGGGATCCAAAATGATTCTAATGCAAAGCATACCTCCACCTGTCCTTGTGCAGAACATAATGATCACAATGCACTGGTGTGGTTGGACGAATTTCTACCTTTTTGCTGTAATTAAAACAGGAGGTAAATGTGTATCCTGCATATCCCTCTGTATAGCATTTGTCTGACCTTCCCCTGTAAATTCATGGAAGATGAAAAAACGGACATCCCAACCTGCAAAAACTCGTTCCAGGGAGGTGGCGCTTTGCGCCCGCAACACGCCCACCCCCCCCCCCCGCAACATTTTTAAATCACCTTTTCACTATTTTTTCACAGTGCTTCTGGGGAAGGGGGTGGGTGGTATGTGGCAGTGGATGGTGTCAGTCTTTTTTTGTTAATTTTTAATAATTGATTTTTTTACAATTTAATTTGTTTTTAATTTTTTTCACAATGCTTTTTTGGGGGAGGGGGTTGGGGTAGTGGGCAGTGTTGGTAGGACAGGGGAGAGTGGTGTCAGTAGTTTATTTAATTTAAATTTTTTTATACTTTTTCATTTTTTAGAATTTTTTTACTATTTTTTTTTTTATATTTTTTGGGGGGCTTTGGGGAGATGTCAGGGGTCTAAACAGACCCCTGACATCTCCCCTTTGAGACAGACAAAGAGACTGAGGATACATTGCCCAGTCCCTTTCTCAGCACTAAAGATGAATGAACAGGAGACAGCGGCTACTGTTCATTCATAAACTGAGCAGAGTACTCACAGTTTATGTGTTTGACTGGCTCTATGGAGCGATCGTGGTTGGCCGACGGACATTGCGGCGGCCGTAGGTCGTGAGCCCACTGTATCTATTACACAATCGGACGTACAGTTACGGCGATTCGCTTAATAGAGCCAACCTGCCGCAGTATAATGACGGCGGGCGGTCGGCAAACGGTTAACGAAAAAGGGCCAACAACTGGCACTCAAACCGACATGTTGATGTTACTCCAGGACTTAGCGATACCTGCAGGGGCACTCCGACGCGCCCAGCAATTTCCCGCAGCACAGCTTCAGTCACGGCAGTGGAGGCGTAGCGCTGGTTGCTGTTCACTTTGATGACTGGTCCCTAATAAAAGAAATAAAGAGTTATGCAGATAGCCAGTGATCACAAATGGGGAAAGATAACCTGACAAAATGAAAAAAGTGGTGGGTTTGGAAGCTCACCTTGTGGAAGACTGGTCTGTGATTCTCCTCATGTTTATCCCTGCGGAAGAAAACATTTATAGAAGAAAATATAAATAAATATAAATATAAATAAAAGAAGAAAAAAAAAATTTATAGAAGAAAAAAACAACAACATTATAAAGATATCCAAACTGGACAACAAAAACGTAATATATTGTAGCTTACCAGTCCTTAGATGTGGTGGCTGCTTTAGTTTTTTTTTTTCAGGCCAAAAACATTTTCAGCAAGCACAGAAAATACCTGTTGATCCTGCCAGAAATGTCGCATCCTTGTCACTTCCTGTGAGCTTAAAGTGGTTGTGAACCCTTACAGACCACTTTTGACTACAGGTAAGCCTATACTAAGGCTTACCTGTAGCTACCATGGATATCTCCTAAACCTGCACGGTTTAGGAGATATCCCCTGTAACTGCATGTTCCGATGTCATTGGCACATGCGCACTGAAGCAATGGCACGTACGTCCCGTTTGCTTCAGTGAGTGTGCCGTTACAGGGAGTGACGTCGAGGCCCCAGCCAATCACAGCGCTGGAGCCGCGATACCCGGAAGTAACTCCGGGGAGAAATGTCGCGGGCCGGTGCTGTGTACGGGCACCGCAGCGGGGGCTTCGATCTCAGGTGAGTATTACATAATGAGCTAGTATGCTATGCATACTAGCTCATTATGCCTTTGTCTTGCAGGTCTTTTTTTTTTATTAATTGGGTTTACAACCACTTTAAAGAGTAACTCCACTTTTGACGAGAGAAAAAAAAATTTCTATGTACATTGGAAGGATTTTAACAAACTTTGTTGCAGATTCCTACCTTTTGTTATTCTGAAAAAAATCCCCGTGTGTTTACCTGAGTCTATGTGATAAGTGAATCTAATGGGAGTGGTTTCATAATTATCAACCAGCTGCTGCACCCGCAGGGCATTAAATGGAGAAAATTGCAGGGCCTGCATCCCTTTTGGCGGGATTTCCTATTGGGAGTATCTCACCAAAAGTGACATTTTTGTTGCAAGGGATGCCTGAAATCTGCATTGTACCTTAGTGCAGACTTCTGAGAAAATCAGTGAGCCAATCACACAAGCAGGAAATTATATTTCTGGGGGGGGGGGGGTGTTCCGTATACACTCTGTATATAGAACACCTTCAGGTAGACATATTGCATTACACTTTAGGCTCCATTCACACCTTAGCGCTCTGGATCATGTGCGGAGTCCCCTACGATTCCAGAATCGCGGCAAAACGAGGAACGCGCTTATGATGTCATTATATCCTAATGTGGGGCGATCTTGGCACGAGCGACAGATTGCGCTAAAATTGCAGCAAAAAATCATGACCGCAAAAGCTTCTGGTTCTGTGCCAAGATTTAGTACATGAGCTTCTTTTCTAGCATTTTGGAGCGAAGGGAGGTCCATTCAAATGAATGGAACTGCTCTAAAAACAAAAAACAAAAAAGTTAAAAAAAAAAAAAAAACGAGCGGCTGCAGCTGTCGCCGCAGATCGCTTAAGTGTGAACGGAGGAGCCTAACAGAAAATTACAGCGGCTGCAGATTGAGGCCGGGTTCACACTTGTACAACATGACAGCCATACCAGGCCTGGTATGCTCTTGGGAGGGGGAACCCGCGCCGTCTTTTTTTTTTTTTTTTAACCGCTTCAGCCCCGGACCATTTGGCTGGCCAAAGACCAGAGCACTTTTTGCGATTCAGCACTGCGTCGCTTTAACTGACAATTGCGCGGTCATGCGACGTTGCACCCAAACAAAATCAACGTCCTTTTTTCCCCACAAATAGAGCTTTCTTTTGGTGGTATTTGATCACCTCTGCGGTTTTTATTTTTTGCGCTATAAATAAAAAAAGAGCGACAATTTTGAAAAAAAAAAAAAAAAAAAAAAAAAAAGCATTATTTTTTACTTTTTGCTATAATAAATATCCCCCAAAAATATATAAGAAATTTTTTTTTTCCCCTCAGTTTAGGCCGATACTTATTCTTCTACATATTTTTGGTAAAAAAAAAAAAAAATCGCAATAAACGTATATTGATTGGTTTGCGCAAAAGTTATAGCGTCTGCAAAATAGGGGATAGATTTATGGCATTTTTATTATTTTTTTTTTCTCTAGTAATGGCGGCGATCAGCGATTTTTATCGTGACTGCAACATTATGGCGGACACGTCAGACAATTTTGACACATTTTTGGGACCACTGGCATTAGTACAGCGATCAGTGCGATTAAAAATGCACCGATTACTGTAAAAATGTCACTGACAGTGAAGGGGTTAACACTAGGGGGCGATCAAGGGGTTAATGTGTGTCCTAGTACGTGTTCTAACTGAAGGGGGGAGGGGACTGTGCAGGGAAGATAACAGATCGCCTGTTCAGACTCTGTATGAACAGACGACCTGTCAGTTCTCCCCTCAGAGAACCAGAAAACGTGTATTTACACACTCACTTCCGGGTTCTCCATATGCCCCGAGCGATCGCAGGAGTGATGATCGAGACCGCCGGGCTCTCTCATTGGCTGGAGGAGCGTGCGGGGAAGTGCCCCCCCCCCTAGTGGCCACACGGCAAAGCGACGTAGCATAATGTCATTTCGCCCAGCCGTGCCATTCTGCCGCGGTACAACTGCGGCGGCTGGTCAGCATGTGGTTAAATTTGGCGTGGAGTTCCCCTTCAAGGTCCTCAGAGCAAAAGTCGCATGCCAAAGTCGGGTCAGTTAAGACGATGATCTGACTTCAGTGATATTCAATGGGCTGAAGAAGGATCAAAGTAGTGCAGGAACTTTCTTTAAAGCGTTTGTAAGGCTCCATTCACACTAGCGCGTTTTTTGATGCATTTTGCATTTCGCAGAAATGCATGGGAATTTTTTAACATGGGTTCCTATGGAACATGTTCACATCAATGCCTTTTTGTATCTCTGCATTTTTGGAAAGGGTCAGGGACTTTTTTTCATGTAAAATGCAGCGTTTTGCATGTAATACAATTCAATGGACCAGCATCAAAAACGCATGTGCACCGTTTTTGCAGCGTTTTTGCCGTTTTTTGTTTTTTTTTTTATTTTTTTTTTTTTTAAAAACTGTAAAAAAAAACAAAAAACAAAAACGCAAAACGCGGCAAAAACGCTGTAAAAACGCTACAAAAACGCTGCTCAAAAACGCGGCAAGCATGACAAAAAAAACTCCAAAAACGCTTAAAAGCGACATGCATAGGTGTGAACCCGGCCTCATACCAGTGTGAACCCGGCCTGAAAAGCAAAGGTCATTTTTAATAACATTCAATTACAATATTACTAGAGGTGCAATTGTATACGCTATATATATATATATATATATATATATATATATATATATATATATATATATATATATATTTTTTTTTTTTCCCCCCCCACAAAAAGTGGAGTTACCCATAGCTCCCAACTGTCCCTAATTTGGAGCAATGTCCCTCTGTCCCTCTTTCCTCCTCATTTGTCCCTCATTTTGGTCTGATCTATATAGTTGTATATAAAATGCAGTTTCCCAGTGCTAAACCTTTCATCCAATTTCTAAATTGCTGCATTTGCACATTTTACAAGCCAATATAAAGGAAAGTAGTGGTAAAAAAAAAAAAAAGTCCTTGTTGATTTGATTAACTTTTTTTAGTTAATTCTCCTTTAAGGGGGTGTGGCAGGGGGGGCGTGTGCTATGCCTACATACGTTTGTTAGTAGGTGTCCCTCGTTCCTATCTCAAAATGTTGGGAGGTATGGAGTTACCCTTTAACAGAAAGCACAAAAAAAAAAAAATTACTTTTCTATTGTAAACCATTAATCAGCCTGTGTGGCAACCATGGCTCCCTCCATAGATACAGTGGAGGGTTAAGTGAAGCCACCCAGGGACAGAAGGATCTTTAGCAAAAAGGCAAAAACAAACAAAAACAAAAAATACCACAGCTGCATTTAAGGACCGATAATGGAGCAAAAGCAAAAAATAAAAAAAAAAATAAAATAAAAAAGTATACTAAAAATGTCATGAATTTAATAAAATTATATTATATATATATATATATATATATATATATATATATATATATACATATACACACACACACACACATATATATATAAAACGTATACTTTTTTTTTTCCCCCATTTTTTTTCTTCTCTCTATGAGCTACAAGTGACCTTGTCTTGCTTTGCATAGTCAGTGGCAGAGCACATTTTACATATTCTAGCTATTCAGGAACACCATGCCAGACATGATATAGGATGTGATATCTATTACTAGCTACTGTTTAATAGTAATAGTAAAGAGCAGGTCTGAAAATGGGACACGCTATTTAAAAGAGCTTTAGGCTGGGTTCACACTGGTGCGACACGACAGCCATCCTACTTTGGATCCGACTTTGCCCTGCGACATGAAGCCGGCATGTGTCCGACTTTCAATGAACGGGGATCCGACTTGGATCCCCGCCAATGCCCGACACTGTGTTTGGTATGAATCTTTAGGAGGAACTCCGCGCCAAATTTTAAATAAAAATCCGGCATGGGTTCCCCCTCCAGGAGCATACCAGGCCCTTGGGTCTGGTATGGACCTTGAGGGGAACCCCCTACGCCGAAAAAACGGCGTGGGGGGTCCCCCCCAATCCATACCAGACCCTTATCCGAGCACGCAGCCCGGCCGGACAGGAATGGGGGTGGGGACGGGCGAGCGCCCCCCCCCCTCCTGAACCGTACCAGGCCGCATGCCCTCAACATGGGGGGTTGTTGCCTTGGGGGAGGGGGGCGCGCTGCGGCCCCCCCACCCCAAAGCACCTTGTCCCCATGTTGATGAGGACAAGGGCCTCTTCCCGACAACCCTGGCCGTTGGTTGTCGGGGTCTGCGGGCGGGGGGCTTATCGGAATCCGGGAGCCCCCTTTAATAAGGGGGCCCCCAGATCCCGGCCCCCCACCCTATGTGAATTGAGTATGGGGTACATGGTACCCCTACTCATTCACCTAGGGAAAAAGTGTCAATTTAAAAAAAAAAACACTACACAGATTTTTAAAGTATTTTATTAGACGGCTCCGGGGGTCTTCTTCCGACTTCGGGGGTCTCTCCGGTTCTTCTCCGCGCTCTCCGGGTCTTCTGCCGGGCTCCTCCGCTCTCTTCTGCTCTTTTGCCGCTCTTTTGCTTAAGCAGAGGAGTCCGGTCTTCAGTCTTCGGTCTTCTGCCCTCTTCTCCTGATGTTGACACGACGCTCTCTGGAGCTAGAATGCTCTCTGTGCGCTCTGCTCTGACTTATATAGGCGGTGACCCCGCCCCCTTATCCCGTCACAGTCCCTGGGCATGCTGGGACTGTGACGTTTTAGGGGGCGTGGTCATCACCCGATGACCACGCCCCCCGTATGCCGTCATAGTCCCAGCATGCCCAGGGACTGTGACGGGATAAGAGGGCGGGGTCACCGCCTATATAAGTCAGAGCAGAGCTCACAGAGAGCATTCTAGCTCCAGAGAGCGTCGTGTCAACATCAGGAGAAGAGGGCAGAAGGCAGAAGATAGAAGATTGAAGACCGGGCTCCTCCTCTTTAGCAAAAGAGCGGCAAAAGAGCAGAAGAGAGAGGAGGAGCCCGGCAGAAGATCCGGAGAGCGCGGAGAAGAACCGGAGAGACCCCCGAAGAGAAGAAGGCAGCAGACCGGGCTCCTCCTCTTTAGCAAAAGAGCGGCAGAAGAGAGCGGAGGAGCCCGGCAGAAGACCCGGAGAGCGCGGAGAAGAACCGGAGAGACCCCCGAAGTCGGAAGAAGACCCCCGGAGCCGTCTAATAAAATACTTTAAAAATCTGTGTAGTGTTTTTTTTTTTAAATTGACACTTTTTCCCTAGGTGAATGAGTAGGGGTACCATGTACCCCATACTCAATTCACATAGGGTGGGGGGCCGGGATCTGGGGGCCCCCTTATTAAAGGGGGCTCCCGGATTCCGATAAGCCCCCCGCCCGCAGACCCCGACAACCAACGGCCAGGGTTGTCGGGAAGAGGCCCTTGTCCTCATCAACATGGGGACAAGGTGCTTTGGGGTGGGGGGGCCGCAGCGCGCCCCCCTCCCCCAAGGCAACAACCCCCCATGTTGAGGGCATGCGGCCTGGTACGGTTCAGGAGGGGGGGGGGGCGCTCGCCCGTCCCCACCCCCATTCCTGTCCGGCCGGGCTGCGTGCTCGGATAAGGGTCTGGTATGGATTGGGGGGGACCCCCCACGCCGTTTTTTCGGCGTAGGGGGTTCCCCTCAAGGTCCATACCAGACCCAAGGGCCTGGTATGCTCTTGGAGGGGGAACCCATGCCGGATTTTTATTTAAAATTTGGCGCGGAGTTCCCCCTCAAGATCATCTGAGCACAAGTCGCATGCCGAAGTCGGATCATGCAAGACGGCAATCCGACTTTGATCCGACTTCAATGATAGTCAATAGGCTGAAGTAGGATCAAAGTCGGACCAAAGTAGTACAGGGAGCATTTCTAAAGTCGGAACGACTTGTGTCGGACCAGTTAGGACGGCTCCCATAGGGAAACATTACATTTCACACGTCATGCGACATGAGCTCCCAATGTCGGAGCGTTTGTCGGACCAGTGTGAACCCAGCCTAAAAATCACGGGTAGCTTTGGAGAAAGTGACTTACAATGCAGAAGGTAGGTATTGTCTTTCCTTTTCTCAGCAAAGGAGGATTAAGCTTGATGTGTATCCCCCCTCCCCCCTCCTCTATTGATTTACTATCTTCCATCTATATCAGGCAAGTGCTTATACCTGTTAAAGTCCAATTGAACTTTGTTTAACCTCTTCGCTGCCAGAACTGTTTTTGCTCAAGTTTTAAAAAAAAAACAATTTAGGCCTGAAGATTAGTGTAAACCCCTCCAAACATTATATATTATCTGAAAGCGGACACCCTGCAGAATAAAATAGTGGTAATTCCAATTTTTTTTTTTTTGGCACACGATATTTACGCAACTGTTATTATTATTATATAATTTGTAAAAATTATTTTAAAGTTAAAGCGGGGGTTCACACACACCGCCAAAAAAAAAAAATATTAAAACCCGCTCGGTTCTCGGCAGCTGCCGCCGCCATCCTAGGTGAGGGAATCAGGAAGTGAAGCGTTGCGGCTTCACTTCCCGGTTCCCTACTGCGCATGCGCGAGTCGCGCTGCGCGTCCCTAGTGGTCTCCGCTCTCTGCTGGGAGCTGTGTGTTCCCAGCAGACAGCGCGGAGGGACAGGAAGAGGCATAGACTCCCATGGGAGTCTATGCCGGAAGTGGGTGCAAATACCTGTCTTAGACAGGTATCTGCACCCCCCTCCCCCCTGAAAGGTGCCAAATGTGACACCGGAGGGGGGGAAGGTTCTCGAAAAGCGGAAGTTCCATTTTTGTGTGGAACTCCGCTTTAATTTTAGGGCACACAAACAAAATATATCATCTAATTTTTGGTAAATTATAAAAAGATGAAGTTGCATAGAGTAGATACCCAACATGTCAAACCTAAAAATGTGTCTGCAAAGCTATAGCAAAATTTCAGTACCTTATTTTTCATAGGCGGTGTTAACGACCACCCTATAGCAGATTTACTGCCATTTTGTGCAGAATCACATATACAGTATATACGAGATTCTGCACTTCCGGGCAGGGGGGGCGCCCCGGCTGTGCTGTGATTAGATACAGCAGAAGCTGATAAGCGGGTGTCGGCCAATAGATGATCGGTGAGGAGACAGACTGGATGGAGCTCTGCATATGTAAACAAGGCAGAGCTTTGTCCTGTCCAGCAGGGATATGCCAGATTTTGTGCCCCTGTTAAGCAGGGAATAAAATCCAGTACATTCCCTTGTAAAAGCAGCATGCTGCATACACAAAAAACACTGGCTAGGCACACATTTAACCCTTTGATCACCCTAGAGGTTTAACCCCCTTCCCAGGCAGTGTCATTACTACAGTGACAGTGCACATTTTTAGCACTTATCACTGTATTCATGTCACTGGTCCCCACAAAGTGTCAAAATAGTCAGTTAGTGTCAGATTTCTTGCCACAATATCACAGTCACTGATCACCGCCATTACTAGTATAAAAATAAATAAAAATTTCAGTATATATCCCATAGTTTGTAGATGCTATAACTTTTGCGCAAACCAATCAATATACACTTTCTGGGATTTTTTTTTTTTACAAAAAATATGTAGCAGAATACATATTGGTCTATCCTTATGAAGACATTTGCCTTTTAATTTTTTTTATTAGATATGTTTAAAAGCAGAAAGTAAAAAATATTGTTTTTTTTTTTTAACATTGTCAGGCTTTTTTTATTTATAGCACAAAAAAAAAAAAACAAAAAAAAAAACCGCAGAGGTGATCAAATACCACCAAAAGAAAGTTCTATTTGTGGGGAAAAAAGGACGTCAATTTTATTTATGTACAGCGTCGCACGACCGCGCAATTGTCAGTTAAAGTAACGCAGTGCCGTATCGCAAAAAATGAACATGTCATGGGGGGGGGGTTAAATCTTCCCGGAGGTCAAGTGGTTAAATGCCCCAACAGGTCTTCACAATTATTTCTCTCACTCAGCTTGCGCGGTTATATGCAACGTGCAGCACAAGCAACGTTTTGGTACATAGGCATACTTGGGGGCAAACTCACATTTTTTTTTGGAGTGGAGGGGGGGGCGGTCTATGCACTGGGGTGTAACATTATTTTGACACTTTTTTTTAACAAAAACTTTATTTATAAAACATGATTTATATAACATAGGGGATCAAAAGTCCCCTACAAACCTGCCCCTCAAACACCCCACCCCCCATGGGAGATGGATGGGAAGGCAGGATTTTAGAGGCCTTACCGTGAGGAGGAAGATAACACGGAGGGCTGCTGCTCGCTCCAGGAGGATCTGGGAAGAGCCGGGGCTTCACCTCCCAGGCCGAACAGGAGGTGGGTCCTGAGACCCGATTGGCCGGGAGTCCTAAGACTCCCTGGCCAATCGGGTCTCAGGACACACTTCCTGATTGGCCGGGAGGAGAATCAGAACAACAATAGCGATTATTCATTTGCTATTGTCACACAACTGGGTGGGCTCAGGGCACAGTGCTCTGCTCCCAGAGCCCACCCTTTTTTGAAGCCTATTAGAGCCTCAGGTTCTAACCATGTGGTTCAAATATGTTTTAAAAAAATCCCATTGAAATGCATACATCTGGCACACCACATGTAGATTAGGGGCCGGGCGCATGAATTGTGGGGGGGGAACCACTGTCCAGAGGACTGACCACCACCATCACTGAAGCAGGATGACCTGGGGGGGGGGGGTCACTGGATCAGCCTGGCAACAGTAAGGAAAAAAAAAAAAAAAAAAAAGAGTAAGAATTATGTATTTTTAAATAATACAGGGGTGGGGGGAGAAAGTTGGTGCTTTGCATTATAAAATGTTATGTAATAGAGTCCTGGGCATGGATAATAAATAAATATTATAATCCTTTGGGATTCCTTATGCTACTTCTGCTGGTCAGAAATTGTAGCAATGACTGTCCTTTCCTTAAGGTTTCCATGCCATTTACTTACATGTAGTTAGGATGCACGGCGTGTGCCATATCAGCGCTGATCATAAAGGATTTGGGCACAGATTCCTCGAAGGCGGTCAGATTCTGAGGGGTGCAGGAAATGCGGCGCAGGATCAGCTCAGTGAGAAGTGACTCTGCCCCGTGTGCGCTCCCCGATCCCACCTGATTGGAAAAAAAAAAATTATGTAATATATATATATATATATATATATATATATATATATATAATATATTTGAAAATTAGTAACAAGTCTTCCTGACAGTTGTCAGCACCCCCCCCCAACCCCCCCCCCCCCCCAATGGAATTCACTGCAGCATTCCTAATCAGCATGCCTTTTCTGATCAATCACTTAAGCCAGTGGATCAATAACAGCCGGCCAACTAACACATTGAGACCATTGTCAGCAGTGGCAACCTTTGTGCTTCCATTAGTAGAGGTTTTCTTTTAGGGAGTTTTTTTTTCTTAACACAGACGGGTTAAGGGTTAAAATTGAAGTCCAGGAAGGTATGAAAGACACAAATGAATAAAGCTCTGTATTCATTACTACATCATAAAATATATATTTTTAAATGCAAGCAGTGCAGGTACCTGAATGTAACTTGTATAGCAGAGCTCAGACTGGGAGAAGGAGAAGCAGCACTGGGAGCCAATTATCTGGGGATGGGCCGTGGGCGCGACAGAGGAAGGACCAACAGAGCAGAGGAAGGGCCGTGAGGGGGACAGAGGAAGGGCCGTGGGGGGGGGTAGGGCGACAGAGGAAGGGCCGTGTGGGGGGGGCGACAGAGGAAGGGCCGTGGCGGAGGTGGGAAGGCGACAGAGGAAGGTCCGTGGGGGGGGAGGCGACAGAGGAAGTTCCGTGGGGGGGGGGAAGGCGACAGAGGAAGGTCCGTGGGAGGGGGAGGCGACAGAGGAAGGGCCGGGGGGGGGCGCGACAGAGGAAGGGCCGTGGGGGGGGCGCGACAGAGGAAGAGCCGTGGGGGGGGCGCGGCAGAGGAAGAGCCGTGGGGGGGGGCGCGGCAGAGGAAGAGCCGTGGGGGGGGGGCGGCAGAGGAAGAGCCGTGGGGGGGCGCGACAGGGGAAGGGCCGTGGGGGGGCCACAAAGGAAGGGCCGTGGGGGGGGCCACAGAGGAAGGGCCGTGGGGGGGGGCCACAGAGGAAGGGCCGTGGGGGGGGCCACAGAGGAAGGACCGTGGGGGGGGCCACAGAGGAAGGGCTGTGGGGGGGCCACAGAGGAAGGGCCGTGGGGGGGCCACAGAGGAAGGGCCGCGACAGAGGAAGGGCCGTGGGGGGGCGTGGCAGAGGAAGGGTCGTGGGGGGGGCGACAGAGGAAGGGTCGTGGGAGGGGCACAGAGGAAGGGCCGTAGGGGGGGCCACAAAGGAAGGGCCGTGGGGGGGCCACAGAGGAAGGGCCGTGGGGGGGCCACAAAGGAAGGGCCGTGGGGGGGCCACAGAGGAAGGGCCGTGGGGGGGCCACAGAGGAAGGGCCCAACCATATGGTCGAGATCTTTCCTGAGCCTGGACAAGCTCTGTGACGTCCATGTCGCTCTGGCCTCTTGTTTCAGCACAAGCGGTTTTGGGATCTGGCAAGGACTAGAATTACCTGCCTTGGGCTGCACAATAACACCCCACTCTGGTACAAAAAACACCTGCCTGAACTGATTCAGGGTTTCCGGACCCAGTTGTCTGGATCTCGAAGGGGATATATTTGCTTTCACATGCGATACACCAAGGTATCCTTAAAACCTTCGACCAATAAAAATCGGAGTTTAATCTCCTAAACCACATGTTATTTCGATAACCTCCAGTTGTGTCACGCCCTTTGGATGCAATTTGAGGGTACCTATCCGACCTTGCCTACTTTAGATGCCCTTCTAGTTATATGTGGGGGCAGGAACATCGTAAATTAATGTCCATTTTTTATGAAATGTATATTATGCCCGGTGCAGCCAAGAGTGCATATGCCCTCAAGAGTAGGTGGGTAACTGACGTGGGCAAATTGGATGATGAGGACTGGAGTGAGATCCTGGAAGTGGTATCTCCTAAAATGTCGGATAGACTTACCCAAACCTAGATCCTTCACAGATCCTACCTCACTTCAGAGCGTATGGCAAAGTTTTGCCCATCTAGAACCCCCGAATATCTGAACTCCACGGGCACTTTTGGACACCTGATCTGGCATTGCCCGCATATCTAGGGCTTCTGGGTATAAGTTATCCAGTTTTTACATGACCAGATGGGTTCTCCGGTGACGATGGGGGGCCACAGAGGAAGGGCCGTGGGGGGGGCCACAGAGGAAGGGCCGTGGGGGGGGCCACAGAGGAAGGGCCGTGGGGGGCCACAGAGGAAGGGCCGTGGGGGGCCACAGAGGAAGGGCCGTGGGGGGGGGCCACAGAGGAAGGGCCTGGGGGGGACCACAGAGGAAGGGCCGTGGGGGGGGCCACAGAGGAAGGGCCGTGGGGGGGACCACAGAGGAAGAGCCGTGGGGGGGGCCACAGAGGAAGGGCCGTGGGGGGGCCACAGAGGAAGGGCCGCGACAGAGGAAGAGCTGTGGGGGGCGACAGAGGAAGGGTCGTGGGGGGGGCGACAGAGGAAGGGCTGTGGGGGGGGACAGAGGAAGGGCCGTGGGGGGGGCGGGACAGAGGAAGGGCCGTGGGGGGGGGCGGGACAGAGGAAGGGCCGTGGGTGGGCAAAACAGAGGAAGGGCCGTGGGGGGGGCAAAACAGAGGAAGGGCCGTGGGGGGGGCAAAACAGAGGAAGGGCTGTGGGGGGGGGGGGGACAAAACAGAGGAAGGGCTGTGGGGAGGGGCGACAGAGGAAGGGAATAAGGATGGGGGAATGAGACGTTCTTTGTAATCCCATCAGAAATTAAGCCGGCAGGGCTGACACCACTTGCTTTGGAATCAAGAACTAAAAATACACTGGTGGAAATTCAATAAAGCTGCTACACACAATTTTTCTTTTTTTGTCACCAGCTCTCTGCTCTGCCCCCTCATTGGAGCGCTGGGCTATGGAGGGGGTGGGAGAGGCCGAGCTCAGGCTCTCTGCGGCTCGCTGAGAGGCTGAGCCGGGTGCCGGTCCAGGCATGTGGGCGGATCCCAACCATATGGTCGAGATCTTTCCTGAGCCTGGACAAGCTCTGTGACGTCCATGTCGCTCTGGCCTCTTGTTTCAGCACAAGCGGTTTTGGGATCTGGCAAGGACTAGAATTACCTGCCTTGGGCTGCTCAATAACACCCCACTCTGGTACAACAAACACCTGCCCGAACTGATTCAGGGTTCCGGACCCAGTTGTCTGGATCTCGAAGGGGATATATTTGCTTTCACATGCGATACACCAAGGTATCCTTAAAACCTTTGACCAATAAAAATCGGAGTTTAACCTCCTAAACCACGTTATTTCGATACTTCCAGTTGTGTCACGCCCTTTGGACGCAATTTGAGGGTACCTATCCGACCTTGCCTACTTTAGATGCCCTTCTTATTATATGTGGGGGCAGGAGCATCGTAAATTAATGTCCATTTTTTATGATATTTTAATTATGCCCGGTGCATCCAAGAGTGCATATACCCTCAAGAGTAGGTGGACAACTGACGTGGGCGAATTGGATAATGAGGACTGGAGTGAGATCCTGGAAGTGGTATCTCCTAAAATGTCGGATAGACTTACCCAAACCTAGATCCTTCACAGATCCTACCTCACTCCAGAGCGTATGGCAAAGTTTTGCCCATCTAGAACCCCCGAATATCTGAACTCCACGGGCACTTTTGGACACCTGATCTGGCATTGCCCGCGTATCCAGGGCTTCTGGGCATAAGTTATCCAGTTTTTACATGACCAGATGGGTTCACCAGTGACGATGGACCCCAGACAATGTTTGTTGGGATTGTTTCCCCCGATTCTGATATGGACAAAAACACACTTAAATTTGTACACGAGATGCTGTTCAGTGCCAGGAAGGTCATCGCTAAGGGTTGGATCCAAGCTACACCCCATACTTTTGTTGCCTGGATAACTGAGGTTAATAATAATCTCCCCTATAAGAAAGTAATCTATTCCAATAGAGGTTGTCCAGGTAAATACAATAAAATATGGGACAGGTGGTTGCAGTCCACATCTACTTGTACCTCATAGGGATGAGCAAATATATGTGGGGTACAGAGTTTACCAGGGTTTGTTGTCTTTACTTTAACATAGGTTACCTACAGTGGCGTCGCTAGGGGGTGGCTTTTGGGGCCATAGCCCCGAATCTGGGGCCCATAGCCCCGAGTCTCTGCAGTGGTCCCCACTCTGGGGGGGCTCTTTGGAGACCCTGATGTAAGTGGGGGGCTCTCTGGGGACCCTGATGCAAGGGGCAGGCTCTCTGGGGACCCTGATGTAAGTGGGGGGCTCTCTGCTGACCCTGATGCAAGGGGGAGGCTCTCTGGGGACTCTGATGTAAGGAGGAGGCTCTCTGGGGACCCTGGTATAAGGGGGGGGGCTCTCTGGGGACTCTGATGTAAGTGGGGGGCTCTCTGGGGATATATACACACACACACACACGGATATTACTGTATATACATGTCTATGCCCGCCCAAGCGTATGACTTTCTTTACTACAGTGCTATGGGCTCTAGCCCCAGATCTTTTGTAGACCCAGCAACGCCCCTGCTTACCTATATGTCTAGGCCAGGCTAGTATTTAGTACCCCTTTTGAATGTATGTGTTGCTCTGTATATGACTAGAAGTGGTTATGTTGATTTAGATTTGAGGTTTCTGTCCTAACGTTTCTTCCTGTTGAGCTTCTTCCGTATATTTATAAGTATGCTTGAATCTCAATAAACCTTTGTTTGAATTTAAAAAAAAAAAGAAAATGGGTCACAGGAGTGCAGAATGAACTGCACTCCTGTAATCCACAGGAGAAGTACAGCCAAACCAGCTTTATCGACCCATATACGTAGACAGAATGGCACTCCTGCGCAAACTGACGTACCTGTACGTCAGTCCGCAAAAGCATGATAGCGGGCGTGTGCGCGCGCCGCGGGAACGTGCCCGCGGACTCGATGTCCGCCGGCGGCCCGCAATCTCGGCGAGGAGAGGCAGAACGAGGAAATAACAAGGCATTTCCCTGTTCTGCCTAGTGACATGACAGGGATCTTCTGTTCCCTGTCATCGGGAACAGTGATCTCTGTCATGTCAGTGGTAGCCCACCCCCCCTTCAGTTAGAACACTCTGAGGGAACACACTTAACCCCTTGATCGCCCCCCCCCCAACTGTTTAACCTTCCCTGACAGTTTCATTTATACAGTAATCGGTGGCTATTTTTAGCTGTGATTGCTGTATAAATGTCAACGGTCCCAAAATAGTGTCAAAAGTGTCCAATCTGTCCGCCGCAATCCCGATAAAAATCGCAGATCACCACCATTACTAATAAAAATGCCATAAAAAAAAAAAAAAAAGCCGCCGAGGTGATCAAATACCACAAAAAAAAAAAAAAAATTGTCAGTTAAAGCGACGCAGTGCCGTATCGCAAAAAATGCTCGTCAGGAAGGGGGTAAAATCTTCCGTGGCTGGTAAAAAAAAAAGGAAAGCATAAAACACTGAGCAAAGTCCACATTCTATTCTCCTAATATTCCAAAATGCAATGCAAAACCCCAAATATTAAATAAATGTTCTATAAAAAGGTTTTTATTCTTTACAACTGGCATGCTGGTGATACTTTATATTTTGGACAGATTTACCGATTGGTATCATCAGTTTTTACCAAAGAACTCGCTATTGCTCAGGTCTAGTGCTGTGGGGCTGTGATGGACCTTATGGATCCTTGGACATTGATATAAGGACACATTTTGGGTAAACAGACTGTAGTGGAAAAAAAAAAATGGTGGAGTGGAGTGAGTAGTAATATGAGTAGCAGCTGGTAGGAAATAACTCAGAGTTCAAGGTTACAAGTGCCAACAGACTAGTCATGCTCGCATATTCTTGTACATTTTGGGAGAGCTGCGTCATGCGCGCCTTTTCTTCCAAGTAAAGGTCACATATTTTCCTGTCCACTGCAGCTGTCTGTAGGATCGTCCCCCCCCCCCCCTCCCATCTCCTTGTAATGTCCCCACATTCATATATACACAAGGACACAATGGGGGCAAATTCTGGTGCAGCTGTGCATGGTAACCAATCAGCTTCCAGGTTTTATTGTCAAAGCTTAACTGAACAAGCTGAAGGTGGAAGCCGATTGGCTACCATGCACAGCTGCACCAGATTCTGAGTGCCCCGGTTTTAGTAAATCTCCCCCTAGTTTGTCCTGATAGGACGATTTTCCCATCACTCCCAGCATGCCTCACCTCCTCATTGTCATACAGGGTGATCATCCTGACATTGGGGTCGTTGGCCAGAGAGGTGGAGGATTCACAGGAGCCCAGGAGAGCCTGCGGGGTAAAGAGGAGAACGAGTTTAGTAGACACAGGAGAGGCCAGACAAAAGCATCAAACAATGTAAAGTAACAGTTTAATAACATTTTAATATTCAGTAAAATTTATTTTTTTTATAGTTTTGGGTAGATGTTCGAGAGGTAAAGTGGTCGTAAACCTCAGACCTGAAATATGAACAAAGCATATCCCTCTATAGTGTATACTTGTCTCACTCCAGAGCACAAAGTGTCATTTCTGTCTTGTTCCTCTGCTATCTGCATGAATCACTTATGACAAGTTTTCCTGACACCAAGAGAAAAAGGTGACAGGGGAGGGAGCGCCAGAACACAGCCTGTGATTGACAGGTGTTGATTTACTAAAGGCAAATAGACTGTGCACTCTGCAAGTGCAGTTGCTCCAAAGCTTAGTAAATGAGGGGAAGCTCTGCCGACTTCCACCATCCAAATCATGTGCAAGCAAAAATGCTGTTTTTTTAAATTTCCCCTGCATGTGATTGGGTATTCTTTGCAAAGTGAAGCTTCACCTCATTTGTCTAAGCTCTTTAGTAAATCAACCCCATAGTCTCAGCTCTGTTCCTGCATGAAGAGGGGAGGGTCCCCATTCCCTCCAATCACCTACCAGACCTCTCCTCGCTGAGCTCTGCACAATGTATCTTCAGCTCTCCGCCCCCTGGTTTTTGAACGCTCAGACAAGCTTTATAAATTCTGGACTTTGAAGGGGATATAGAGAAGGGATGGTTGCAGATAAACAGGAACAACTTATGTAGGAGGATTTTTTGCATCAATACTATACTCAAGTAAAAATGGGTGTTTTTTTTTTTTTTTTTTTTTTTACAATTTATAACATCCAAATGTATAATTGCTTAACCCTGATGTAGCAACATTTCATTCTAGGAATGGATCCAGCTGCTTTTGGGGGGACGGGGGTGATGATTGTGCTGGAATGACCTTAGGCATATTGTTTGCCTTCCTCCGATTCAAAACTGTCGGAGCTGTGAAAGGATGAATGCAGCCTTTTTTTTTTCGTCCTGATTAACAATGCATGTATTTTGCTGCCAGGCAAGGCTTGTAGTACGGGGACATTTGTTTTGCATTTAAACAGTTACCTAGAAAACTCTTCTTCTGTCTTCTAATGATGTGGATGCCGCAATTAATCCTCAGCGGTGAAAAAATAAGCTCAGCTCCAACTCCATGAATAACAAATCTGATTCATTTACCAGATCAGTCATGGACGCCAATAACTAGACACCATTCTTCATGGAGGTCAGATGAGCGATTTTAGACTAAAATCGCAGCGTGTTGGAGGTGAGGGTGGGGGATAAACTGATAAAAAAGAAGTGGGGAAAGGGACCTGTCAAAAACAGGTCCCCGTTCCCCCTCCCCCTGAAAAGGTGCCAAATGTGACATTAGAAGCGGAGAGGAAGCGTATAAGCAGAAGTTCCACTTTTGGGTGGAATTCCACTTTAATTACTATATCAAAAATAAAAGAAGAAATAGGTTTTTGCCTAAATATCTACCCTAAATCAGTTTGATAATTGCATATTATACTTGTTTGTAGCCTAAATACTGAAATTTACGCTGAACCCCTTCCTGACCGCCGCACGCCGATATACGTCGGCAGAATGGTACGGGTGGGCAAAAGGGCGTACAGGTATGCCCCCTTTAAGAAGTGTCATCGTGCTGGCGCGCGCCGCGTGCTTTGCGACCGCGAGTCCTGCTGACTCGATGTCCGGGGGGTGCCTGCGATCGTGTCACAGAGCGGAAGTACGGGGAGATGCCTATGTAAACAAGGCATTTCCCTGTTCTGCCTAGTGACATGACAGGGAGCTACCGCTCCCTGTCATTGGGAGCAGTGATCATTGTCATGTGAGTGGTAGCCCACCCCCCCCCCAGTTAGAATCACTCCCTAGGACACACTTAACCCCTTGATCGCCCCCCTAGTGTTTAACCCCTTCCCTGCCAGTGTCATTTACAAAAGTAGTGCAGGAACCTTTTTCTAAGTCGGAGTGACTCAAGTCGCACCGATTAGAACGGTTCCATTGCACAGAATGGGGTGCGATTTCTGATGTGACAAGTGCTCCAAAGTCGGAGCGATTGTTGCATCTGTGTGAACCGGCCATTAGGAAGTCAAACTATCTGGTAAAGAGGTGGTGGGTACTTGTGGTGTCGGAGCTCTGAAGTCTACACAATCTGCATAGGGGATTGTTAGCACTTCATTTTCACTCAACACATGGACTATGTCTTTGAATGTTTCAGATAAGTTTACTGCATTTATTTTTCAATATTGTGTTTTTTTTTTTATACATCTTTATTATCATGAAGATATCACTATTGTTCAAAGAGACGGTGCAATTGTTTTTTTTTTTTTTTTTTTTATGCTCACAGAATATATGTGGATTTTATAGTAGCTGCACTTTCTTTTTATTTGTTTTATGTTTTTTTTTTTATATATACATATATTGTTTGTTTTAGGTCATGTGGAATTTATATAAGGTGGAGCAGTTATTGGACAACATTGCATTTTCCACTATATAAAATACCAGTAATAAAAAAGGTATTACTAAAAGGAAGGCCTTGCAATGCAAAGGGCAGCTTTGAGTACTCAGCACTAGAAGGGTAACCTCTCATCTTATTAAAGTGGATTTAAAGCCCCATTTTATTTCTAGCTTTTTCAAATGTGTAGAAAAAGGTTATACCCATGGGGAGGTGTTTACCGCTCTTTCTCCTCGCTAGGGAGACTCATCCTCTCCTTGTCCTGGTGATCAGTGTCACAGAGACAGAAAAATCATGGGAAAGCCAAAATGTACAATTTCACCAGAACATAAAGAGGGACTATCTTCCAGTGGGGACAGTTGTTCCAGTGACAACTGTCTAAGAAGGGATTTCCCTTCACATTAGAGAGACGCCCTTGGTGTCGGTGGGAGGAAGAATAGGGCCCAGTTGCGGGTGTCGGTGGGTGGAAAAATAGGGCCCCGATGCGGGTGTCGGTGGGTGGAAAAATAGGGCCCCGATGCGGGTTTCGGTGGGAGGAAGAATAGGGCCCCGATGCGGGTGTCGGTGGGAGGAAGAATAGGGCCCAGTTGCGGGTGTCGGTGGGTGGAAAAATAGGGCCCCGTTGCGGGTGTCGGTGAGAGGAGGAATAGGGCCCTATTATGGGTGTAAAGTGGGAGGAAGAATAGGGCCCTGTTATGGGTGTAAAGTGGGAGGAAGAATAGGGCCCCGATGCAGGTGTCGGTGGGTGGAAAAATAGGACCCTGTTGTGGGTGTGAGGAAGAATAGGGCCCTATTATGGGTGTAAAGTGGGAGGAAGAATAGGGGCCCGATGCGGGTGTCCGTGGGAGGAAGAATAGGGCCCAGTTGCGGGTGTCGGTGGGTGGAAAAATAGGGCCCCGTTGCGGGTGTCGGTGAGAGGAGGAATAGGGCCCTATTATGGGTGTAAAGTGGGAGGAAGAATAGGGCCCCGATGCGGGTGTCGGTGGGTGGAAAAATAGGGCCCCGATGCGGGTGTCGGTGGGTGGAAAAATAGGGCCCCGATGCAGGTGTCGGTGGGTGGAAAAATAGGACCCTGTTGTGGGTGTGAGGAAGAATAGGGCCCTATTATGGGTGTAAAGTGGGAGGAAGAATAGGGGCCCGATGCGGGTGTCGGTGGGAGGAAGAATAGGGCCCCGATGCGGGTTTCGGTGGGAGGAAGAATAGGGCCCCGATGCGGGTTTCGGTGGGAGGAAGAATAGGGCCCCGATGCGGGTGTCGGTGGGAGGAAGAATAGGGCCCCGATGCGGGTGTCGGTGGGAGGAAGAATAGGTCCCCGATGCGGGTGTCGGTGGGAGGAAGAATAGGGCCCCGATGCGGGTGTCGGTGGGAGGAAGAATAAGGCCCCGATGTGGGTGTCCGTAGGAGGAAGAATAGGGCCCCGATGCGGGTGTCAGTGGGAGGAAGAATAGGGCCCCGATACGGGTGTCGGTGGGAGGAAGAATAGGGCCCCGATGCGGGTGTCGGTGGGAGGAAGAATAGGGCCCCGATGCGGGTGTCGGTGGGAGGAAGAATAGGGCCCCGATGCGGGTGTCGGTGGGAGGAAGAATAGGGCCCCAATGCGGGTGTCGGTGGGAGGAAGAATAGGGCCCCAATGCGGGTGTCGGTGGGAGGAAGAATAGGGCCCCGATGCGGGTGTCGGTGGGAGGAAAAATAGGGCCCCGTTATGGGTGTCGGTGGGAGGAAAAATAGGGCCCTATTATGGGTGTAATGTGGGAGGAAGAATAGGGCCCCAATGCGGGTGTCGGTGGAAGAGTAGGGCCCCGATGCGGGTGTCGGTGGGAGGAAAAATAGGGCCCTATTATGGGTGTAAGAAAGAATAGGGCCCCGTTATGAGTGTCAGTGGGAGGAAAAATAGGCCCCAGTTGCGGGTGTCGGTGGGAGGAAGAATAGGGCCCTATTATGGGTGTAAAGTGGGAGGAAGAATAGGGCCCCGATGTGGGTGTCGGTGGGAGGAAGAATAGGGCCCTGATGCGGGTGTCGGTGGGAGGAAGAATAGGACCCCGATGCGGGTGTCGGTGGGAGGAAGAATAGGGCCCCGATGCGGGTGTCGGTGGGAGGAAGAATAGGGCCCCGGTGCGGGTGTCGGTAGGAGGAAGGATAGGGCCCCGATGCGGGTGTCGGTGGGGGGAAGAATAGGGCCCCGGTGCGGGTGTCAGTAGGAGGAAGGATAGGGCCCCGATGCGGGTGTCGGTGGGAGGAAGAATAGGGCCCCGATGCGGGTGTCGGTAGGAGGAAGAATAGGGCCCCGATGCGGGTGTCGGTGGGAGGAAGAATAGGGCCCCGATGCGGGTGTCAGTGGGAGGAAGAATAGGGCCCCGATGCGGGTGTCGGTGGGAGGAAGAATAGGGCCCCGATGCGGGTGTCGGTGGGGGGAAGAATAGGGCCCCGATGCGGGTGTCGGTGGGAGGAAGAATAGGGCCCCGATGCGGGTGTCAGTGGGAGGAAGAATAGGGCCCCGATGCGGGTGTACGTGGGAGGAAGAATAGGGCCCCGATGCGGGTGTCAGTGGGAGGAAGAATAGGGCCCCGATGCGGGTGTCGGTGGGAGGAAGAATAGGGCCCCATTGTGGGAGGATTTCTGTCAGCTGGCTGTGCACCCACCACACGCACAGAAGGCATTATACGTCTTTCTGTGACAGTTGTATTCGGTGAGACTCCATTGCGCTGTGTACACATTTATCCAGTCTTATTATTTTAGCATGAGCTCACATACTACAAGAAGTGTATTTTAATCACACGCTCAGCTTTACTCCATGATGGCCTTAAAGCCTTAATGTGGTGAATTGACAATTTCAGTACTCTGATTTTTATTTTATTTTATCACGGCTGTGTGTCAAATCTAAATATCACAAACTCATTGTAAGTAATTGCACCGATATTCAAACATAGTGCATTAACTGTGATTTTCAGCAATCATGTCTGATGTAGAGGATCGCTTTCAGACCTGGAGAGGCGAGTTTATAAACCCTTGAAAAAAGAAAACAAATTTTCTGAAAACGCATTGTATTTTTTCTCGCCATAGTCACCTTTCTGGTGAAGGTTATAGAGTGGACTTTGACTCTATGTATTGTATGATTGATCTTATTCTGTGATTTTTACATAATACATATTAGAGCTGCACGATTAATCGTCAAGAATCGTTATCGCAATTTTTTTCCCCCTTGCGATCTTGACAAAGTATTTTCCGATTCTTTCTATGCAGAGAATTCTCTCTGCTCTGCTGAAGCCCACAGCTGTCAAAAAAAAAAGGGGGCAGTCTGCCAAGAATCACAACATTCTTTAGCAGTGGAACTTAAGTATAAACATTGTAACGATTTGTCCTTTAGATCAAAGGAATGAGGGAAGTTTAACCACTTAAACACTAAACCTTTTTCTGACATTTGTTGGTTTCAAGTTAAAATCATTTTTTTTTGCTAGAAAAGAACCCCCAAACAATATATATATATATATATATATATATATTTATATATAAATATATAAATATATATATATATATATATATATATATATATATATATATAAATAAATATATATAAATATATATATATATATATATATAAAAATAAATATATATATATATATATATATATATATATATATATATATATATATATATATATATATATATATATATATATATATAAAAATAAATATATATATATATATATATATATAATATATATATATATATATATATATATATATATATATATTTTTTTTTTTTTTTAATTTTTTTTTTAAA
Organism: Lithobates clamitans; assembly: GCA_037952925.1. Classification (NCBI taxonomy): domain Eukaryota; kingdom Metazoa; phylum Chordata; class Amphibia; order Anura; family Ranidae; genus Lithobates; species Lithobates clamitans. Next base: position 328,181 of record JBBGZY010002098.1, on the reverse strand, counting down.
TAGAGACCCTAGAGAATAAAATGGTGGTTGTTGCAATATTTTATGTCACACCGTATTTGCGCAGCAGTCGTTTAAAGTGTAATTTTTTTCCGAAAAAAATGCATTTGATGAATTCAAAAAAACCTAACCAGTAAAGTTACCCCAATTTTTTTTTGTATAATGTAAAAGATTTTACACCGCGAGAATCGTGATCTTTTTATTCTAAGCAAAAAAAAAAAAAAAATCACGATTCTCATTTTGGCCAGAATCGTGCAGCTCTTATACATATACAGCTGTTTCTTCTATAGCGCAGTAGTGTGAAGAATCCCATAGGATTTAAAGAGAAATATTTATTTTGCGTTTTTAGCAAGGTAAAAAAGACGCAGCAAAAATGCATCAGTGTGAAAGCAGCCTAAAAATTTTTAAACAGTTTTTAAACATATTAAAAAAAAAAAAAATCTTGCATAAACTATTCCACTTTTAAAGGGTAAAAAGCATGAGCAATGAGCTATATTTAGACGGACTCCTTAACGAATGCTCAGAAATCATTAAAGAAAAGGATATATTTGAATACAGCTGAACTTTCCATAAACCCCTGGGAGACATCAGGCCAGGATATTGATGAAGAAAGCGGTGATGGATGATACAAATATCTGCTCTCCGTACCATCATCAATCCCGTCCTCTCACCTTCAAGCGACGTGCGCTAGGAGGGTCACGGGGATGGATCACGTATCGGCAGCTCTGAAGTCACACAGCGAGCCTCCGATACATCATCCATCCGATTCACAACTCGGAGCAAAAAACATTTGTGTGTACAATGGGTACCGACCTGAAGGGCACAATAGCAGCTGTGCAGATTGTCCAGGCGTGGTCCAAAGATAAACTCTTCATAGGCCCCTCCTAAAGTCTGAAACAAAAAGAGGAACAATTTAGGAGATGTGATGATTGGTCGATCAGTACATCAGTATAATTCAAGTTTAGATCTGGTCATAAAAAAAACTGTATTCATTCAGTACCAATCATAGGCTGGCCTCTCGGCGTTGTTTTGGCACCATCATCAGGGCTGCTGTTAGAAACCTCAGGGCCCCATACAGTAAACCTGACAGGGCCCCACCCTCCAAATAAACACAATTTACAATGCTTCAGTTATGAATGAATACAGCGAGTGATCTGTAACGATCACTCATTGTGTTCATTCAAGAAAGGAAGGGGCTGGTAAATATGACATTTACTGGACCCTTTTTCCCACTGTCCATCCTGAAGGATCCTATTGTGTGGTTGCAGCTGCCAGCAGGAAGGAGAGGAGGGAAGTCGGCAGCACTGCAGGGGTGGTGGTGGTGGGGGTGGTGGGTACATAGGGGGGCCAGGGTAGCAGGGGGAAACATATTGTCCAGAGTGAGGGTGATCGGTATGGCAGGGTGGCAATTACTGGAACCGATCTCTGCATGGCTCTCTCTCAGAAGCAGCTGAAAGCTGGTGGGAGGGAGAGGAGAAGAAGCCGGATTTAAGCTGCCGATCACCCTCCCTGCCCACATTATGATTCACCCTGCTGCCTGGACCCCCTGCTGGCCTGGACCCAGTACAGGAGGACCGGTGGTACCCCCTTATTCACTGCCCTGACTACCATACATCACCAGCAATGCCACATACATTGATGGCTCATTCACACTAAAGTGATCCATTGCAGGGCGGTAATGTGCATTATGGCACCCATTAACGTGCGTTGTCTCAAGGCAGCACATTCATCATGAATGGGTGACCAAAGCACCCAAATAGATGAAAAACATGTATTGCGGTGCATTGTTGAACAATGAATAGCACTGCAACGTACATCAAGCAAGTGCATCGCTATGCGCTATGGCAACGCGTGCTCTGTGGTTTAGTGCATGGTGCTACACAATGCACAAGTGTGAATGAGCCCAGAATGACAACCATTTCACAAACAAATCCAGTTTTGTTGTTTGTTTGTAGTAAAAAAATAAAAACCAATAACCCCTGGGTGATCTATGTACACTGCATGGATTTTATCAAACTTTGTTGTCTAAAAAGTGAATCAGAATAGGAGTGACCTCTTCAGTATTAATCAGCTGACGCATTGCAGTGTTCTAATGAGGAAAGTTGCAGGGTCTGCATCCCTTTAGAAGTGATTAGCCCTTTGGAAATCTCACCAAGAATGACATTTTTTGTTGCAGGGGATGCCCAAAATCTGATTTATATCATAGTACAGACTTTTGGGAAAATCAGTAAGCAAATCACACAAGCAGGAAATTACATATCTGGGGAACTGTGTACAGATTGCCTCCAGGTTGCCATATTCCATATTTTTTAATTACAAACTTGCATATTGAAAAGTTTACAGCAGTATGGCTTGTGCATGAATTGTATATGCTTGAATGTAACAGTGTATAGGTCCAATTCGTGGGATGGTACAGCTGTGCACTATGCACAGCTGGACCAGATTCTGTTTTAGTAAATCTCCCCCACTGTGTAGTACAGTATTGGACATACGGTGTAGTATAGTCAGTGTAGTACAGTATTGGACATACAGAGTAGTGTAGGCAGTGTAGTACAGTATTGGACATACGGTGTAGTATAGTATTGGACATACAGTGTAGTATAGTTAGTGTAGTACAGTATTGGACATGCAGAGTAGTGTAGGCAGTGTAGTACAGTACTGGACATACGGTGTAGTATAGTCAGTGTAGTACAGTATTGGACATACAGAGTAGTGTAGGCAGTGTAGTACAGTATTGGACATACAGAGTAGTGTAGGCAGTGTAGTACAGTATTGGACATACAGAGTAGTGTAGGCAGTGTAGTACAGTATTGGACATACAGAGTAGTGTAGGCAGTGTAGTAAAGTATTGGACATACGATGTAGTATAGTCAGTGTAGTACAGTATTGGACATACAGAGTAGTGTAGGCAGTGTAGTACAGTATTGGACATACAGAGTAGTGTAGGCAGTGTAGTACAGTATTGGACATACAGGGTAGTGTAGGCAGTGTAGAACAGTATTGGACATATGGTGTAGTAAAGTCAGTGAAATACAGTATTGGACATACAGAGTAGTGTAGTACAGTACTGGACATACGATGTAGGAGAGTCAGTGTAGTACAGTATTGGTCATATGGTGTAGTAAAGTTAGTGTAGTACACTATTGGACATAGGTGTAGTGTAGTCAGTGTAGTACAGAATTGAACATACAAAGTAGTGTAATACAGTATTGGACATAGGTGTGGTGTAGGCAGTGTAGTACAGTATTGGACATAGGTGTAGTGTAGGCAGTGTAGTACAGTATTGGACATGCAGTGTGGTGTAGGCAGTATTGAACATAGGTGTAGTGTAGGCAGTGTAGTACAGTATTGGACATGCGGTGTAGTTTAGTCAGTGTAGTACATTTGGACATACGGTGTCGTGTAGTACAGTTGGACATACGGTGTAGTGTAATCAGCGTAGTGAATGAATGAGTGACTTGTATAGCGCTACCTATGCAAACTGAATCGCCTCAGGGCACTTTTGCCACCGGTGTCCATCTGTGGTATAGCACGGTACTTTACCCCAAAGGGTCCCGACGCACTTACAAACACATACACATACAACATACACATATTTGGCCATTTTTTTTTCTTTGACAGGATCTAATTAACCTACCAGCATGCATTTGGAGTGTGGGAGGAAACCGGAGTACCCACGCAGGCACAGGGAGAACATGCAAACTCCAGGAAGATGGTGTCGTGGTCGGGATTTGAACCAGGGACCCTATTGCTGCTAGGTGAAAAAGCTAACCACTACACCACTGTGCTGCCCTACAGTGGTGCACAGTTGGACATACGGTGTAGTGTATAGTACAGTTGGACATACGGTGTAGTGAATAGTACAGTTGGACATACGGTGTAGTGTATAGTATAGTTGGACATACGGTGTAGTGTATAGTACAGTTGGACATACGGTGTAGTGTATAGTACAGTTGGACATACCGTGTAGTGTATAGTACAGTTGGACATACGGTGTAGTGTATAGTACAGTTGGACATACCGTGTAGTGTATAGTACAGTTGGACATACCGTGTAGTGTAGTCGGTGTAGTACAGTTGAACATACGGTGTAGTGTAGTCAGTGTGGTGCAGCGTCAAGCTTCATCTCATCCAATCCAGTGAGGGGACTTACCGCAGGTTGGGTGTCCACCAGGCACAGCTCCATTTCCAGGATTTGTTCAGGTTTCACCCCGAGCCTTTCACAGAGCAAACTGAGCAGCAGAGAGTGATGGCGCTCCACCTTATTCAGGAGACAAAAACCCCAAACATTTTACAAAGAATGTTACCTGGAGGATAAAATATCCTAATTTTAGTGTATGCAAAGCTACAACCTTTTATAATGTTGTTTTGTACAGAGTGGAGAAGACTAAACCCAAAAACAAATTTAATCTGGATGTGTTTAGGGAACCCGACAGGGTCTCTTTAAAGCCCCACTCTAGAAAAACATTCTTTTGCAGTGGGACACCCCATCCCACCCCACATGGGTTACAGCGACACCATATCATTATTCTTCAAAAATAATTCATACACATATCCATTACTATCCATCCATTATCTAAAGATAGTTTTCGATTTAAGATACATTATTAATTTAGTTTATTCAGCATGAAATGGAACTTAGTTATGTAGCAGGAGGCTGTATATTCTGCAATATTTACATTTTTGGTAAACTCATTCAATGAATCCAAGCTCTGCAAGCTGAGATAACATGCACTGCATTGATGCATTCACACAATTCCACAGTACCCATGAGATAAAACAAAGTTCAGGAATATTCCTTTATCCCATTGTTCTGCAAATCTATGTACACTACAAACTGTATGATTGAATCGCTGCTGAAATCGCTGTTTTACTAACCTGACAGCTTATTATTCTAAATAGGAAACCTTCATTTTGTTTGCAAATATTAAGATTCTAACTACAAGCAAGAATGAGTCCTTACATTTAAAGAGCACCTGTCATTTCAGATCCATCATGGCAGCGCCTGTTAGTGGGCGACCACTCACCCGCTGTCGCCACGTCCCCCACCTTGTTGTGTCACTGCCACATCACCAGCCGTCCCATTAAAGTGAATGAGACTGTCGGTGAGTTAACAGCGGGTCAGAGGAGGAGCCGCTGAGGGACGGAGATGACAGCTGCTCTTTAAAAATTATGATTTAAATCAAGCCTTTTTACTAGTGATTTAAATCGACTTGAATTAAATCAAATCCACTCTGGGGGAGACTGAGTTATAAGGTATTTTTTCCCCATATTCGTCATTCCCCAGACAAAACGGGCCCGGAGTTCAGCTTTAAAAGGAGATCTTGCAGCAAAATACAAAGTCCACTCATGATATCCAGGCCCCCTGCCCCTTTAAAAATCACCAGTAGTAGTTTCAAAATGTACCTGTAAAGGAAAAAAAAAAAAAGGAAGAAAAGAAGAAGAATGGGGAAGTTAGATTTATATTTGCCTCCCCTCATCTTCTGCATTGATTGATGGGACATCAGCTTCTTTTCGGGATTCTGGGATAATTCCCAAGGAATGTAGATCCAGCCAAATGTGAGAAGACACTCCAGTCCATTGAGAGCATCTACTAGTGACATTTGGGCTGCTCTGTATTTCCCAGGATCTCACCGGAAGGAAGGGGTGGAAGATGAGGGCGAGGCAAGTATAAATCTTTTTCTTTACCAATACAATTTGGAACTTACATTAGGTGATTTGTGAAAAAGGACGGACCCCTGTCAGTGTAAGCAGACCTTATATTTTAACTGCCCATACACTTAGCAATATTCAGTCAATTTTGGGCCATCAGGAATAGTAAACACGATCAACAATAACCTAAAACGAAAGATTTTACCCCAACATTTCCTATTCCTGATATGCTCCTGCTGTACCATGTACTTGTATGAGAGTCTCCTGTTCTCTTTGTATTACTTCCTTTGTGTGAAATCCCTGGTGTTCCTGGCAGTCCCTTAAAAACTGACCACAATGAGCAAGAGAACACAGGGTGGTCAGTTCTCTACCTGTGCCGGGAACTCTTTTAATCAGGGTAGCTGATAAGGCAATACAGCCGGCCCTCCTGTACCGGGCCCGTGCCCCATCAGTTCCAAAGAGGGGTCTGGGCACCTGCTGATTGGGAGGGCCGGCTGTACTTGTACTTGTGGATCCCCCTGCAGTGCTGCCAACTGTCTCCCTGCAGCTGCAGGGGGATCGGTTCTAGTATCTGCCCTCTCCACCCGCTGCCCAGGGCATCCCATGTGCCCCTTCTCCCCCACAGCGTTGTTGGCTTGCCTTCTCTCCCATCTCGCAGGCAGCTGCTGCAGGGCACAGGAGGATTGGGTTTAGGATGGAAAGCGGGGGGGGGGGGGGGGGAGGAAATAAATATGTCATTCACCGGCCCCTTGCTTTTCTAAATGAGCACAGTGAGTGATCGGTACCGATCGCTCCTGTGTCCATTCATAACTCAAGCATAGTAAATGGTGTTTACTATGTTTCAGTTTATGAATGAACAGAAAGCTGTTCAGAGCACTTCCCATTTATTCACTGTCCAGGGCAGGTTTGGCTGCAGAGAAAAGGACTGGGGAATCTCTGTCCTCAGTCCCCTTCAGAAGCGAGACATCAGGGTTCTGTTTAGACCCCTAATATTCAACAAAGCCCCTCAACAGGGCAGTTACAAAAAAACAAAAACAAATGAAGGGCTCATTCACTTGTGCTTTGCTCCCTGAAGAGCAGTCAGCATTTGGATCATTCTTTAGAGTACATTTGACAGACAGTGAGGAGGCATACTTTCCTGTCAGGTAGGTTAAATGGGACCCTGTGATTTCTAACAGCAGCCCAGTCTCCAATGATTAAGCTTGTCCTGACACCCTCTACCCTTGCACAGCCATTTATTGAGAAGTTCGGTGTGCTGCTGTTTCTCCTCCCCTAGCTCTTATGCAGCTGAGAACGGAAGAAATGTGATCACGTATAAAGAAAAAAAAAAAAAAAAGGGGGGGGGGGGTGCTTATAATGTGTTTTGTTTTTATATACCAATGATTTGCCTTCCATTTCTATTTTAAACTGAATGGGTTACAAGGTGATCGTTTACATACACTTAAGCTGTCCACCACCCATGAGTTTGATTACCCAAAATAAATTGTACACTTAAAGCTTCAATGCTGTTTATTGAAAAATGTTCCTCATCATGTTCAGTCAGGTTTTCAATTTCAATCCCATCTCCTTGTAGTTGATCAATGCCAGCATGTTATGTCTTTGATTCCTCTGCATTTTTAGGTAGCACAGTATTGTACTGTGTTAGCCATCAATTAATGAAGAAAGTTTGAAGTTTTAGTGATACATTTAAAATATATAAAGCCTGAAGGATGGGTCTAGGGCACCTAAAAGTTTGCATCTTTATTAACTTAAGGTAGCCAATAAATGGTATTGCTTAAAAGACAAGCTTGGCTAAAGCTTTTTTGGCCATACTTGTCTTGTAGGTCACAGGAGTGCAATTACTTTTGCTCTCTTGTGACTGAGAGTCAGCTGACAATCATAACAGAGCCACTGCAGGCTCTGGAAGGATCCAAACCATATTGTCGGGATCCACTCAGCTGCCTGATTGGCAGCTGGTTCTGGCTCTCAGCTCACAGCTGAGAGCCAAAGCCAGCTGCGTCCACCCCTTCCCCAGTCCAGCGCTGCAGTGAGCCCCGGAGGGGCAGTGTGGAGAGCAGTGACCGACAGTTACTGCTCTCTGCTCCAAGAAGACTAAGAGCTGAGCAATCAGCAGTCCTGTGATCGGTCAGATCTTAGTGTTAGGGCCGACGTGGGACAGCTGCAGGATTGGAGCGAGTTATGTGTGGTCCCCCACCCCCCCAAGTCCAAGTCCATACTTCTCCTTTAAACTCAAAACTTTGTAAAAATCTGACAAATGATAGAATGGCGAGTTTCAATCAAATTGCCAACTATATGGCCAACTTTAGGGCTTAGAGATATGGAATTTTTTATTAGCTCACTTGTGCTGCTAAAATTTCTAGCAATTAATCTCTAGGAGTAGCAACTAAATCAAACGGCACCCTACGGAGTGGGCTACAGTACTATCTTGTAGTAACCGTTTGCACATGAATAGGAGCAATGTTCGATGTAGACAATTCCCAGATATATAATAGTTAGTAGGATAGAGCACAATCTACTTTCATCCTTCTATTCGGTTTTTGGTTTTTTTTGGGGGGAAGGGGTACTGAATGGGTTGTCCTTTCCCACTATAGTCAATGAAAGTCCTTTCCATGTAAACCAGACTGATCTGATGGGACCTCATCTACAGTTTTTGGGATGACCCTTAAATGAAGGAGTCTGGTGGTCTGATTTATACTATTTCTTTCTATAATGTATTTTTATGAAATTCCCAGTCAGGGTTCCCATCAAACTTGAAGTCTTTACTTCTCCAGCTGGAACTGGACTTACACGTGCCATTTCCATGTACAACATGGGCAATAGTGACCCTTCATGCGCTGCCATTGTCATCAAAAAGCCCAGTAATGTGCATTTATGTGTCCGAAAATGGATAACACACATCATTGCAATTTACAGATGTGAACTAGGATCATTTAAAACAATGGGTAACTTAAGCAGATGCGTTGACCTGTGTTAAAATGTGTTAATAAAGTTAGTGTCTAAACTAAACCCATCTACAGGTGACAGATACACAATAATACATATATATGCTATAGAACAGATGGACAGCCTCACCTGGTTCTGGGTCCCTCCAGAGGAGTGGCAGGATGTCCCAGAATCCATAGATTCCTTTTCCAGACCTTCTTGTATGGAGGAGGCCAGGATTGGAAGCCTGTAATAGTAAATGTTGAGGTTATGAATCTCGCGTATAAACAGTGGAATGTGGAATTTGCAGAAGCTCCAACTTTACTCACAGGTGCTGCTCCGTGTTGGGTCCAAAACTTTCATTAATGTTCCTCTGCAGGTGGATTGCCAGGTGAGGGATGCGCAGGATTGGGCGCTCCACATAAACCAGGCGGTGCTGCAGCCGGTGCCCTTCCTGAGAAAGACACAAGAGGTGATGTTCCCTTGGAAAGATACAGTCAGTCAGTGTCAGTTATTGTTTTGTACAGTGACCAACTATGGTCAGTAGTGACCAAAAAGCAATACGAGACACCTAGAGATCACACAATTCCTTATTCCTTTGCTATGTCCTTATGATTGAACAGATGCATTTGTTTTAATATACTATGCACATGGCAACCAGGACTCGTTGTCAACCTCCAGCCCTTTAGTGCTTGTTGTGGGGCCCTTGGACCCCAACAGTCAGTACTGCTAGCATTGATTTGTAAAGTGGCACAGAATGTATTCCATCTCCAACCACAACAATAGCATGTCCTCAGTCTCAGAACCATTTCTTCTAGTATGTCCTCAGTCTCTGACAGCATTCTGTAGTGTTAGCTAGTAGTAGTTAGTCACATTCAACTGGATTTGTTCTGCAATACTCAAGAGGTTTCGTACCTTCTTCAAGCCACTTCTTCAGCTACAATGAGTGTCAGGAAGATACCCCAGCATTTATATTCACAAAGGTAGAACCAAAACCTTAATCCAAGCTCTGAAATTTGTCGATGTTGATTGTCCAAGAACAGAATGGGAGGTGTGAATGTTGTGGAACGACCCTATTCTAGTTATATAATCCCTTCCTTGGTGTCAAGATGTCCTCAAAATGCCACCCTTGGTGTCAAGATGTCTACAAAATCCCATCCTTGGTGTCAAGAAGTCTACAAAATCCCATCCTTGGTGTCAAGAAGTCTGCATATGTATTAATTCCTCAAATTTTCAAGACTAAAAGTTTGAATTGTTGTAAAATCTCCAGGGCAGAGATGTTGAAACTGCATTATTTGTCAGAGACAGATGGTGTTGAAGGTCCCCACCCTGATTCCAGTTTGACGTAGATGGCTTCTTTCACACCTCTGGTGAACCAGTTGTCCTCTGTCCAAAATGTGGACTTCCCTTTCCTCAATGTTCTTGGACAATGAACATCTACACATTCTATGGTGATTGCAATAGGGTATCTGTGCTACCTGCATGGATTTAAGAAGCTGGGGTATATTCCTGACAGACATTAGAACTGAAGTGACTTGAAAAAGCTAAGAAATGTCTTCAACATTACAGAACAGGTTCACTTAATGTGACCAACTACTACAAGATATACCATGACCTGGAGAAATGAGAACCTTCACAGACATTCTAGTGTTGCATATACTGATTATCATGTCCAGGTGGTTGAGGTCCTCATGATTCCTGCCTTGATTAGTGCTAGGCACTAAAATCCAATCCAGTCATAAACAGTGCCTCAACAGCAAAGCAACTGTTAAAGAGGCCAATGTCACATTAATATTAAGAATGGCACAGTACAAACATTTGATAAAAGTATGTCAGTTCTACCCCTCCTAATTGGCTGCACTCAGTCAGGAGCTGCATTCATTGGTCCCTGGTCCTCAACATTCATTCTCATAAAGCCAATCCATGTCTAATAAACAATGTTAAGGGTTTGCTAAACATTTCAAGAGCTTTCGATAAGCCTTCAGCCCAGCATTTTTTTGTAGTCTACTATATACAGCCATTCTCTCTTGATAATAATGAAGATATCCATTGACTGTTTTTTGGGTTATTAGAAGATTTATGAATATTCTAAGAAAAGGACAGGAAATGTTGGAGATTGCCTTAGTAATGCTTTTTGGGCATCAGTTATAATGTATGTAAACTCTTCACAATGAATGTCCTCCATTTGCTCCCTTTTGGTCTGTTAAAAGATAACCCTTTCATGACTAAGCCTATTTTTGAAATTTGATGTTTACAAGTTAAAATCTGTATTTTTTGCTAGAAAATTACTTAGAAACCCCAAACATTATATATATTTTTTTAGCAGAGAATCTAGAGAATAAAATGGAGATTGTTGCAATATTTTATATCACACGGTATTTGTGCAGCGGTGTTTTAAACGCAAATTTTTGGAAAAGGAACATTTCCATGAATTTTAAAAAATCCAAACAGTAAAGTTACCCCAATTTTTTTGTATAATGTGAAAGATGATGTTACGCCGAGTAAATAGATACCAAACATGTCACGCTTTATAATTGCACGCACTCGTGGAATGGCGACAAACTATGGTAGCTATGAATTTCCATAGGCGACGCTTTAAATTTTTTTTATGGTTACCAGGTTAGAGTTACAGAGGAGTTCTAGGGGTAGAATTATTGCTCTCACTCTGGCGATCGTGGCAATACCTCACATGTGTGATTTGAACACTGTTTACATATGCGAGCGTGACTTCCGTATGCGTTTCCTTCGCTGCGCGAACTCGCGGGGACAGGGGCGCTTTAAAAATTTTTTTATTTTTTAAATTTTTTAAATTTATTTTTATACTTATAAAAATTGTGTTTTTAAAAATAAATGATTTTTTTTTACTTTTATTGCTGTCACAAGGAATGTAAACATCCCTTGTGACAGTAATAGGTGGTGACAGGTACTCTTTATGGAGGGATCGGGGGTCTAAAAGACGCCCGATTCCTCCTCTGCACTTCAAAGTATTCAGATCGCTGAAAACGGCGATTCTGAATACTGTGTATTTTTTTAAATTCGGCGCCATTGGCAGCTGAGTAAACGGGAAGTGACGTCATGACGTCGCTTCCGCGTTTACATTGAGAAGGCTGGAACGAAGCCACCCACGGCTTCGTTCCAGCCTGCCCACAGCCGCCGGAGGCAGCCGATTGGACACCGGGCTTCCCGATCGCACGGGAGGCCCGGTAAGAGCGGCGGGAGGTGGCGGGAGGGGGGTCGTCCCCTCCCGCTCCTCCGGTATAACAGCCGAGCGGCTTTTAGCCGCATCGGTTGTTATATACGGATAGCCGATCGCCCGCTCGAAACAACGGTACCGGGATGATGCCTGCAGCTGCGGGCATCATCCCGGTATAACCCCTGAAAGCCGAGTACGCAGATGTGCGTACGGTCGGCGGGAAGGGGATAAAATTTCAGTTACTGCAATGTTTTCATAGTTACAATGGTCTAGCTTGATATGCATAGGACATACCTGTGGAATCCCCATGGAAGCTGGAAATCCCTGAAGTAGACTACACCACTACAGTAATCTCCACTAGTTTCTGGGTCTCATTTAAGTGGATGCCTTGCTGTATTGTGAACACAGGAGGCCGCTCGCTCAGCATGGACTCTATTCAAAAACACTTTACATTTTCTCAATGAATGCAAAGTTCTCTGATTGGATGAGGTGGAGAGGTGGTGCAATGACATCATGATCTCCACCTTGTCTAATTAGTAAACAACGTGCATTCATTAAGAAGATTAAAAGTGTTCCCTGAATGGCACCTGTGCTGAGTTGGCAACCTCTTGTGACCGGTAAGCAGCAGGGCAGCCACTCGGCAAGGGACCCAGAAGCTAGCAGCTATCACTGCAGTAGTGGTGTCTACTCCAGCTTCCAAGGGGATCCCTAAGGTATGGCATACATACATCCAAGCTGGACCAATGAAACTACAGTATGTAAACATTGCCATACCTGGAATTCATCCTAGCTCTGAACTACAGAACCCCCACTCTCCCATGGAGAAACAAGAAGAGAAGAAAGAAGAGAAGAGAAAAGGAAAGAAGAGAAGAAAGAAGAGAAGAGAGGAAAGAAGAGGAAAGAAGAGGAAAGAAGAGAAGAGAGGAAAGAAGAGGAAAGGAGTAGAGAGGAAAGAAGAGAAGAGAGGAAAGAAGAGGAAAGAAGAGAAGAGAGGAAAGAAGAGAGGAAAAAAGAGAAGAGAGGAAAAAAAGAGAAGAGAGGAAAAAAAGCAGAAGAGAGGAAAAAAAGCAGAAGAGAGGAAAAAAGAGAAGAGAGGAAAAAAAGCAGAAGAGAGGAAAAAAAGAGAAGAGAGGAAAAAAAGAGAAGAGAGGAAAAAGAGAAGAGAGGAAAAAAGAGAAGAGAGGAAAGAAGAGAAGAGAGGAAAGAAGAAAAGAAGAATGATAAGAAAAGGGAGAAGAGAAGGAAGAGGAGAAGAGAGAAACAGAAGAGATCAAAAGAAAGGAGGTGTCCTGTAGTCCTGGCCTAAGGCTGCTCAATCAGAGATACAAATATATTGGATCAGAGCACATCTTTGCAGTCTGTACTGGTAATAGAATACGGTCGGACTCACTCTCACCTTAACGATCACTCTCCCTGCCACCGTCAGATCCCGGTCAAACCAGGTGCTCCAGATTCCTCCACCGTAGCACTCCACCCCAACCTGAAGGTAGCCACCCTGGCCACGAGTCGACCTGCGTTTTACCTGCACCCAGGAAAAGCCAGAAAGAAGACTTACGGGATGTCTGAAAACACGTGGAGACAACACAGGAGACCACTGACCAGGAGAGGTCCTCTTACCCTCAGGCACGGGCTGTCTGTGTGGGCTCCAATGATGGTAAATCCGTTTCCATGCTGGTAATGCCCACCCACGGCGAAGGCCACCAAAGTGGAGTAATTGCGGGTTATAAAGTACTAAAAAAGGAGATTGGAGAGAGTAAATAGATGCCACCAATGTGCCCGATGTTCCCAGGCTCTGGGGTAGAGAGCATACCTTGTGGTTGGGTTTGATCTCCCAGTGGTCAGCTTCCTTCAGCTCCTGGAATCCGGCCTGAAGAAGACGATTCTTACACTCCTCAACCACTGGAGAGGAAGACAATGAGTTCTATAGATTATTATCATTTTATCAGAACAGCACAGGGTAAACAATTACAACAGCAACTTTACATCTATGCATAAAACCAGCATTATAAAGATTAAAGTGGACCTCCAGCCTTACCTTTAGTCTTGCACAATTGTACCGGCTCCTCTCCTCCTGTACTGAAATGTTTTCTCTAATTTCACTGCACACTGTGAGCTTCTCACAATGTGCATTAGAAGCTGCATCAAGTCAGATAGTGCCCACCTTAATTTCTGGGCTGTGGGACGTCCAGCATCATCTAGCCCTTTCCTCCCCAGCCTGTCCCTGGCCCACCCCTCTTCTTCATTGGACTTTAGTTCTGTCAATCATATAGGCTCAGCATTACATGTGGGTTTTGCCTAAGGTCATCTGCAAGCAAATTCAGCCTTCCTAGGAATGCCCACTCCTCCATACTGACATCTCCACATTAAAGCATTTGCAAAATTTCTATGAAGAACCAGCCCACTGCTTGCATCAGTGCTGAGGACTCGTGATATCATCACTGGGTTTCTGTGCCTCTCTATGTAATGCAGCCAGATCATGGCTGATGGGAGTTCTGGCAGAGTGCTGTACATAGCTTCCTGAAAATATCACAGCACCCTGCTAGACCCCTCCCACCATCCATGATCTGCCTGCATTACATAGAGAAGCACAAAGACCCAGTGATGACATCACTGCATCTAAACTAGGAATGGAATAAAATTATGGGGGCGCTGAAACCAGGGAAAGGAAAACAGGTGCGATTCCCTCGCTCGCAACCACCCGCACAATTGTGAACCTAGCCTAAGGGCCGGTTTACACCAGAACGCGTTCTGTGCGCGAATTCCCCACCACTTTCAAAAAACGCACTGCACTTGCAATCTGCAGCGGGTGTCAATGCTAACGCTCACACCCAGTGCGTTTGCCTGCACCGGATCGCATGGTACAGATATACTATGCGATCTGGTTGCTGTGTGTTTTGAAAAGTAACGCATGCACTACTTTTGGTGAAGCCCAGGGCAATTTTGGATCATTCAAATAAATGTGCTGAAATCGCTCTGCCTCCGGAATGCATGTGAATCACACAGAATCGCACAGAGCTTTCCTATGCGATTCATGCTGTGAGCCGGCCCTAAAAACAGCTTAAGTACCCAAGACCAAAGTTTTGTTTCTAGCTTTAGATACAGTGTGAAAAAACTGGAACTGCAGTCAAAACTTTTACCGCTGTCCGTAGAGAGAGAGTCATCCTCTTATTTATCTCAGGCTGCATTTTGCCATGCGTTTCAGAAACGCGCTGCAATAGCGGGCTGCACTTGTGGCTTTGTTCATGGTTAAATGGCACCCCAAGCGTGGGTAGCAGACGCGCTTTTTGCTGCATGTTTGTCGTGCTACAAAATGTGCTAAAATGCGCACTGAAAAAACACCCAACGCTCAGCGACTGAAAAGGTTCTGGAGCTACTTTGGAGCATCTGTCGTACATAAGACAGAACGTTCAAGTGTATAGGCTACCTCAGGAACCATGCAAAAAAAAAAAAAAACCCTAGTGGGGATGTGACTTCCCATTATGCCCAGGTATGAATGGGGCCTTAGTGGGACAGAAACTGATGAGAAATCTAATATTTTAGGGTGGAAACCTTACCAAGGGAACAAACAGTGAGTTCCCACTACACTCGGGTGTGATTTGGGCCTTCGTGGGACAGAAGTTGATGGTAAATGCGAAACAATACCAAGGAGACAGAAAACCAAAACCCAACCTATAGAAGCAGTATTCTACTTACTTGTTTTGTACAAACTCTCCTTACTCCAGCCCTACACATAGTCAGACTTGTTTGTTCCGCTTAGTGGTTAACCATCAGACCATCTGGTAGTTAACCACTAAGAGGAACAAGCAAGTGTGACCTTGTACCTGAAGTTGATGTGCTGAAAGCAGAAAAAAAACAAAAAAAAACGGGCCCCTTGGCTTGTTTTTATGCGGCTCTTGGGGCACTATTTTTATCCACTGATACCAACAATGGGACATAATCCCCCCCCCCCCCCCACGGACAAAGATGGGGCACAATTCCTCCCAACGACACTAACAGTGGGGCCCAATGACACCAATGATGGGGCACAATTCCTCCCAATGACAACAATGGTGGGACGCTATTCCTCCTACTGACATCAATGATGGGGAATTGTTTATTTCTAATGACATCGGGACCTTTTCTACTCCCTATGGCCACAGTCTGGCCCCCCTTAAGTCTGAAGGACAGCAAACTGGCCCTTTGTTTAGAAGGTTTAGAGACCCCTGGTCTAGATGACTGGGTTAGAGAAATTTCAAAACTGTGGCTCTTGTGGGATGTTCAGGACCAACCAAAAGAGGCCCAAGGAAGGAAAAGCAGCGATAGGGCCATGGGTGGTCATAGCTCACTGATGTACGTGAGGAGCGAAGGCTGGCCTGTGTAGTCTGATCCAATAGAATATAAGCTCAAATAAGGTGTTGATTACTCCAAATTCTCCCTTAGTGGAGATGGCAGAGGCAGCAGCACCCGATAGCCTATTGAAAATTTGGCTTGAGTTAGGACACCACTGGATCCCAGGGCAGGTAAGTGTCCTAATATTAAAAGTCAGCAGCTACAGTATTTGTAGCTGCTGACCAGTGGTGGCTCGTCCATTAGGCCCCCCCATCTATGCTTCTGGCCCCCTAATCTACATGCGGGGCATCAAACGCATGGATTCCAATGGGGGTTTTTTCTGAGGCTCTAATAGGCTTTAAAAAAAAAAAAAGGGTGGCCTCAGAGCGCAGAGCACTTTCCCGCCGAGGTGGGTAGGAGGTGGCGTTGGTTTGCTGCCCCCCCCCCCCCAAATTATTGAGCACCAGCCACCACTGCTGCGGACTTTAATGTTTTTTTTTCTGCAGGAGCCTGGAGCTCCGATTTATATCTGCTATGGACAGCTTGGTTCCAGATATCACAGCATACCTTCGGAGGTCTAGTGGAGCCCATGCCTCACCGGGTTATGGTGGGTGGTCATAATGTTATGGCTGATCAGTGTATGGAGAAGATTCACACAGAAGATGTTTCTATTATAAATGATCGGTTTATTGCACATATACAGTATGTGTACAGACTTTTGTACAGCAAAGTTCTCAGCTGATGTACTATGCAGCGATTGCAGTTTTTAATGGATTGGAGATTTGTCATTAATATTAATGTTTTTGTATTATTTTGCTTGTTTTTTTTTTTTTTTTTTTTTTTTTTTTTTTTAACATGGAACTAGTAAGATTTTGATGGGAAGATCTCACTTATACACATAATCTAATCTGTATGTTTTATACTTTTGTTTTGAGATTTGGGAGCGCTGTATTTTTTATAATTTATTAAATGTCCACTATGGAGTCATTTACAGCATTGTAAACCCTAAAGCATTTTCTATCCTTACTGCACAATATCCAAAACCTAAAAAAAAAAAAAAAAAAAAGTTTTGATTCGATTTAGGTTTTATCCGATTTCTTCTTGCATAGCTCCCAATAGTTAAAGAAGTCTATTTATAAAAGATTGTGCGGATGTGACATGTATTTTGAAAAATTCAGGAGAAAATTGCTGCACTTCCTCTATTAGGTGATTCCTATATTCTCAGCGCCACCTAGTGGTCATTCCAGAAATACTTCAATCAGGAGAGAAAAAAAAAAAAGTATTGTGCCCATGACTAGAGACTAGATGGTGCTGACAATATAGGAAACGCACATAACAGAGGAAGTACGGCATTATTCATCCAGATTGTGGGAATGTTTGTCACATTTGCACAACAAATCTTTTACAAGTAGGACTTCAAATTGTCATACCAGCAAAAAAATTATAAACTCTCCTTTGCAAGGTTGCCACAACTTTCCCTCTAGTGTGCATGTGCAGTTATTAGGTCATACGCCCATGTGTCTGTGTGTATTATATATGACTCCCTCTAGTGTGCATGCGCAATTATTGTGTCATAAGCTTCAACATGTGTGGACTGCGCATGCACAATTAGTGTGACTGGCCGCTCCCTCTAGTGCACAGGCGCAGCTATTGCGTCAGAGGCTCTGGGATGCGTGTCGGCTCCCTGCAGTGCACATGTTTTTTTGTCTGCAGCTCCCTGTAGTGCACATGCTCAGTTATTGTGTCATAGGCCCTAAGATGGGTGTGTGGACTCCCTCTAGTGCGCATGCGTAATTAGTGTGACTGGCAGCTCCTTCTAGTGCACATGCGCAGCTATTGCGTCAGAGGGACTGGGATGCGTGTCGGCTCCCTGCAGTGCACATGTGCAGTTTATCTGTCTGCAGCTCCCTGTAGTGCACATGCGCAGTTATTGTGTCATAGGCCCCAGGATGTGCATCGGTTCCCTCTAGTGCGCATGCACAATTTTGTGCCCGGTGCCATCATGTTCAGATCCCCTCTACTGCGCATGCTTGTTTTCAGTGTCCCTCTATCATACAAGTGTCAGTCAACTTGCAAATCTCTGCCTGTTACTGGAAGAGATAAGGACCATCATGAAGAGGTCACATGACTACAGAGAAAGAATTAATAAAAGTGTTTTTGGTATTTTTTTATGAACCATCAGATGGTGGATATATAATAAAGGGAGCACTTGGACCGTTGGTTGTATTTTGCCGAAACGTCTACTTTAAATCTCAGCGGATCAAACATAGAAGAAGGAGTTTGTGCCTCTCATCTTATCTCTCGGGCTGGTCTTCAGTGATCTAGGGATAAAGTCCATATCCAGGCTTCACAATAAGCCTCTGAGCAAAGGGCAAGTTCTCCCCATGAGAAGCACGGGACACCATGTGAGAGGGAAGATATACACAGAGCACAAAGGACAATGTGCAACCATGAGTCCCATCTCATAATCTTAGATGACCGTTCTCCAAGCTACGTCTACCGGTCACCCCGGGCTCACTGTGATATCATGCTCAGCATGCGGGGAGTGATAAAAATTCATTTTCTTATGGAGATAAAGTGGACCTTCACCCTAAACTCTCCTCCCCTGTCCTTCTCTCACAAATTGTAATTGAAAGTTATTAAAACTGACATAGAAACATAGAAAAGTGATGGCAGAAAAAAAAAAGACATTGGGTCTGGCCATTTAAAAAAAATTTTTTTTTTCATTTTATACATGTCTTGTATTGTTTTTTTTTTTATTTCTCTACAGGTTTTGTATTTTTTTTCTCTCCTCCCCCTGTCCCTCTCACAAATTGTAATGGAAAGTTATTAAAACTGACATAGAAACATAGAAAAGTGACGGCAGAAAAAAAGACATTGAGTCTGGCCATTTTTTTTCTTTTTCATTTTATACATGTTTTGTATTTTTTTTTTCTCTACAGGTTTTGTATTTTTTTTTTCTCTACAGGTTTTGTATTTTTTTTTCTCTACAGGTTTTGTATTTTTTTTTCTCTACAGGTTTTGTATTTTTTTTTCTCTACAGGTTTTGTATTTTTTTTCTCTACAGGTTTTGTATTTTTTTTCGCTACAGGTTTTGTATTTATATTTCGCTACAGGTTTTGTATTTGTTTTTCCTTCTACAGGTTTTGCATTGTTTTTTTCCTCTACAGGTTTTGCATTTTTTTTTCTCTACAGGTTTTGTATTTTTTTTCCCTCTACAGGTTTTGTATTTTTATTTCTCTATAGGTTTTGTATTTTTTTCCCTCTACAGGTTTTGCATTTTTTTTTCCTCTACAGGTTTTGCATTTTTTTTTCTCTACAGGTTTTGTATTTTTTTTTCCCTCTACAGGTTTTGTATTTTTTTTCTCTCCTCCCCCTGTCCCGCTCACAAATTGTAATGGAAAGTTATTAAAACTGACACAGAAACATAGAAAAGTGACGGCAGAAAAAAAAAAAAAAGACATGGAGTCTGGCCATTTTTTTTCTTTTTCATTTTATACATGTTTTGTATTTTTTTCTCTACATGTTTTGTATTTTTTTTTCTCTACAGGTTTTGTATTTTTATTTTCTCTACAGGTTTTGTATTTTTTATTTTTTGTAATTGAAAGTTATTAAAACTGACATAGAAACATAGAAAAGTTATGGCAGGAAAAAAAAAAAAAAAAAAAGACATTGGGTCTGGCCATTTTTAATTTTTTTTTTTTTCATTTTATACATGTCTTGTATTGTTTTTTTTTATTTCTCTACAGGTTTTGTATTTTTTTTCTCTCCTCCCCCTGTCCCTCTCACAAATTGTAATGGAAAGTTATTAAAACTGACATAGAAACATAGAAAAGTGACGGCAGAAAAAAAGACATTGAGTCTGGCCATTTTTTTTCTTTTTCATTTTATACATGTTTTGTATTTTTTTTTTCTCTACAGGTTTTGTATTTTTTTTTCTCTACAGGTTTTGTATTTTTTTTTCTCTACAGGTTTTGTATTTTTTTTCTCTACAGGTTTTGTATTTATATTTCGCTACAGGTTTTGTATTTGTTTTTCCTTCTACAGGTTTTGTATTTTTTATTTTTTGTAATTGAAAGTTATTAAAACTGACATAGAAACATAGAAAAGTTATGGCAGGAAAAAAAAAAAAAAAAAAAGACATTGGGTCTGGCCATTTTTAATTTTTTTTTTTTTTTTCATTTTATACATGTCTTCTATTGTTTTTTTTTTTATTTCTCTACAGGTTTTGTATTTTTTTTCTCTCCTCCCCCTGTCCCTCTCACAAATTGTAATGGAAAGTTATTAAAACTGACATAGAAACATAGAAAAGTGACGGTAGAAAATAAGACATTGAGTCTGGCCATTTTTTTTCTTTTTCATTTTATACATGGATTTATATTTTTTTTTCTCTACAGGTTTTGCATTTTTTTTTCTCTACAGGTTTTGTATTTTTTTTTCCCTCTACAGGTTTTGCTTTTTTTTTTTTCTCTACGGGTTTTGCATTTTTTTTTCTCTACAAGTTTTGTATTTTAATTTTCCCTCTACAGGTTTTGTATTTTTCTTCTCTCCTCCCCCTGTCCCACTCACAAATTGTAATGAAAAGTTATTAAAACTGACATAGAAACATAGAAAAGTGACGGCAGAAAAGAAAAAAAAGTCATGGAGTCTGGCCATTTTTTTCTTTTTAATTTTATACAGGTTTTGTATTTTTTTTTTTCTCTACAGGTTTTGTATTTTTTTTTTCCTCTACAGGTTTTGTATTTTTTTTTCTCTACAGGTTTTGTATTTTTTTTTTCCTCTACAGGTTGTGTATTTTTTTTTCTCTACAGGTTTTTTTTTTTTTTTTTCTCTACAGGTTTTGTATATTTTTTTTTCTCTACAGGTTTTGTATATTTTTTTTTCTCTACTGGTTTTCTATTTTTTCCCCCCCTCTACATATTTTTTTTTCTCCACATGTTCTCTATTTTTCGTTTCTCTACATGTTCTACAGACCCCCCACCACCTATTCATGTAGGTAAGGCGAGAGGGAGGTGTTCTGTAGTCCTAACACAGTCTCTGTACTGAGATGACAGCGCTGCTCCTCCATAGATACAGTACACTGAGCGTTGTCACCCTAGGACAGGAAGCGTCTTATTGCCAGGTGAAAATAAAAGGAAAAAAAAGCCAGAAAAAAAGGAAAAAACGAATGCAGCCACCATATCCAAGGGATGCAAGCTGTAATATATGTAATTTATATAAATGTCTGGCACACTAAACTTACCATGGTATGGAGAAACGCCACGGTTCAGGAACTTCAGGAACTCCCTGGCTGCCACCTGCGCTGCCTCCCGTGTGCCCTTCATGGCCGCCTGCTGTAAAATAAGCGAAGATCAATTTTATGTGTTGTAATGTAGATGACACAAATCAAAGCTGGCAGGCCTGTTTTGGCCAGCAGGTGGCGTATGTAGGCATAGTGCAGGTCAGGAGCGAATAAAATAACAGATTTTTTTCTAAGGGTTGTATTGATAAAAAAAAAAAAATGTGCAGAGCTATTCGTATTTTATAAGCACATGTACATTCGTTCTGTGCCAAATCAAGGCCAAACTGAATTGTTGTTGGGGTATTTTCTCTCCAGGTCAAATGTTCATTATAGAGTGAATAAAGGTAAATACTACATTATGGCCACTAGATGAAGCTAATGATAAGACTTCTTAACAACTTGCCGACCGCCGCATGCCGATGTACGTCCTAAGTTTGGCGGCGGATATCGTTGTTATGGCAGCAGCTAGCGGCGGTCGGCTTTCGTGCGGCGGTCGGCTTTCAGATAAAAGTGGTCTCTGCTGCGGATTCGCCGCAAGATCACTTTTATCAGTGGCGGGAGAGGGCCCCCCTGCCGCGATCCGGTGCCCTCCGCCGCTTACCAGAGCCGTCGGTAGCGGCGGAGGCGATCGCGTCCATCCCGTTGTTGTGCCTGGAGACGAGTGAGTGGAGAATGGCGCCCACTCGTCTCCATGACGCTGCAGGGAGGAAGCGACGTCAAAACGTCACTTCCGCCCATACGTCTTAAAAGGCAAATTTTTTTCAACGTCATTTTTTTTTTATTGCATTTTAGTGTACATATGAGATCTGAGGTCTTTTTGACCCCAGATCTCATATTTAAGAGGACCTGTCATGCTTTTTTTCTATTACAAGGGATGTTTACATTCCTTGTAATAGGAATAAAAGTGACAATTTTTTTTAAAAAAAACAGTGTAAAATCAAATAAAGTCATGTAAAATAAATAAGAAAAATAAAAAAAAAAATTTTTTAAAACCCCCCGTCCCGACGAGCTTGCGCGCAGAAGCGAACGCATACGTGAGTAGCGCCCGCATATGAAAACGGTGGTCAAACCACACATGTGAGGTATCGCCGCAATTGTTAGAGCGAGAGCAATAATTCTAGCCCTAGACCTCCTCTGTAACGCGAAACATGCAACCTGTAGAATTTTTTTAAACGTCGCCTAAGGAGATTTTTCAGGGTAAAAGTTTGACGCCATTCCACGAGCGGCCGCAATTTTGAAGCGTGACATGTTGGGTGTCAATTTACTCGGCGTAACATTATCTTTCACAATATAAAAAAAAATGGGCTAACTTTACTGTTGTCTTATTTTTTTATTCAAAAAAGTGATTTTTTTTCCGAAAAAAGTGCACTTGTAAGACCGCTGCGCAAATACGGTGTGAAAAAAAGTATTGCAATGACCGCCATTTTATTCTCTAGGGTGTTAGAAAAAAAACAATATATAATGTTTGGGGGTTCTAAGTAATTTTCTAGCAAAAAAACCTGTTTTAAACATGTAAACACCTAAATTCCAAAACGAGGCTAGTCCTTAAGTGGTTAAGATATACCGTATTTATCGGCGTATAACACGCGCCGGCGTATAACACGCACCCCAAGTTTAGGAGAGAATTTTAAGGAAAAAAACTTTTAGGAGGGAAGTTTAAGGAAAAGAAACTTACATTAAAATGCCCATCAATGCAGCCTCATCAGTGTTCATCTGCAGCCTTGTTAGTGTCATTGCAGCCTTTTCAGTGTCAGTGCAGCCTTGTCAGTGCAGCCTTGTCAGTGCAGCTTTGCCCCAGTGCAGCCTTGTCAGTGCAGCCTTGTCAGTGCAGCCTTGTCAGTGCAGCCTTGTCCCCAGTGCAGCCTTGTCAGTGCAGCCTTGTCCCCAGTGCAGCCTTGTCAATGCAGCCTTGTCCCCAGTGCAGCTTTATTAATGCAGCCTTGTCCCCAGTGCAGCCTAGTGTCCATGCCTCCTGCCGCCGCCGCCGCCATACACATAGTAGTTGTTTTAAATATGGCGCCGCGGAGTTCGGAGAGACTCGGCGCCGGCGGAAGTGAACGAACGCCGCCGAGATACACATAGCCGAGGGTTCTCGGCTCTTTCCGGCCCTGCTCACAGTCCCGCCCAGCGTGGGCGTGACAGTGAGCGGCGCCTGAAAGAGCCGAATACACCCGACTATGTGTATCTCGGCTCTATGATTTCGGCGGCGCTCGTTCAGCACCGCCGAGTCTTTCCGAAGTCCGCGGCGCCATATTTGAAACTACTCGCTATGTAAATGTCGGCGGCGATCGCCGACATTCACATAGCGATAGCGGGGATCGGCGTATAACACGCACCCACGACTTTCCCCTGATTTTAAGGGGAAAAAAGTGCGTGTTATACGACGATAAATACGGTAAGTACTTATTTACTATGCTTTGTCAGCTCCATCTAGTAGCCATGATGCGTTATTTTCCTGATTCACACCATTCTGTATAAAGGAACATTCGACCTGGAGAGAAAATAGCCTAATAACACTGAGTTTAGCATCCACTGTCAGCTCCATCTAGTGGCCAGTATGTGGTATTTTTCTGATTTAGGTTGATATGTCCTTCATACAGAATAGAGTGAATCAGGAAAAAAAAAAAACTACAGCTAATAAGAAATAAGTACTTATTTTACTATAATTATCAACTCTAACGTCCATGATGCACTTTTTCCTGATCCAGGTCAAATGTTCTTCATACTGAATAGAGTTAATCAGGAAAATACTACATTATGGCCACTAGATGGAGTTAATGATAAGAAATTAGTATTTTCTATGATTTGTCAGGTCCATCTAGTGGCCATAATGTGTTATTTTCCTGATGATTCGCTCAATTCTGTATGAAGAACATTCAACCTGGAGAGAAAATAGCCTAATAACATTCATTTTTTGCCTCCATTTTCAGCTCCATCTAGTGACCATAATGTATTATTTTCCTGATGATGTATGAAGAGCATTCAACCTGGAGAGAAAATAGCCTAACAACATTCATTTTTGCCTCCATTGTCAGCTCCATCTAGTGGCCATGATGCGTTATTTTCCTGATCCAGGTTTAAAATGTTCTTCATACTGAATAGAGTGAATCAGGAAAATACTACATTATGGCCACTAGATGGCGCTAATAAAAAATAAGTACTTATTTTACTATGATTATCAGCTCCATCTAATAGCCATGATGCAAAGTTATTTACCTGATTCCTGAATCAGGTCAAATGTTCTCCATACAAAATAAAGTGAGTCAGGAAAATACTACATTATGGCCACTAGATGGAGTTAATGATAAGGAAGAACTTATACTTGTATAAGTACTTATTTACTATGATTTGTCAGCTCCATCTAGTGGCCATGATGCATTATTTTCCTGATTCAGGTCAAATGTTCTTTATACATAAGAGAGTAAATCAGGAAAATACTACATTATGGCCCCTAGATGGAGCTAATAAAAAATAAGTACTTATTTTACTATGGTCATCAGCTCAGTCTAAGGGCCAGTTCACGCCATGTGCAGTCCAGTGCGTTTTATTTCTGCATCAAAAACGCATGGAAAGTAGGTTATATGGTTTCCAATGGCATAGTTCACACCAGTGCAGTCAGTTCCAGAAAAAAAAAAATAGTAGAACATGCTGCATTTTTCCTGCACTGGACTGTACTGGAAAGCAGTAAAAGCATTAAACAAAACACACCAGAATACATCAAAGATGCACTGGACCCTAGTATAGTGAAAAACAAACAGGAAAAATAAGAAGAAAAAAAAAGCATCTAGAGTGCATCCGGAAAAACGTCAAAAATGCACCAAAAAAGAACTGGAACGCGTCAAAAACGCATTAAAAATGCGCATGCAGAAACACATCTGGAACAGATCTGGAGTACATTTTTGTGGTGTGAACCAGCTCTAATGGCCATGATGATTTTCCTGATTCAGTTTTAATGTTCTTGATACAAAATAAAGTGAATCAGGAAAATACTACATAATGGCCACTAGATGGAGCTAATGGTAGGAAATACGTTTTTTTTTTTAACTATGATCATCAGCTCCATCTAGTGGCCATGATGTGTTATTTTCTGGATTTACTCTATTCTGTACGAAGAACATTTGACCTGGAGATAAAATAGCCCAATAACATTCATTTTTGCCTCCATTCACACAGGAGGAATAGCTCTGCAATTTTTTTTTTTAAATACACCAAGTATTGGATATTCATAGGCCATTTGTACAAAATATGTGTGATGAGGGGTGTCACCTGTCCCCGCACACAGCACCAGGTTTTCTACAAGCTGCAGGGTATTATCTCCTTCTGGAGCGTGCTGATACTCTGTGGAATCCAGCCAAGGTGCAGGATCACATTGAAGACAGAACACGGAGAGTCCTACAATTGCCATACACAGTGCGTATATATATATATATATATATATATATATATATATATATATATATATATATATATATATTTATATATTTATTAAGCTGGGAATCCGTAGTGGAGAAGGATCTGGGGGTTTTGGTAGATCATAAGCTCAATAATAGCATTCAATGCCAAGCTGCGGTTTCCAAAGCGAGTAAAGTCCTTTCTTGTATTAACCACTTCAGCCCCGGAAGGTTTTACCCCCCTTAATGACCAGGCCATTTTTTTGTGTTACTTTAACTGACAATTGCACGGTCATGTACCCAAATACAATTTACATCCTTTTTTTCCGCCCCCCCCCCACAAATAGAGCTTTCTTTTGGTGGTATTTGATCACCTCTGTGTTTTTTTTATTTTTAGTGCTATAAACAAAAAAAAGCGTCAGTTTAAAAAAAAAAAAAAAAGTTTTTTACTTTCTGCTCTAACACATATCCAAAAAAAATAAAAAATTCTTCATCAATTTGGGCCAATATATATTCATATACATATTTCTGGTAAAAAAAATCCCATTAAGCGTATATTGATTGGTTTGTGCAAAAGTTATAATGTCTACAAACTACGGGATATAGATTTAGGGACTTTTTTTTTTTACTAGTAATGGCGGCGATCTGTGATTTTTAGCGGGACTGTGACATTGCGGCAAATCTGATCCCAAGTGATACTTTTTGGGGACCAGTGACACCAATACAGTGATCAGTGATTAAAAAAAAAATGCATCGATTACTGTATAAATAAAACTGGCAGGGAAGGGGTTAACACCAGGGGCGATCGAAGGGTTAACGGTGTTCCCTCAGTGTGTGAGTTCTAACTGTGTGTGGGAAGTGCTGACAGGAACAACACAGGGATCGCTGTTCCTGATCACTAGGAACAGCACATCTCCATGTTGCCCCCTGTCAGAACGGGGGGTCCGCCTTGTTTATATAGGCAGATCCCCGTTTTGCCTCTCTGTACCGCGATCGCGGGTGGCCGGTGGACATCGGGTCCGCTCGGCACATGCATCCGCCCCTCCTCCGGCGTGTGCCGTGGGGGGAGGGGTTGTTGCACGTGCCCGGCAGACATGAATTGCATGAAAGATGTACAGGTACGTAGCTTTGCGCAATAGAGCTGCCCTGCCGCAGTATAGATAAGATTGGGCGGTCTTTAATTGCTTAAGAGAGGTATGGACTCCAGAGAGAGAGATATCATCTGTACAAATCATTAGGAAGACCTCATCTGGAATATGCAGTTCAGTTTTGGGCTTCAGTTCTCAAAAAGGATATCGGGGAACTGGAGAAAGTGCAAAGAAGGGCAACCAAACTGATAAGAGGCACGGAGGAGCTCCGCTATGAGGAAAGATCAGAGGAACTGAATTTATTCTCTCTTGAGAAGAGGAGATGAAGGGGGGATATGATCACCATGTACAAATATATAAGGGGTCCATATAGCGAACTTGGTGTTATTCACATTAAGGTCATCACAGAGGACAAGAGGGCACTCTTTACGTCTGGAGGAAAAGAAATTTCATCTCCAAATACGGAAAGGTTTCTTCACAGTAAGAGCTGTGAGAATGTGGAATAGACTCCCTCCAGAGGTGGTTCTGGCCAGCTCAGTAGCTTGCTTTATTGGATTCTGTGTAAATGGAAAGGTTTCCCCATTGGGGCTTTGAACAGCATGAGGGCATTACCTATGGCAGCGTTTCTCAACTCCAGTCGTCAAGGTGCCCCAACAGGTCATGTTTTCAGGATTTCTATTATTTTGCACAGGTGATTTGATCAGTTTCACTGCCTTAGTCATCGGAGGGAAATCCTGAAAACATGACCTGTTGGAGCGTCTTGAGGACTGGAGTTGAGGAACACTGTCCTAGGGTGGTCTGCGTGCAAATACAGTCTGCCTAGGAAAGCCCACTGACACCCACCCATCAAGGCATTTTGACGTTTGCATGACTCCTTTCAGGAGCCAGCCCACTTCTTGCATCAGGGCTGAGGACTCTTGCAGAGAGTGCAGGGTGCTGTGATGTTTGCAGGAAGCTATGTACAGCCCCCTGCCGGACCTTGCCATCACAGCCATGATCTGCCTGCATTGCATAGGGAAGCACAGAAACCCAGTGGCGACATCACTGAGGCCAATATAAGGTATGTAATAAAAACAAAAAAAGATTTTGTTTAAAAGTGTCATCAGTATGTTGATGGGAGGGAAGAGAGGTAGTACATTAACAAAAAACAGACAAAAAAAAAAACACAAACAAAAAAACTCTAAAAAGAAAAACAAAACAACAACAAATAATAAAATAAATAAAAACACACACACACACAAAACACGAAAGAGAAAAAAAAAAGAAATACAAATAAATAAATAAAAACACCCACACAAAAACCTCTTTAAAAAAATTACTCTCTAAAAATAAAAACAAACAAAATAAATAAATAAATAAATAAATAAAAACCACACACACACACACACACACCACTCAATACACATACAAAAAAAAACACACACATAGACAAACAAAAACACTCAAAAAAGTGAGCATTGTCACTCTAGAACAGGAAGTGTGTTACTGGCAGGATCACCAGGTAAAAACAAAAAGGTAGAAAAAAAGCCTAAAAAAAGTATAAAAGTAATGCAGCCACCACATCTAAAGACTTGTAAGCTGCAATACGTTACATTGTTGCTCTTAGGATTAGGTACACTAAGCCCCTCGTTCACACTGAATAACGGCTTTGAAATCGTGCGACTTTACCTGAACTCGCACGATTTCAACGCCGCATGTCAGTGCAACTTCAGGGCCGAATTGCGAGATTCATGCACAGATGTCTACTGAAGTCGCCAAAAGTAGTGCAGGAACTACTTTTGAATATCGGTGCCATTGCCGGCAATAGGCTGCGATTTGACATTGCGCAGATGTGAACGGGGGTTTAATCACATCCACATACAATGTATCAATCTCACAGAGCTGATCTACACTGCATGTCAGGGACTGAACTCCTCACTATAGCTGCTGATTGGTAACAGGGATTTAAATAGAGGCAGCTGTCAGCGAGGGGTTAAATCTCCTCTGCACGTCGCTCCAGTCTATGCCAGCGATACAATGCTCAGGGTACCTTCTCCTACCTGCTGTGACTCACCTGCATAGCTGTGCAGTTATAAAGTGATCTGTGCAGGGTAAGGCACACTTCCTCTATACAGAAGTCTCTGCCCAGCAAGATTCATTGTCTGTGCTGCTACCACTGACATCCTGCTATGGTGGGGACCTCTGGGGGATGGGAGGTGATATTGCATCACTCTACAAAACCGAAAGCGAGAGTTTCCCTGCAATTGTGTTCATGGATAATGACCACCGGGGAAGACTGTTTATAGCAGTGCTTGTTATGGAGTTATTATACAAATACAGTGAGCCTGGCAATTTACATGATTATAGGGGTCTTATATGTGGCCCTGGAGTCTGGACATCACCAGGGCCACACGTAATATTTAGGGAATGTAATGCTATAACTGTCAGAGACTGCAGACACGATACAGGAGATGGTCAGAGACTTCAGACATGATACAAGAGATGATCAGAGACTGCAGACATGATACAGGAGATGGTCAGAGACTGCAGACATAATACAAGAGATGATCAGAGACTGCAGACATGATACAAGAGATGGTCAGAGACTGCAGACATGATACAAGAGATGGTCAGAGATTGCAGACATGATACAAGAGATGGTCAGAGACTGCAGACATGATACAAGAGATAGTCAGAGACTGCGGACATGATACAAGAGATGGTCAGAGACTGCGGACATGATACAAGAGATGGTCAGAGATTGCAGACATGATACAAGAGATGGTCAGAGACTGCAGACATGATACAAGAGATAGTCAGAGACTGCGGACATGATACAAGAGATGGTCAGAGACTGCGGACATGATACAAGAGATGGTCAGAGACTGCAGACATGATACAAGAGATGGTCAGAGACTGCGGACATGGTACAGGAGATGGTCAGAGACTGCAGACATGATACAAGAGATGGTCAGAGACTGCAGACATGATACAGGAGATGGTCAGAGACTGCAGACATGACACAAGAGATGGTCAGAGACTGCAGACATGATACAAGAGATGGTCAGAGACTGCAGACATGATACAGGAGATGGTGAGAGACTGCAGACATGATACACGAGATGGTCAGAGACTGCAGACGTGATACAAGAGATGGTCAGAGACTGCAGACATGACACAAGAGATGGTCAGAGACTGCAGACATGACACAAGAGATGGTCAGAGACTGCAGACGTGATACAAGAGATGGTCAGAGACTGCAGACATGACACAAGAGATGGTCAGAGACTGCAGACATGATACAAGAGATGGTCAGAGACTTCAGACATGATACAGGAGATGGTCAGAGACTGCAGACATGATACAGGAGATGGTCAGAGACTGCAGATGTGATACAAGAGATGGTCAGAGACTGCAGACATGACACAAGAGATGGTCAGAGACTGCGGACATGATACAAGAGATGGTCAGAGACTGCGGACATACTATAGGGATTGTTGTAAACTGAGGACATATTGAACAGACAGTCATAAAGGAGAGACAAATTACATGAGACTGCTTAGAGATCACTATTACAGCCTGTGGGTGGCTGAGGTACCCAATCTGGGAGAGATCACACACACACAGTCCAGAATATTATATCATTTCTTGTATACTGAAGTGCAATTAACAGAAGTAATTGTAATTAGTGGTGCAGATAGCAGACTGTGGGTTACCATAAGACATGTGCATGACGAAAAAAATGTGTTCCATTTCATTTTGTTAATCTAGTTCTGGGGTCAGCAACCTTTTTCCTCTTAAGGGCCGGATTCAATGTATGTGAATGCATGGAGGGTCGCATTCACCTGCTAATAAATGAAGATAATACAAATCCTAACATAGTAATATTAACAGTACAGGTTTACCTCGCTTTAAGGTGCTTCACTAATCCAGATTTTACTGCCCCCCTCCCCCATCCTGGTACCCAAGGGTGGCTGATGCCAGCCCTGCCAGCCAGCATGGTCTGGAGATGGGGTTCCTGTCCCTAGGGTAAATGGAGTTCCTATTCTTAGGGGAGATGGGGGCCCAGGCTCCAGGGGTGATGGGGTCCCTGGCCCCAAGCGAGGTGGGGTTCCTATTAGGGTCCCCCCTATTGCAGTGTTCTCTGTATCCCTATAAATGTGTCCTCTGTGCCCTGCACCCCCCCCCCACTGTAGTGTCCTCTGTCCCTTGCACTCCCCCCACTGTAGTGTCCTCTGTCCCCCCCCACTGTAGTGTCCTCTGTCCCCTGCACCCCCCCCCACTGTAGTGCCCTCTGTCCCCTGCACCCCCCCCACTGTAGTGCCCTCTGTCCCCTGCCCCCCCCCCCCCACTGTAGTGCCCTCTGTCCCCTGCACCCCCCCCACTGTAGTGCCCTCTGTCCCCTGCACCCCCCCACTGTAGTGTCCTCTGCACCCCCACTGTAGTGTCCTCTGTGCCCTGCCCACCCCCCACTGTAGTGTCCTCTGTCCCTTGCACCCGCCCCCCCACTGTAGTGTCCTCTGTCCCCCCCACTGTAGTGCCCTCTGTCCCCTGCACCCCCCCCACTGTAGTGTCCTCTGTCCCCCCCACTGTAGTGCCCTCTGTCCCCTGCACCCCCCCCCACTGTAGTGTCCTCTGTACACCCCACTGTAGTGCCCTCTGTCCCCTGCACCCCCCCCCCACTGTAGTGTCCTCTGTACACCCCACTGTAGTGTCCTGCTGACCCCTGATCTAGTTATTAGATTTAGTTTAATTTGTATTTGGAATTCGTTTTATGGTTTTTTAAAATTTTCTTCAAATTCACCGTTTTTTTTTTCAATTCGAAACGTTTCGAATCAATAAACTTTAAATTGCTCGAATCGAAAACTTTAGATTTTTTTTTCGATTTGAATGTGGCAAAGCAAACTGACAAAAGAAAAATATTCATCAAATGATCACAATGACTCTTTAACCACTTGATTACTGGGCACTTAAAGCGGTAGTAAACCTGCTGACACTTTTTTTGTTTTTTATACACCTGTAAGGAAAAAAGCATAATGAGCTAGTATGCACCGCATACTAGCTCATTATGAAATACTTACCTTAGAACGAGGCATCGGTATCTCACCTGGTCCACGCCGAGGTAGCTGACATGTTGCCTCGGCATGTCTTCCGGGTAGCGCTGTGAGTGGCTGGAGCCGCGATGTGTGCACGCGGGAGACTTCTCTTCGGCAAGGTCCGGCATCTGCCGGGCTTTCAGCCAAGAATCCCCTGTGCGCATGCGCCACTGCAATCAGCGGCTCATTGCAAGGGGAATATCTCCTAAACCGTACATTTTTTTAACCTACAGGTAAGCCTTATTATAGGCTTACCTGTAGGTAAAAGATAAAAATTTGACTATACAACCGCTTTAAACCCCCCTCCTGCCCAGACCAATTTTCAGCTTTCAGTGCTGTCACACTTTGAATGACAATTACGCGGTCATGCTACACTGTACTCAAATGAAATTTTTATCATGTTTTTCACACAAATGGAGCCTTCTTTTGGTGGTATTTAATCACCACTGGGGTTTTTATTTTTTGCTAAACAAACAAAAAAAGACAGAAATTTTGGAAAGAAAAACATGTTTCATAGTTTGTTATAAAATTTTGCAAATGGGTAATTTTTCTCCTTCATTGATATTCACTGATGAGGCTGCACTGATGGGCGCTGATCGTCTGCACTGATGGGCACAGAAAAGGCGACACTGATAGGTACTGATAGGACGGCACTGATGGGCCTTGATGGGTGGCACTGATGAGTGGCAATGATAGGTGGCACTGATAGATGTCACTGATGGGCACTGGTAGGTGGCACTGATGGGCACTGATAGGCACTGGTAGGTGGTATCGATAGGCAGCACTCGTGCTGAGGCACTGATTGGTGACATTTATAGGTGGCACTGTGGGCACTGAAAGGTGACACTGTGGGCACTGATGGGTGGTACTGGGGGCACTGGTAGGTGGCACTGGTGGGCACTGGTAGGCAGCACTGTTGTGCACTGGTAGGTGGCACAGGTGGGCACAGAAGCCTCCGCAGAGGCTTTCCACGATCGGGACCGATGTCCCTCTGACAGCCGCCTGTGATCGGCCTTCTTTTTTTCCTCGCGCTACCAGCGTGAGGAAAAAAATAGGCGATTACCAGCTCCATTTACATCACATGATCAGCTGTCATTGGCTGATAGCTGATCACGTGGTAAGGGGACGACCCCTTACTCCGATCTCATAGACTGCAGGGGGCGCCCAGGCCACTTGAGCATGGGAGGACGTCTATGGAGGCCCTCCCGGCAAAGTAGGTCCGCGCTGCAGCCGTATAGCGCGGACGGGAAGAGGTCAAATCACCTTTGGCTTAACAAAAGCAGCATTAAGTCGAAATAATACTCTATTAACACACACAGTCTTTGATATTAGCAATATGTGTACAGTTATAGGGCGTACACACGGTCGGACTTTGTTCAGACATTCCGACAACAAAATCCTAGGATTTTTTCCGAAGGATGTTGGCTCAAACTTGTTTTGTCTACACACGGTCGCACAAAGTTGTCGGAAAATCCGATCGTTCTAAACGCGGTGACGTAAAACACGTACGTCGGGACTATAAACAGGGCAGTGGCCAATAGCTTTCATCTCTTTATTTATTCTGAGCATGCGTGGCACTTTGTGCGTCGGATTTGTGTACACACGATCGGAATTTCCGACAACGGATTTTGTTGTCGGAAAATTTTATCTCCTGCTCTCCAACTTTGTGTGTCGGAAAATCCGATGGAAAATGTCCGATGGAGCCCACACACAGTCGGAATTTCCGACAACATGCTCCGATCGGACATTTTCCATCGGAAAATCCGACCGTGTGTATGGGGCATTAGAATTCGACTGGAGTTCGATGTAAAATTTGATCCAAATTTCAGTATCGAATTTCTGAAATTCGGACAAATTTTGTTTCGTTATTTGGTCAAAAATGTTTATATTGTAATACGGGTATTCGGATATATCCGAATAACGAAAAATTTGTTCGACCGTTAATTTGGAGCGGAAAAAACCCGTACCGCACGTGTCCGTACAGTTCCAAGAGAACGGTCATGAATGTTTCAGTGATAATACACTCAGTACAGCAGAGTGTTGTAACAGCAGATTACTCGGCAATGGCAGAGTTTAGCAGTAAGTAGTATTTCACTCAGTAATGGCTCAGCATTGCAGTATATATTTCTGGAGGGGTAGCAGATAGTGACGTAAGGATGCTTTTCTGCTGAGGAAGTCCCCAAATGTCAATCCAGTTACCAGAATTCTTGGGGAGACATCAGATGTGACCCCGCACAGTTATTTTCCCTAATAAACAGGTCTGTCTGTTCCTCACCTATCCACTCGCTTCAGGCACAATCATAAACGTTGCAGGTACCCCAATCTATAGAATCTCATCCAACAAATGGCTGCCAGAGATCACCAAAAGTCACAGCATCCAATCAGAAAGCTGCAACCTCTGTGACACCTATGGAGTCTCTCAAGCATCAATTTTCCTTTAGAGATTTCTCTCCATTAGCACAGTGGCACAGCGCCACCTACTGGACGGAGGACAAACTGCACCATTCTGCCAGCCCCTTTACAAATCAAGTAAGCATCTGCACACTGAAATATTTTGTTTTGGAATTTTCGGTGTTGCCTGAAAAATATATTTATTTAGTTACTCCCGAAATTCATTTTTATTCAATTATTTTTTTAATTAAAAAATGCAATTGTTTGAAAATCCGAATGAATTAAGGTCGAATCTGCTGATTGAAGGCTTATGGTGTCTGTCGGATGTTCTAAGAAGATTCAACGATGCAGCTAAACTGTACGACGGCGCGATCGTACATTTCCGGCCGAATGCTCCGCCCACAAGCTATAGCAGAATTCTAATGTTGCTTGACTAGTAATAATTATAATTATTAATTATTATTACTAGTCCAACAACATTAGAATTCTTCTAGCCTATGGGCAGAGCATTTTACTGTAAATGTCCGCTCACGGCGATTGTATGTTTTTTAACTGCTTCGTCAAATCTTCTTGCCTCTACAATGTCGAATCTTTTCTCTCCATGTGGAATAATCTTGGACTAATAGAGTTAGATTGGGAACATTCGACTGCAGGTTCGATAGACACAGATCGCTATTGTCCCCGTCATGTCGAATCTATTTATATCGAACTGTTGTCGCAACAATACAAAAATATAATGGATATAGGAAAATGAAGTATTTTTTTATATTTCGGATCTTTCGGATTCCGGATTCTGCGCGTTCGTTATCATTTTGTCAAAACGAACACGAAAATCCCAGAAATTCGGAACGAAAATGCATTCGGACGATAACGAATGCACATTTCTACAAATCAATGCTCCCACATTTGTGCCCCTCACAGCCCAGCTAATTAGATGTGCCAAATTTCATATTTTTCTCAGCATTAGAAAAGATCAAAGAAAGATCAAAGAAAAAAAAAAAAAAAAAAACATAAAAGGGATAAACTGCACAGAAAAAAAGTTAAAGAGGAACTCCATCCCCTCTGCTTTTCTTGCTATCCACTTGCTATCTGTTATGCAGGGTTATCTTAAGGCCCCTTTCACACTGGGGTGGTGGGTGCATCGGCAATAAAGCGCTGCTATTTTTAGCGGCGCTTTACCGTCAATTTTGCGGCGCTATTCGGCCACACATCACCAGGTCCCCCCTCCAGCCGCTGTGTGTTCCTGTAGCCTCCGGGGATATGTGAACAGGATTTCCCAGAAAGATGCAGGAGCAGGACACGTCCTTGTCTAGGTGGGGGCCATTTTGGGGGGTGAGGGATGGAGTATAAAAAAAAAACATACTCTTTTACATAGCTCCCAACTGTCCCTGATTTTGAGGGACTGTCCCTGATTTGGAGCAATGTCCCTCTGTCCCTCTTTCCTCCTCATTTGTCCCTCATTTTGGTCTGATCTATATAGCTGTATAGAAAATGCACTTTTTTTCTATCAGAAAGTGTTTCCCGGCGCTAAACCTTTCATCAGATTTCTAAATTGCTGCATTTGTAAATTCCAAAAGCCAATATAAAGGAATAATAGTGGTAAAAAAAAAGCACTTGTGGGTTTAAACAATCTTGCTTTTTTGTACAATTTTCCTTTAAGGGGGCGTGGAAAGGGGTGTGTCCTATGCCTGCGTACTTTTGCTGATAGGTGTCCCTCATTCCCATCTCAATGGGGGTTGCATTGAACACAGATTACACAGACTAAGTGCCAAAGGGCTAAGTGTGGTCCCTGGACCACAGGCTGGGTACCAGCGGTTTACAGAGTGAAAGGACATGTGATGTCATGAAAACTTCTAAATAGTGTAACGATCTTGGCTCCTCCTCTTCTGTGACTGCCCCCTGCTCTCTGCTTACAGGATTTGACTGACAGCAGCAAGAGCCAATGGCTCTCTTTGTTCTCAGCAAAGCCTGTGAGACCAGGGAGAGAAGACTTGTAGCCGGTGTTCTGCCGAATAAGTTCCGCTCGGCGGATAAGTTCCTGACTGTACTGCGCATGCGCAGTACGATCCGGCGGAAATAGCCAAAGCGGAACAGCTGAAAATCAGCTGTACACGGCGCCTGTAAGAGGGCCCCTCGCGGGCTCGCTTCGCTCGCCACGCTTCGGGCACGGCCTCGCTGCGCTCGGCACTTTTAGATTCCCCCTCCAGGTCCACTTGGATGGTGGGGAAGGAATCTGGACCCAGAGCGCAGGCGCCGTGTACAGCCGATTGTGGATTTTGAGCTTCGGCTATCTCCGCCGGCTGACAGCAGTTGGTACTGCGCAGGCGCTGCGCCTGCGCAGTACAGGGGAGGAACTTATCCGCCGAGGGAACTTTCTCGGCAAGACACCGGGCAAAGCGCCGGATTGATACAGAAGTCAGGTAAGTGTTATAAAGGGGGAAGAGGGGGGGGGGGGGGCACACAGTGGAAGGTTTTTTTACCTTAAAGTGGTGTTCCGGCCGAAATGATACTTTTTAAATAAAAATACCCCTATAATACACAAGCTTAAAGGGGTTGTAAAGGTAAAATTTTTTTTTTTTTTAAATAACAAACATGTCATACTTACCTTCACTGTGCAGCTCGTTCTGCACAGAGTGGCCCCGAACCTGGTCTTCTGGGGTCCCTCGGCGGCTGTTTCAGCTCCTCCCCGCAAACATTAACCACCTTAATGCGAGCTCCCTCGCATGGTGGTTAGTGCTTGCGGGCGCGCTCCCGTGATACAGCTGGCGGCTATAGCCGCTCACTGTATCACTCGGCCCCGCCCCCCAGCGCGCCGCGTCATTGGATGTGATTGACAGCAGCGCGAGCCAATGGCTGCTTCCAATCCATCCACTGTAGCCAATCAGCGGCCAGGGTGAGCGGAGGAATAGATGTCGGGAACGCGAAGCTGACTTTCGAGGCGTCAGGTAAGTAAAACGGGGGGGCTGGGGGCGGCGGTATTGTCAGAAGTTTTTTCACCTTAATGCATAGAATGCATTAAGGTGAAAAAATTTTTACCTTTACAACCCCTTTAATGTATTCTAGTAAAGTTAGTCTGTAAACTAAGGTCTGTTTTGTTAGTTTATAGCAGTAGTTTGTTATTTTATAAACTTACAGCAGGCCGTGGCCATCTTAAGTTTGGGCATCTGAAGCCAGACTGTATTTCTTCCTGGATCTCATCCTTGCAGATCTCGCACATGCTCAGTGCAGCACAAGCAGTGTAATAGGCTTCAGGTCAGGTTTCCATAGCAACGGCAGTTTCAGAGGAAGTTGCCGCCCCTTCCCAGAAGGCATTGCAAACAGGAAATGATGCGTTGGGCCGCGGCCAGGGAGGAGGAAGTGAAAAATGAATACAGCAGATATACAGTAGGTGCTAAGAAAAAAAATTAAAAAATATCCAATTTGTTTACAGTGCACAGTTTAGTGAGGGATGCTGAAGAGTTGTAAAAGTGGATGGAACTTAACTTTAAGGTTTTACTAAACCCCGGAGCCTGCATTCACTATATCTGGTCTCCCACAGTACACAGAACATGGAATGCAATTATTTTCGTAAATATAAACTGCTAAATACCTTTTCTCATCAGCAGTATATAGCAGTCTTGTGACTTCTATCAGTGTCTGGTTGAAGCTTG
Organism: Lithobates clamitans; assembly: GCA_037952925.1. NCBI lineage: Eukaryota > Metazoa > Chordata > Amphibia > Anura > Ranidae > Lithobates > Lithobates clamitans. The sequence continues at coordinate 290,234 of JBBGZY010002098.1, read as the reverse complement.
TAGGAGGAGTTTTAATTCTCCCCTGATTACCCTATAAGGCTGCAGGACCCCTGACCCTCTGTCTGGACAGTGCTGATTGGCTGTGTGCCGATCACATGAACTCTCACAAGAAAAAAGAAAAAAATCTCTCTAGCAATACAGACCAAACTGAGTATGTGCAGCTTGTCCCCAAGGCTCTGTTCTATTGGGAGATGGATTGGGGGCAGTGGAAGAAGGAGAGGAACAGAAGTGACAGGATCAGACAGCCTTTTTACACAATGCAGAGGATCATGTACCCCTTAGGTTCCACAGTGAGTATAACAAGCATGCTTTACTGCATGATTTTACTGTTGTGGGTTTAGTAACACTTTAATCCAGAGAATGCATTAAAGTGGAGTTCCACCCACTTTTACAACTCTTCAGCATCCCTTACTAAACTGTGCACTGTAAACTAATTGGATATTTTTTAATTTTTTTTCTCAGCACCTACTGTATATCTGCTGTATTCATTTTTCACTTCCTCCTCCCTGGCCGCGGCCCATCGCATCATTTCCTGTTTGCAATGCCTTCTGGGAAGGGGCGGCAACTTCCTCTGAAACTGCCGTTGCTATGGAAACCTGACCTGAATCCTATTACACTGCTTGTGCTGCACTGAGCATGTGCCAGATCTGCAAGGATGAGATCCAGGAAGAAATACAGTCTGGCTTCAGATGCCCACATTTAAGATGGCCACGGCCTGCTGTAAGTTTATAAAATAACAAACTACTGCCATAAACTAACAAAACAGACCTTAGTTTACAGACTAACTTTACTAGAATACATTAAGCTTGTGTATTATAGGGGTATTTTTATTTAAAAAGTATAATTTCGGCCGGAACACCACTTTAAGGCAAAAAAAACCTTTAGAATCACTTTAAAGCGGTTGTAAACCGCGGGACAATTTTTTTTTTTTTTTTGTACTGGCAAGGTAAAGGCATAATGTGCTAGTAGGCATCATTGTTATGGCAGCAGCTAGCTGCCATAACCCAGGTATCTTCTTCTTCAGCCGGCGGTGCGGTTTCCAATAAAAGTGGTCTCTGCGGCGGATTCGCCGCAAGATCATTTTTATCGGCGGTGGGAGAGGGGCCCCCCCTCCTACCGCGCTCCGGTGCCCTCCGCCGCTTACCGGAGCCATTGGCAGCGGCGGAGGCGACCAGATCTTCACCCTTGCTGGGCATCGAGATGAGTGAGGAGAAGATGGCCCCAACCCGTCTCCATAACAATGCAGGGCGGAACCGACTTCAAAAGTCACTTCCGCCCATAGCTCTTAAAGGGCCATTTAAAAAAAATATATATATAAATGACAATTTTTTATATTTTTTTTGTAAATATGAGATCTGATGTCTTTTTGACACCAGATCTCATATTTAAGAGGTCCTGTCATGCTTTTTTCTATTACAAGGGATGTTTACATCCCTTGTAATAGGAATAAAAGTGACACAATTTTTTATTTTTTTTAAAACAGTGCAATAATAAAAGAAAATGCGCCCTGTCCCGACAATTTTGCATGCAGAAGCGAACGCATACGTGAGCAGTGCCGGCATATGAAAACGGTGTTCAAATCACACATGTGAGGTATCGCCGCGATCGGTAGAGCGAGAGCAATAATTCTAGCCCTAGATCTCCTCTTTTATCATAAAACATGCAACCTGTAGAATTTTTTAAACATCGCCTATGGAGATTTTTAAGGGTAAAAGTTTTTTTCGCCATTCCACGAGCGGGCGCAATTTTGAAGCGTGACATGTTGGGTATCAATTTAGTCAGCGTAACATTATCTTTCACTGTATAAAAAAAAAATTGGGCTAACTTTACTGTTGTCTTATTTTTTCATTCAAAAATGTGTATTTTTTTCATAAAAAGTGCGCTTGCAAGACCGCTGCGCAAATACGGTGTGACAGAAAGTTTTGCAATGACCTCCATTTTATTTTCTAGGGTGTTAGGAAAAAAAAGTATAATGTTTGGGGGTTCTAAGTAATTTTCTAGCAAAAAAAAAAAAAATGATTTTAACTTGTAAACAACACATCTCAGAAAGAGGCTCGGTCCTTAAAGTGGAGTTCCACCCACTTTTACAACTCTTCCGCATCCCTCACTAAACTGTGCACTGTAAATGAATTGGATATTTTTTTATTTTTTTTCTCAGCACCTACTGTATATCTGCTGTATTTATTTTTCACTTCCTCCTCCCTGGCCGTGGCCCATCGCATCATTTCCTGTTTGCAATGCCTTCTGGGAAGGGGCGGCAACTTCCTCTGACACTGCCGTTGCTATGGAAACCTGACCTGAAACCTATTACATTGCTTGTGCTGCACTGAGCATGTGCCAGATCTGCAAGGATGAGATCCAGGAAGAAACATAGTCTGGCTTCAGATGCCCACACTTAAGATGGCCACGGTCTGCTGTAAGTTTATAAAATAACAAACTACTGCTATAAACTAACAAAACAGACCTTAGTTTACAGACTAACTTTACTAGAATACATTAGGCTTGTGTATTATAGGGGTATTTTTATTTAAAAAATATAATTTCGGCCGGAACACCACTTTAAGTGGTTAATAATTCCTATGATCATCAGCTCCATCTAGTGGCCAAAATGCAGAATAGTTTTCTGAAATACCTTAATGAGAAAATATACTACATTTTGGCCACTAGATGAAGCTGGTGATCGTAGTTTTTCATATAATACAGAAATTGCGGCCAAAATTTGAGCATGTACAAATGTGTGTGACATTCATCCAATGAATGTTTTATCAGTACACCCCTTAGTGCTGTGCAATACCAATAAATAAATATTAGCAACATTTTGGAAACTGTAACCAAAATCGCAACATAAAGATTTATTGCATTTTACACATATGAATGTATCAGGACTGACTTGAATGAAACGGGACCCCTGACACCTATGCAGGGCAGAGGGCTGGATCAAGTCACTGGTGTATGAGAAGAATAGGTTTCTTTTGCATGCTAACAGGGCTCAGTGCTGGGAAAAGTTAAAGTACTTTATATCTAAAGCCAAAACATTTTGTATAGCATAGATAAGGGTTTGAGCCTCTGTCAAGTTCTTACTGCAGGTTTGCACAGGGAAGAAAGTGCTAAAAGCAGAACATATAAAGCTTAGATTGTATTTTATTCACACTTCTGTATCATAAAAAGCCATCACATTTTAGGGTTCAGAGGGTCGCTGTTCATCAGGGCTTGGTACTACTGAATAAAGCGTGTACTGGACCAGTACACCATCCCTCTATCCATGCGCTCGGCCCCTAATCTACTTGCAGGCCAGGTCGCCGGACGCATGGATTGGACCAGACTGGAGAAGCGATCGTATTGGCCAGGAGCAGGGGGGAGGAGCCGAGGAGGAGAAGCAGGGAGAAGCCGCTGTAGCTGCCTGCGGCCTGGATGGGGTAAGTGCGGGGCTGATGGAAGGGAGAACGACTGGAGTGGAGTGGGTGTTTCAACTGATTGATCGACCCACCGAGTGACCAGGGGGGTCCGGTGGTTTGTTTGCTGCCCCCCCCAAAAAAAATAGAGCACCAGCCGCCACTGTACTTGACTGATATAGCTGGAGGGATCCCAAGGGGATAATTAGGCCAGTTTTTACTGCTGTCTGTGTACCCACTGGGCAGGTCTGCCCCCTCTATTTGTCTTGGCGTCTGTTCTAGGCAATGTAACCATTTCACTTTACAGGAGGGAGCCAGTACTTACATGTTCTGCCCTACTTCACTACCTAGATCTCTGGTGCCCAACCTGTGGCCCAAAGGTTGCATGTGGCCCTTTGGTATGTGATGTGCGGCCCTCAGCAGTCTGTAGTGGGAATATTGATTAGAGTGATAGCATTGATCTCTACCAGCCTCATGTAACATCTTCCCAGTTTCGTATTGTCTTCTGCAGCCTCTCCCCACAACAATGTATCCTGTCCTCACTCTCTGACCCTCATTTCCTCTATTAGATCCGCAGTCTCTGACAGTCCTCTCAAGCATTACACATATTCAGTGGCGGCTGGTGAAGTCTTAGAATGGGGGGGCACCAGACCCTGTCCTTCCTTTTTGACCCCTCCCACTTCTCATAAGCCCCACCCATTATAGAATCCAGCCACTCGGTTCCCTGTATTCCACTTGCTTCCACCCATAGTGTCAGGAGTATACAGCTCAGCATCACAGGACAGAGTAAATAGCTCAATATCACAGATCAGGGTATACAGCTCAGCATCACAGGACAGAGTATATAGCTCAGCCTCACAGATCATGGCATATAACACAGCCTCACAGATCATGGTATATAGCACAGCCTCACAGATCATGGTATATAGCACAGCCTCACAGATCATGGTATATAGCGCAGCCTCACAGATCATGGTATATAGCGCAGCCTCACAGATCATGGTATATAGCGCAGCCTCACAGATCATGGTATATAGCACAACCTCGCAGATCATGGTATATAGCTCAGCCTCACAGATCATGGTATATAGCGCAGCCTCACAGATCATGGTATATAGCGCAGCCTCACAGATCATGGTATATAGCACAGCCTCACAGATCATGGTCTATAGCGCAGCCTCACAGATCATGGTATATAGCACAGCCTCACAGATCATGGTATATAGCACAGCCTCGTAGATCATAGTATATAGTGCAGCCTCACAGATCATGGTATATAGCGCAGCTTCACAGATCATGGTATATAGCGCAGCCTCACAGATCATGGTATATAGCGCAGCCTCACAGATTATGGTATACAGCACAACCTCGCAGATCATGGTATATAGCGCAGCCTCACAGATCATGGTATATAGCACAACCTCGCAGATCATGGTATATAGCACAGCCGCACAGACAATTTATACCCAACAGGTCATATCTGTACAATGTATACCCCACAGGTATATATATATATATATATATATATATATATATATATATATATATATATATATATAAAAATTCCACAGGTCATTTCTATGTGCAATGTATCTACACAGGTCATATACTGCATATGTACATTGTATACAATGAACACACAAGTCAATTACTGTATGTACACAAAAGTCACATATGTACAATGTATATTCACACAATTCACATACACCAATCAGCCATAACATTATGACCACTGACCAATTACCTGTGAATAATACTGCTTATCTGATTACAATGGCATCTGAAAGCCAGTGTGATATATTAGGCAGCAAGTGAACATGTTGTCCCTGAAGTTGATGTGCTGAAATTTTTTTAAGTGTCAGGGACTTCTTATCAGTGTTTCTTTGGGTAGGACAGCCATACACCCAGCACACAGATGTGATCCAAGCCTAGGGGCTCATTCACACATGAGATTTGAGGACAGTGAAACCATGCAGTTGAGCTATGTTTTTACCACCCCCAGCTGCACCGCCTTTAGCTGCAGAAGCAGTGGCTGAGGTCGTACACATGCTTCAGTCACAGCAGGAAATATACCCCATCACATTCAACGACACTATCAGTTAAAAGTAACATACATACATATACATACATAGGCACATACATAAACTCACAAACTTTCATATACACACAGACTCACATACACACATTCATACATAAGGTCACATACATACACACACATATTTACATACATACAAACACACATACATATACACACGCATACACACATAAACTCACATACACATATTTACATAAATATCTACTTGCACATACATTGTGCTGGTCAGATTGATGCTATGGGGCTGCTGTGCCCGTCACCCACTTATCCTATAGGACTGAGGTACTGGTCTCACATTAATTCTATAAGGTTGTTGTACTGGTCACAGACTCATACTATAGAACTGAGGTTCTGGTCACAGACTCATACTACTGGACTCAGGTTCTGGTTACACAATTATACTATAGGGCATAGGAACCGGTTGCCTACTCATACTTCACACTGAGAGTGCACTGCAGACACATTGCTTACCAAAATAGCTCCGCTCGGGCCGTGTGTTCCACGGAGCTGCTGGCGTCACTTCTAGTTTATCACTGGCACAGGAAAGCCAGAAGTGACGTCATAACTCGGAGGGAAAGCACCGTCCTAGGGTGGTGCCAAGCTAGAAAAAAGCACCCGTAGTGATACTATGGTGGGCAGTATTTCAACGCAATCCATTGCGCCACAGGGCAGGTGCGAATGAATCTCGTGATTGCATAGACATCACACTTCCCATAGTGCACTGTGTCCAGCGCCCGAACACAGTGCACTTAAAGGACCTTTCTTTTTGTGACTGCCTGTGGGGGGGTGTCACCCGTCCACTGCATATATTGATCATTGCGTTTGGCGATGGTGATGTCAAGGGCCACATTTGAGGCCTCCTTTAGTTTATAAGTTCACAAACACTGGTCTATAGGGATCCCACAAGAACGGTATATGCAGTTACATTGGTCAAAGCTGGATCAATGTAATTACATAATAATATCCATATCAATGGCTAAGTGGTTAGCACTTCTGCCCAGCAGCACTAGGGGTTGTCGGTTTGAATCCCAACCACGGCACTACCTGCATGGAGTTTTCATGTTCTCCCTGTGCATTTTCTGGTTTCCTTCCACATGCCAAAGACATGCTGGTAGGTTAATTGGATCCTGTCTAAATTGACCCTAGTTTGTATGAATGTCAGTGAGAGACCTTAGATTGTAAGCTCCTTGAGGGCAGGGACTGGTGTGAATGTACAATATATATGTAAAGTGCTGTGTAAATTGATGGCGCTATATAAGTACCAATAATGAATGAATACCTGGTGTTCTTCTTCATAACTGAATTCCAGGTTTGGATTTTATTGCATAGTTACAATAGTCCTCTTCGGACCAATGTGAGTATGTATATAGGATTAAAAACTGAGCTCATAAGTTGAAAACCACTGACCTGGATCCACTGCCAGATCTGCCAGAAAGTCCAAACCTGCACAGGAGAGGCAAAGGATGAGAGCGCCATAAGTTTATAGTAGGTCCAGTATAAATGTATTAGTCTTGATAAAATGTCAAAAGGTAAAGCCTCTGTGTTTCGGGGGATCACATTGCCTCCTTCATCAGGGCTTAACTGTTGGCAGTGATGGGAGAAATACTGGACAGCAAAAGAGTGAACAAGGATTCATATAAAAGACAGTGCAGGCGCCAATTTTTGGTCCCGGGACCATCTACTTTATTTGAGGTACTGCACACGCATTAAAGCGGTTTAACCCTAAATATGAAAAAAAAAAATGATTGCGTTCCTTTATGAATAACAGTACAGTGCTTGTGCTGTGTAATTTGGACCTTTGTATCATCTAAAATACCTGGCTGATCCTGCCTGGTGCTACCCTCCCCTCTGTAAACTGACCACGTTTATCATGGCTGCTGACCCATGATACCGTGGTCAGTTTACATGCCTCTGTCATCCCGCTGTCTCTCCTCTCTACCCCTCCCTCCCTGCCTGTCGGCTAGAGACCGTGCCGTTCTGCACCCCACGCCTCACATTCGGCTGCTAAAATAACTGTGTCCTATTCTTACAATCCACTGTGTTCAATTAAATTATGTGCCCCAGTGTATGTGCTTTTTTTAAAAATATGCCACTTTATACCTTAAAACATATCGCTGCTCGGCGCTCACGTGACCGCCCGCCACTCACGTGGCCGCCCGCCGCTCTCCTCCCGGCTGGTATTACTGGGGGATTCTCAGCCCCTCCCGCTGTAGTTTTCAGATCAGGAGAGGAGAGCGGCGGGTGCCCAGGGGCAGGAAGGATTGACGATCATGTGACCACATGTGATTGGCTGTCACAGTAGTCACATGATTGGGAGCCAGTCCCGATACAGAAGCCAAAAAACCAACATGACATCCAGGCAACTTTCATTACAACTTTCATTACCAATGGCAGTCTATGTAACTTATGGCAGGTGTTTTTTAAAAGGAAAACTGTACCTTTACAAGTTATTCTTTAATTTGGTGGTCTCCAAACCGCAGGCCGGATTCGGCCCTTTGCTCACCTTTATCTGGCCCTTGGGGCACCACTCCACTTCCTCTCACTGGCATCAATGATGGTACAGCATTCCTCTCACTGGCACCAATGATGGGACAGCATTCCTCTCACTGGCATTAATGATGGGGCAGCATTCCTCTCACTGGCATTAATGATGGGACTGCATTCCTCTCATTGGCACCAATGATGGTGGTCTCTAGCAGTCCATGGCTATCCCATAGGAATGGATGGGCATGCGCAATCAGAAGAGGACCCAACAGGAACATTTTTGTTGAAAAAGTTGTTGGGTTTCAAAACAGGGCTGCACATTGAAGATTGCTGGAACGGAGAGGAAGATGGAAGATAAGTCGTTTACCCGGCAAGCTGCACTCAGGGGTCGGAAATTTTAATTTAAGCACAACTCTGCTAAGGATACAATTGTCCTTTGAATGTAAAAAATGGGCTCCTGCAAGCCTGAGGTAATGGCACAGTGCCCCCTTCAGGCCAGTGGAAATACTGCAGCACTGCAACGGCCTACAAGCCGGTCAGAAGGATGTCAACTGCAGGTCAATGAATTCTGAATGATCTCAAACTGATGCCATCTACACAAGCCCAAAGTCCGTCTCCATCAGTGGCCTCCAAACTGTGGCCCGGGGAGGGGGGGGGGATGCGGCCCTTTGCTTGTTTTTACCGGCCCCTGAGGCACTATTTCATCCACTGATACCAATACTGGGGCATAGTTCCCCACTGACAACAATGAAGGGACACAAATCCTCCCAGTGACACCAAGGAAGGGGTACAATTCCCCCCAATGACGGGGCACAATTTCTCACAATGACACCAATGTTGGGACAGAATTCCTCCCAATGAGACCAATGATGGGGCACAATTTCTCCCAACGACACAAACAATGAGGCCCAATAACACCAATGCTGGGACACAATTCCTCCCAATGAGACCAATGATGGGGCACAGTTTCTCCCAACGACACAAACAATGGGACCCAATAACACCAATGTTGGGACACAATTCCTCCCAATAACTGGGCACAATTTCTCCCAACAACACCAAAAATGGGGCCCAATGACACCAATGATGGGGCACAATTCCTCCCACTGACACCAAAGATGGGGCATTGTTTTCCCCCACTGATGTCGGGACCTTTTCTACTTCCAATGGCCACAGTCTGGCCCTTCTAAAGCCTGAAGGTAACTGGCCCTTTGTTTAGAAAGTTTGGAGACCCCTGATCTACATAGTCCCTTAATAAGTTTCCGAAGTACTGAAGTACCCAGTTTTTTTTCTCCAACTTGCACATAACATACTGTAATCACATACTATAGCCCCATATAAGCTCAGTTGCCCAAGTACAGCTTATCTTCTAATTTTTAGTTGTGTTCAGATAACGTTGAAAAAATGTGCCTCAAGCAGCGGTAAGTGTGCGCGCGGCATCTCCTTGCCAAGTTTGTCTCTCCTCGCACGTCAATCAGAATAACCCCGCCCTCGATACAGGCAAATAAGCTTTGTCTCTGTAATCTGCTTTATAACCTTATCTGACCCACCACCATAGGGAGCCCCCCTCCCCCTCCCTTGTGCTGTAGGGTACGGCGCTCAGCCAATGAATAAATGTTCCTTGTCCATATTTTATTATCCTTTCCATCCTCCCGCCCAGCGTGCCGCGACTTACATAACGCGCTCCACTCTCACCATAGTAAGTCCCTATTTTCACTCCATGTTGACCTACATACAGAATTTTAGATAGCACTGCGCAAGTTCAGTCTGGTGCAGCCGTACCGCCATTTCCCATCACACATTCGCATCACAGGCGGCATGTCTGACGGCTATTACCGTTATACCGCTTGACACTAATCTCTTCTGAAAATAAAGCACTGTCATAACAATTAATATTTCCCAACTTGTTGTGGTTCCCAACCAATTCTGTCGTTAATCCTAAAAGTGGAACCGGATCAGTTTAATTATGGAAAGTTCAAGCGGAGGTGAGGATTTGTGGTTGTAAGAATAAAGGATAGAGCTTATTGTTATGATATCGGATACTGTTAAACAGAAGGCTAATTATTTTATGTTGGACCATTTAAAAGGAACTGTCCACTACTTTCTGTGGTTAACTGGGATTGTATCTTAAGTGATGTGGAACGTAGTCCACCTTTGTCAACGTAGCTCTAATAACTTGACAAAGGTTTTTTTGGAATGCTGTTTATTGGCTAACTGAACACATTTAAGTGAATGATTTTCACAATACTCCACTTAAGAAATAAGTATTTTTGATAGCTTGCCTAAAAAAATATTAATGTGGATGACCAATTGAATATATCTTGAGGGAGTAAAGATGGGACCATGGAAGGTAGAGAGGTCCGAGTATTCTCGAAAGCTTGCAGTAAAATGTATTCAAATGACCAATATGAGGTGTCTTGATTGGGTATAATGATAAGGACACCATGTGGGTTATTTACTAAAAGCAAATCCACTTTGCACTACAAGTGCACTTGAAAGTTGCACTGAAAAAAAATTGCACTGAAAGTGCACTTGTAGTGCAAAGTGGATTTGCCTTTAGTAAATAACCATGCCTGTTAAAGAAAATGGAGTATTATTCAAAGCTTGGACTGAAATATATTTAAATGAACATTAAGAAGTATCTTCATCTGGTATAATGATGACACTGCACCAACAAAAAAAAAGAAACCGAGTATTATCAAAAGTTCGCACTAAAATATATTCAGTTGACTAATACAAGGTATCTTTATCAAGTATAATGATGACCACATGCCTGGAAAAAATGGGAGAACGCAGTATTCTTAAAAGCTTGCACTTAAATATAATTAACTGGGCAATATGAAGTATCTTCTTTGAGTATAATGGTGGCAGCATGCCTGACAAAGAGAACGGAGTATTCTGGAAAATTTGCACTCTAATATATATTTAAATGGATAATTTGAGGTATCTTCATCAGGTATAATGATGACATTATGCCAAAACGGAATATTCTCAAAAGCTTGCACTAAAATATATTCAGTTGACTAATACAAGTAATTTTTATCAGGTATAATGATGATTTTCATGCTCCATAAGTATTCTCGAAAGCTTGCACTACAGTGTATTCAAATGGCCAATATAAATTAGCTTCATCTGCCATATTGATAAGACAATGCCTAACAAAGACAACGGATCATACTCAAAAGCTGGCAATAAAATATATTTAATTGACTAATAAAACTTATCTTCATTGGGTATAATGATGACCCCCATCATGCCTGCCAAAGAAAACTGAGTATTCTCCAAATCTCGCACTGAATAGACTAATATAAGGTATTTTAATTGGGAATAATGATGACCCCCATGCCTAACAGGGAGAACTGAGTATCCTTGAAAGCTGCCAAAAAATTATATTCAATTGACTAATACAAAAGTATCTTTGTTGGGTATAATGATGATCCAATGCCTGACAAAGAGAACAGAGTATTCTCGAAAGCTGACACTAAAACATATTCAATTGACAAATGCAAGGTTTTTTTTTTTTTTTTATGGGGTATAATAATGACCCCTACGCCTAACAAGGTAAAATGAGTATTATTGAAATCTGACACTAAAATATATTTAATTGTCTAATGCAAAGTATCTTTATTGGGTACGATGGCTCCATGAAAGAGAACTGAGTATTCTCGAAAGCTGGCTCTAAAATATATTCAATTGACTAATAAAGCGTATCGGCATTGGGTATAATGATGACCCCCATGGCTGACAAGGGGAACTGAGTGTTCTCGAAAGCTGGCACTAAAATAGATTCAACTGACGAATACAAGGTATCTTTGTTGGGTATGATGTTGAACCCGATGCCTGACAAAGAGCACAGAGTATTCTTAAAAGCTGCCACTAAAATATATTAATTTGACTAAAACAAGGTATCTTTATGGAGTTAATGATGACCCTACGTCTAACAGGGAGAACTGAGTATCCTTGAAAGCTGGCACTAAAATATATTCAACTGACTAATACGAGGTATCTTTGCTGGGTATAATGATGACCCTTTGCTTGACAAAGCAGAGTATTTTGAAAAGCTGGCATTAAAATATATTCATTTGACTAATACAAGGTATCTTTGTTGGGTATAATGATAACTCAATGCCTGACTAAGACAACAGAGTATTTTCAAAAGCTTTCACCAAAATGCTTAATTGACTAATACACGTATCTTTATTGGGTATAATGATTCCCCCATGCCTGAGTATTCTCAAAAGCTGGCACTAAAATATATTAAATTGAGCAATACAAGGAATTTTCATTGGATATAGTGATGTTTCTATGCTTAACAAAAATAACTGAGAACTCTAGAAAGATTGCACAAAAAATCTGTTCAGTTTATTAATTCAAGTATCTAGAATTGGGTATAATGCTGACACCATGCCCAACAACGAAAACAGAGTTCTTGAACGCTTGCATTAAATGTATTCCAATACCACATCTACGTTACCTTCATCTGGCATAATGATGGCCCCATGCCAAACAAGAGAACAAAGTATTCTCCAAAGATGGCACTAAAACATATTCAATTGACCAATGCAGTGTATCTTCATTGGACAAAGTGGTGTCTCTATGCCTGACAAAGAGAACAGAGTAGTCTAGAAAGATTGCACAAAAATCTGTTCAATTGATTCATTCAAGTATCTTTATTGGGTATAATGATGCCACCATGCCCAACAAGGAAAAGAGAGTATTTTTGAAGCTTGCACTAAAATGTATTCCAATACCCCATCTTCGTTACCTTTTATCTGGCATAATGATGACCCCCATGCCTGACACAGAGCACTTGCACTAAAATATATAATATCCTTATCAGGTATATTGATGATGATGACACCATGCCTAACACGAAGAACTGAGTATTTTTGGAAACTTGCACTAAATATATATCAAGTTCGTCAATTATTATTATTATTATTATTATACAGGATTTATATAGCGCCAACAGTTTACGCCACGCTTTACAATATAAAAAGGAGACAATACAGTTATAATACAATAAACAAGAGGATTAAGGATCAATAAAATACATTTACTAAATCTTCACTTTCTTGCTATCATAGGGTACCACACATTACTGCTGATAAAACAGACCTGTCAATCTTGAAAGCTTGCAATACTAGGTTCTTCAGTAATAAAATATATAACTTCATTTCTACTTTTTTTTTCTAACATGACAGGTGACTTAATACAAACTTTAAATCTCATGGTGTCTAATGCATAAATATATCCATCTAGTGTACGTTAGCAGGTATTAAAGGGATGGTCTGCTGGTAGCGTTAGGGCTAGGGGTCAAGGGCAGATGGAGATTTACCTGGATGTCTGGATATCCTCCCTCCTCCCAGGTCCTCTTGCCCAGGCGAAGCATTTTAAGGTTCCCCCCTGCTGCCATTTCGACTTCTCGGTGCTGACTGTCTGCCTGGCTGTGCAGAATGTATACTGCTGAGGTATGTGCGTGTCACTGTGTGTGCATGCATGCATGTGTAAATGTGTGCTCCACACAGAGGCGGGGGCTGTACACAGAGAGAGAGAGAAAAGGGGGGGCCCCAGCAAGGATTAGTGAGGTGCGGCCAGGGACAAATGAGAACACGCTGAGGCAAGCAGTACCGGGCAAACTGTTAACCTAATCACAAAGGTACAGAGAGGCACCCGGGGCGAGTATGTATAGAGGGTCGGGAGAGGATATACCCAACTGTCACAGCTCAAAAGTCAATCAGATTCACCTAGAAGGACAACATATGTCCTCGCACCAGGTGCACCATAAGTACCCATCCCATCACACCACCTGGGCTTCAGTAACGCACATTCGCGTAGGGTGCAAATTGTACATTGTTAAAAAAAAATGTAATAAAAAAACACAAGCAGATTAAATTTATTTTGGTTTTATTAAAGCGGTTGTAAACCCTTACAAATACCCAATGACTAGCTTCTGATACACAGAGATGAAGCAATCCTCCTACATAAGTTGTACCTGTGTATTTGCAGCCACCTCTCCTCTACAGCCCTTCAAAGTGCAGAATTTACAAATCATTTCTCAGCTTCAGTAGGCAGGGGGTGGGATCTGATGGTTTTCTTCTAAGATTGTCCTGTATTTGGCTCCATCCATCTTCCTATAAACTCTGACCAGCTTTCCTGTCCCTGCTGAAGAAAAGCATCCCCACAACATGATGCTGCCACCACCATGTTTCACAGTGGGGATGGTATGTACAGCTGAGGCTGTCATTCACCTGCTGGTGTTAGCATTGACCGTCAGAAGTGACTCATGCAGATAGCAGGAAGGAGAGAACAGACACACTATGGAGGGATATACTTTGGTCATTTTTAATTTCAGAGGTTTACAACTACTTTAATGATTAAATCGTAGGTATAGCGTCATCAATTTTATGTGGTGCTTTACATACTGTTTATTCAAATCAGCCAACTAACTTACCAGCATGTCTTTGGAGTGTGTGAAGAAACCATTATTAAATTCATAAGCAGCTTAAGCCTGCCTCATTTATTAGACACTCACCAGAACATACCATTTCTGTGACCACCCCATTAATTTGATAAACATTTACTAGATTGGCATTGGCAACTTTGGTGGATGTTAGAAAGGTATCTTTGTGACAGCAACGCCTCCTGTGCTTCAGCCCCCAAGTAACCCTGTTTTAATGCATTGGGGAAATGAACTGACACCTTTATTCCATACCTCCCAACTTTTGAACTTGAGAATGAGGGACAGCTGAGGGAGGCAGCAACCTGCAGGGCACTACGCGTGCCACGGCAAAAAGTGTGTGTGGCCCCAACCTGAGGCCCTTTTGGCGTGAGGTAATTGGCAGTGTCAAGAACCTGACCAACGTTGACTTGGAGGGGAACCTTGCGGCCTGTCTGTTGCATCCTTCTGAATGTCCAATCAAGAAGTATAAGGCCTCCCTCACAATTCAGTTATTGAATGCGGCTAAGGCATGCATCCCCCTATGTTGGAGATCCGAGAACACACCGTCGAAATCCTTGTGGTTTTCCAAAGTCAATGAACTCGGGACATGAAGGATCTTACAACAATCTTGCACAACAGGGAGGAGATCTTTCGTGACACCTGGAGACTGTGGCAACATTTTGTATATTCTGATGCCTATTTGCAGGCGGTCTCGCAATTGGGCTGAACCCTTGAGATTGGTTGCATTCCCTGGGTGAGAGGCTCCACCTTCCTTGCTGAACCTTGCTCTCCTTTTCCGTACAAGGGACTATTGATCCCCTACTCCTAATCCTCTCAACTGCCTCTTACTTAATTTTTCTCCCCTTTATTTTCATATTTGTTCCCCCTCTTGTTTTATTGGGCTCGCTCTGGGTTTCTACTCTTTCTGATATCTGAGTATCCTACTGTATATTGATTTAGCTTCATTATTACCAGTATGGGTCCACCTGGCCGCTGGGAAGCTCGCTTCTCGGTATAATATACTATTTTGTAGAATTTCATTCTTTATGCTATATGTTGATTATGCTCTGTATTTTCATTTCTCTGTTCGGCTGTAAAGTGCAACACTTGGAAAAATAAAGGAATTACAAAAAGTGTGTGTGGCCAAGCTGTTTACAGTGACAGTGGCTTAAAGGGGTTGTAAACCCTCGTGTTTTTTTCACCTTAATGCATCCTATGCATTAAGGTTAAAAAATAAAAGTCAGCAGCTACAAAAACTGTAGCTGCTGACTTTAAAAAAAAACAGCCACTCACCTGTCCCACAATCCAGTGGTATGCTCACCCCAGTCAGTCTCACCTGCTGTCTTCGGTCCCCGGCACCGGCATCTTCACTATGGGCACCTGGCTGTGACAGCTTGCGGCTTCATAGCTGGGTACCCACTGCGCATGCGCGAATCATGCTGCACATCGTGAGTGGTGGATGCAGTCTTCTGGGACCTGTCAGTGTCCCAGAACACTACTGGGGCGGGGGGGGGACTTCAATTTCCGTGCCCCGCGGCGATCGGAACAGAAGTGGGAAGCAGCTCCCTGTCAAAATCGGGTACCTGCTCCCTCCCGCTCCTCAAAAGTGGAAATTGTTCAAGAGGAGGGGGGGACGAGTCCTTAAAGCAGAACTTCCCTTTTTGGGTGGAGCTCCGCTTCAAAACCAACCTTGGACTAAAAAAAAAAATCTGCTTATTTATGTATGCCTATGCCCCCCCCACGCCAAGACTCTAAGCAAAATAAAAAATAGCGATCGCATGATCACAAATTTAGGTAAGTAAAAGAGACATTTAGCTTAGGATGTTTTAATATAGTGATTAGTTAGAGTGGGGTTAAAAGTCCAGTTTAAACTCGTTTAACCACTTTAGCTATGGAAGAATTGGCTGCTCAATGACCAGGCCATTTTTTGCGATACAGCATTGTGTCGCTTTAACTGACAATTGCGCGGTCGTGCGACGCTGTACCCAAACAAAATTGACATCCTATTTTTCCCACAAATAGTGCTTTCTTTTAGTGCTATTTGATCATCTCTGGGGTTTTTATTTTTTGCGCTATAAACAAAAAAAGAGCGACAATTTTGAAAAAAAACCCCACAATATTTTGTACTTTTTGCTGTAATAAATAGCCCCAATTTTTTTTTTTTTAAAAAGCAAATTTTTTCTTCAGTTTAGGCCGATATGTATTCTTCTACATATTTTTCATAATAAAAATCACAAAAAGCGTATATTGATTGATTTGCGCAAAAGTTATAGCGTCTACAAAATAGGGGATAGTTTTACGGCATTTTTATTATTATTATTAATATTTTTTACTAGTAGTGGCGGTGATCTGCACTTTTTATGTGGACTGCGACAATATGGCGGACATATCGGACACTTTTGACACATTTTTGGGACCATTGGTATTTATACAGCACTCAGAGCTATAAAAATCCACTGATTACTGTGTAAATGTCACTTGCAGGGAAGGGGTTAACACTAGGGGGCGATCAAGGGGTTACCTGTGTTCCCTATGTGTGTGTGTTCTAACTGTGGGGGATGGGACTGACTATAGGAGATGAGAGATCGTGGTTCCCTGCTCGTAGAAAGTCACAAACTCTCTCGCTTCTCTTCACAGAACTGGTGTGTGTTTACACACACACACACACATGTCCCTGTTCTGTCTCTCGTGCCCGCGATCGCTGGTGGTCGGCGGTCATCGCGACCGCCGTTCACAAGCAACGGCACCACAGCTGTGCAGCGGCCGCGCGCGCGCCTGCTATCCCGCTTAAAGGGACCGCCGTATAGTTACGACGGTTCACGGGATCGTGCCGACCTGCCGCAGTATAATGACAGCGGCTGGTCGGCAAGTGGATAAAGGAGAAGTACAGCCAAAGCTTGTTAGCAGTCACCCGCTCTCTGCTCACAGAGCTCTGAGAGCCAAGTGATCAGCGGTCTTTGATCGCTCGGTTCTCAGTCTTATGCACCGTACACATGGTTGGATTTTCCAACGGAAAATGTGTGATAGGACCTTGTTGTCGGAAATTCCGACCATGTGTAGGCTCCATCACACATTTTCCATCAGATTTTCCGACACACAATGTTTGAGAGCAGGCTATAAAATTTTCCGACAACAAAATCCGTTGTCGGAATTTCCGATCGTGTGTACACAAATCCGACACACAAAGTGCCACGCATGCTCAGAATAAATAAAGAGATGAAAGCTATTGGCTACTGCCCCGTTTATAGTCCCGAAGTACATGTTTTACGTCACCGCGTTCATTACGATCGGATTTTCCGACAACTTTGTGTGACCGTGTGTATGCAAGACAAGTTTGAGCCAACATTCGTCGGAAAAAATCCATGGATTTTGTTGTCGGAATGTCCATGTGTACAGGGCATTAGAGGCAGCAGGGGACAGATGCAGCATCCACCTGCGTGAGTATGATTCTTGGGAAAAAAAACATTCTCTTTTAACACCTCTTCTGAAAGTCTTTTCCAACATAAACTATTCTGTCAGTAAACTATTTCTAATGTTACTTCATGCTGGACTGAGATCATGCCCCAATGTTCTTCATATTTGCTTCATACTGAAAATACTGCTCTCCTGAACCTTATATGAAAAGGGAATACAGATTAGGGATGAGCTTCAGCTCTACAATGGGTTAAAGGTGAACCCTGTGTGTTCGAGGTTCTCAGTCTCAGCAAACGAATGCAGTCATTTGATGGGCCAAATTCTTTGTAACCCTAATGCACCGCATGTATTGTCTAGATCTTTAAACATAGGTCAGCTGGTTTAGATGGGCCAGTAATGGGGGCTTTGTTGACAGCCCCTTCACTATACAAAAGGGTGGATTACTAGCAGCCATATGTCAGTGTGTGTTGGGAGTATTTTAGGCAGAGCTGTGTGTAGGTGAGCTATTTGCTATTCGGTAGAGTCTTTTAGAGTACATGATTGGCAGCAATCCATAAAGGCAGCAAGTCCATGATTGGCATCTACAAGTCCATGAGGTCTCCAGGCTTGGGACCCACACCAGCCCCAATTAGGCTCCCACCCCCCTTCTATTAGGGACTTTGGATTCCAATGGGGGGGAGGGGGAGTCAGAGGCTCTAATAGGCTTCAAAAAAGGGTGGGTGCAGTTGTGTGACCTCCCGCCAATCAGGAGGCGAGTCATGAGAGCCATTTCCTGATTGGCCAAAATGTCAGGTAGGAGGAAGAGAGTGGAGACGCACAGTGGAAGCCATAAGGGAAGCCGCTGGAGGAGCGCTCACCGGAGCCGCTGCCCACACCCGCCGCCCGCCACCTATTTGGGGGTCTGCCAGCCATGGCTGGAGGACACCAGAGAAGCTGCCCGCAGCCCGCCACCTAGATGGGGTAAGTTGTGGAGCGCCGGCCGCCGGGGGGGTGGGGGTGGTTGTTTGCCACCCCTTGGGGGGAGGGGGGCAGGGTTGAGATATAGTTTATTTTATTTTGCTAGGGCATTTTTTTAAGGTATGCAGTATACACTTGTTGCTGACAAAGGCAAAGCATCCCTTTGTTCGCAGCACATTACCACATACTTGTGTGGCACCAATTTTATTCCTCCTATTGTCATAGCCGCCAATAAATTTAGGTAACCTGCTTTATTAAAAATGTCAGGCGGGCCTAAAGTGACAAAGCAGTGGCCAGGTGGCACAAACTAGAGGTGTGGCCATACAGCTGCAGCACATGGAGGAGATAGTTGAGTGGCTGATGAAGCCTTTCTCTTCTTTCATATACCAGCCACAGAGCAGCCAGTTGTCTGCTATTGCTGCTAAGACACCCTGTTCTTCCTCCATCTCCTTATCCGCTAACCTTTCAGAAACCTTGTATTGGCCATCAGAAAAGTTGTGCTTTGCACACATGTACATATGCAACACAGCATGCACATGGACGCTCACTCGCACAGGTGTGTCTGCCACAGATCCTGCTGCCTGATGGCCTGTCAAGGATACAGAGTGCTGATGTCTTGTGAAACAGGCATGACCAGAAATGTATGGACATGCACAGAGAACACCAGGCACAAATATGTGATATACTAGAGTATGCTGTCCAGTTCTGGGCACCAGTCCTCAGGAAGGATGTACTGGAAATGGAGCGAGTACAAAGAAGGGCAACAAAGCTAATAAAGGGTCTGGAGGATCTTAGTTATGAGGAAAGGTTGCGAGCTCTGAACTTATTCTCTCTGGAGAAGAGACGCTTGAGAGGGGATATGATTTCAATATACAAATACCGTACTGGTGACCCTACAATAGAAATAAAGCTTTTTCGCAAAGGAGAGTTTAACAAGACTCGTGGCCACTCATTAAAATTAGAAGAAAAAAGGTTTTTCAAGGATGTGGAATTCCCTTCCACAGGCGGTGGTCTCAGCGGGGAGCATCGATAGTTTCAAGAAACTATTAGATAAGCACCTAAATGAACGCAACATACAGGGATATACAATGTAATACTGACATATAATCACACACATAGGTTGGACTTGATGGACTTGTGTCTTTTTTCAACCTCGCCTACTATGTAACTATGTAACTATGTACTGTATATAAAATAATGTAGTTTATTAAGGAACAATGCCAGTAAAACAACAATATAACAAAAATAAACCAAGAACCTAAACCAGTAAAGATTAATAGGTGAGAGAGATCACACAGAATACACTAAACTAACTAACCAAGCTAACAATGTACAAATGGAAGGGTAAGACTAAGAAGAGTAGTCAGTATCGAAGGGTAATACACAGAAGATCAGGCAGAAGAAACGGGGAGCAAGCCAGGACAGCGAGAGGGTACACGAGACCTTAGGGTCCTAAGGCCAGCTTGGCAAAACTGCTGGCTTTGCAGCTGCTCCCACTCCAGTTCGTGTGAATTTATGGCCTGTGTTACACCACAGTGGCAGGTATCCCAGAAAGCCATCCCTGCCCTCTACCGCCATGTGGAATGTAATGTGTCTGAATTGCTGGGCCACTTTGAGACAGGGTACACATGACCATAGACTTATAGCCCAACAAGCATGGGCAGGAATAGTACATATCCTTCATGGTTCACTGGCTCAATCTTCTGGGGACTGGGAAGGATGCAGGATGGGGAACACTGCTAGAGTTAGTGGTGCTGCCATGTGTTTTGTTTTGTTCACTGAGACATCGCAAGCAGTCACCTTCACCCTCTCCTCCTCAATTTCCTCATACTCCTGCCCCCTCAGAGCCACCAATCCCCCCTCAAACACCCCAGAGCATACGCAAAGTCCTAGGTACTCCTTACTGATTCACTTGGGGGAGGTCACATATCTGGGGGGTGCCTTTTACCTTAAAGTGAGCTTCCAAATTCCAATAAGTCCAAGCTCTGACAACCACCACGCCAGGGTTGTTGGGAAAAGGCCCAACATGTTGAGGGAATGTGGTATGGTTTGGAAAGAAAGGGCAGAGTGGCTGTTCCCTCTTTCCTGACCTGCAAGAATTAAGGGTATAGTATCCATTTGAAGGGGGACTCCACACCATTGTTTCTTGACATAAGGTTCCCACTGAAAATGCAGAGCTGAAGGTTTTACCATTCATTTTGGAGGGAATCTTTGTAATTTTTTTTAATGTCCCCCCCCCCCCCCAAGATCTCCATTGCATTAGTTTAAAAATAAAGTAAACTTAAAGGAAAATGTGCATTAACTGCCTTTCAAATGGCTTATTTTCCTCTGTAATTGTCAATTTTTCTACTGTATACTACTTTGTTAACATGGTAGAGCTATGCAGGTTTAGGGTCCCTCCCCCCTACAGATTTTTTAATGGAATAGTGCATTTTATTGTTGAAGTTTAAGTATTATTAAACCCACTGCTTTCAGCAAAACAATAATTTTACATTTTTTGACAATCCTTTGGCTTTTAGCCTAAAAAAAGGAAAAAAAATTGATTTGGCAGATTTATCTCTCAAATAATACACTCTAATGCTTGTTTCAAGATAAAACTTTCCTCTCTCTCTCTCATACATTGCTCCCTAACCAAGCTTGTTACATACTGTTTAGACACTGAACAATATTTGTAGCCTATTGTCTCTCAAGTAATACTGTAATATCTATTTCAAGATAAAACATGCCTTATCTCTTCCTCTTACATTGGGGCCTTACTGAGTTGCTTACATACTATGCAACCACTGTACAATAAACAATATTATACACTCCAATGCTTATTTGAAAACAAAACCTGCCTCATCTCTCCCTCTTATATTGCAGTCTAACAAAGCTGCTTACATACTGTCCAGCCACTGAGCAATTTGTGTGGCTATTGTCTCTTAAATAATAAACTCTAATTTGTGTTTCAAAATAAAACCTGCCTAGCCAATTTGCACAAAGTTGACAGGTTTAGCATTTTAAGAGTATACTTTCCTAAAGCACTTAGATCTGTTGTGGCTGCTATTTTCACTGTTCATTGCAGGCCTAAAACCAGGTATAACCGACAAAACTACCTAAAAATTACTTTTCAAGTTAAAATGAATCAGACTGGGGTGCTGCTGCTGTATTTAAACTTAATTTAAATCTAAAAGTTGAAAAAGTCAATTATACATCCAAAATATGTGATGCCAGAATATGGTGTAGTTGGCACTATCTGTGAAAATTGTACTATTCCCAAGCATGTAATTTACCACTTCAATACCGGGCATTTTAACCCCCTTCCTGCACAGGCCAATTTTCAGCTTTCAGTGCTGTGACATTTTGAATGACAATTGCGCAGTCATACAACACTGTACCCAAACTAGATTTTTATCATTTTGTTCAGAAAATAGAGCTTTCTTTTGGTAGTATTTAATCACCACTTTTTTTTTTTTTTTTACTAAATAAATGACAAAAGACCGTTTTTCTTTGTTTCTGTTATAAACTTTAGCAAATAAATAATCTTTCTTCATTGATTTAGGCCAACATGTATATTGCTACATTTCTTTAGTGAAAATAACCCAAATCAGTGTATATTATTTAGTCTGGTCAACCTCTTCCTGTGTCATGACCTAAAGTCTGACCAGGAAGTAAGGCAGAAGTAATCAAGCAGTGTGTTTAACCAGCTATGGAGAGAGTGAGGTAAGCTTGTGTAGAATTAATGGAAAGCTGTTTTATTTTTGCAAAATAAGTACATTAATGCTATATTGGTACATAGGGAAGCTGGAATTTAGAAAAAAGTGAACAAAGGTGAACTTAGCCTTTAAAACTGCTCCCATCCCTATTCTAAGCCCTATACTAACTACCCCGTAAAAGAAAGATGTGTATACTTACCTAATCTAAAGGCAGTCCAGTTCGATCACATGATTGGCTCCTAGTTTCAGCTTCAGAGGAGAGGAGGAAAAGTGGACAACGGGTAATCCACAGTAAACCTATGGGTGACATCACCACCCAGACTCTGCAGCCGTTGTTACTGCTCTCTCTTGTCACTTGAAGCTGGCAGCTGGGGAGATCACCTGACAGGACCAGAGCACCCTTAGATTAGGTAAGTATACACATCTTTCCTTTACAGGAAGGATAGTTAATACATGACTTAGAATGGGGGTGGGAGCGATTTTTAGCTTAGTTAGGTGTTGATTGGGCTGTATTTTTCCTATGTTTCCCTGTCTGTGAAAATTGTACGACCAGCACAGCTTAAAAGCAAACACAAATTTTAAAGGATTGGTATTTTTCCTATGTTTCATTAAAAGGACCCTCTGCCCGCTGTACGATATTTAAAAAAAAAAAATGTATTTGCTTTGGTAAATGTCCCCCTTGAAAATGGGCAGAATTTAGTATCAAGATTCGCCCACCATAGACTTCAATAGGATTCTCTGCTACGTTCGGGGTTGCTGTTAGGGATGAGCTTCATGTTCGAGTCGAAGGCATGTTCGACTCGAACATCGTGTGTTCGGTCGTTCACTGAATTACGAACGATATGGGCCGTTCGCGCCAAATTCGAGTGGCGCGGCATGGCCCATAATTCACTGCGGCATCGCAGTGCATTGCTGGCTGATGATTGGCCAAGCATGCACAATGACCCGCATGCTTGGCCAATCACAGCGCTGTGTGTACAGAGAGCCGTAATTGGCCAAAGCCTAGGAGGCTTTGGCCAATTATGGCTCAGGGGGTTTAGTAAACGCCCCACACTATATAAGGCCACCTCCGTGGCGGCCTTGTGATGTGTGCTGCGGTGGAGACTGGAGAGAGATAGATAGACAGAGAGACAGTGTCATTTGATTTAAGTTAGATAGAGTAGGCAGGTCGAGTCGGTTAACTGCACTTACAGTGTATTGTGTATATATATATATACACAGTATATATATATGTAGGAAGGCCAGTATGGTGGCCTGAATTTATGGGAGGAGCCCGGGGGGTACTTAAGCAGCCCGCTCACCTGTGGTGCTTGTCGGTTTCCTGTGCGCGATATACGTCACTAGGCCGACTATTCGATATACCAGCGTCCGCAAGTTCTTGCCTCGCAAAATTCCGTATTCGATACCGTTCTCAAAACTTTCGAAGTCTGCGTTTTTCGTTCGTAGTTTGTACCATGCGGCTGGCTTGGCTGTCGCAGGTAAGGTCCCGTCGGACTTTTCGTTTTTATATCAGGTCACTAAACCGTAATTTCAAAAATTTTTCGTTTCACTCGCTTTTCATAAACTGCAATGTATATCGAATTTTTCGTTTCATGTCATGTCACTAAACCGTACTTTCAAATTTCGTTACTCGCACTTCACTATTGTAATGTGTATCGCTCGTACTTTCGATATGTTACCATTTCGACAGCACCGCGACGCAGACGTCGCTCCATTTCTAGCATGTCGGTGTTAAAAATATGCATCAGTAAACAGCCATAGCAAGTCGCAATTTGCAAGTTATCGGATCAAGTCAGTTCGATACCAATCATTTCTCATTTCTGAAACATTCTAGAACTCATTTCTGACTTTTCAAATCATTTCAAACATTTCTCATTTCAGTCACCTACCGCGCTCCGATTCGAATCCAGTCGCATCAAAAAGATGCACCGATTCGTTCCGGTGTGCCCCAGTTATTTGGCCTCATTTCTATACATGCTCCAGAGTTACGTTTTCAGTCATTCATACCTCTGTCATGGTTATCATTTCATTCTCACGTATCACGTTCCGGCATGAATCCAGTCGCATGGTAATGCACCGATTCGTCTCGGCGTGCCCCAGGATTGGCCTCATTTCTATACATGCTCCAGAGTTACGTTTTCAGTCATTCATACCTCTGTCATGGTTATCATTTCATTTTCACCTATCACGTTCCGACATGAATCCAGTCGCATGGCAATGCACCGATTCGTCTCGGCGTGCCCCAGGATTGGCCTCATTTCTATACATGCTCCAGAGTTACGTTTTCAGTCATTCATACCTCTGTCATGGTTATCATTTCATTTCCACCTATCACGTTCCGACATGAATCCAGTCGCATGGCAATGCACCGATTCGTCTCGACGTGCCCCAGGACTGGCCTCATTTCTATACATGCTCCAGAGTTACGTTTATCAGTAATTCGTACCTTCTGTCATGGTTATCATTTCATTTCCACCTATCACGTTCCGACATGAATCCAGTTGCATGGCAGTGCACCGATTCGTGTCGGCGTGCCCCAGGACTGGCCTCATTTCTATACATGCTCCAGAGTTACGTTTATCAGTAATTCGTACCTTCTGTCATGGTTATCATTTCATTTCCACCTATCACGTTCCGACATGAATCCAGTTGCATGGCAGTGCACCGATTCGTCTCGGCGTGCCCCAGGACTGGCCTCATTTCTATACATGCTCCAAAGTTACGTTTATCAGTAATTCGTACCTTCTGTCATGGTTACCATTTCATTTCCACGTATCACGTTCACACATGAATCCAGTCGCATGGAAATGCACCGATTCATGGTGGCGTACCCCAGGGCTCGGCCTCATTTCTGATACATGCTTCAAAGTCCGGATCATAGCTAAATCGCAGACATCGGGGGATGGATCCATGTCTCTGCCATGCAGCTTACTACCATTTCACTCCCACAACGCATCACCGTTCTGGAACCAGTCGCATCTGAAATGCACCGATTCTTTACGGAATGCCTTGCTGGTACCAAACAGCATTTCATACCTATACCAGAGCTCGGATGGTTGCCAGTCGCAAACACGGCACAACCAATTCAAGCCTCGGTCTAATAATCATTTCTCTCATTTCATTTCATACGGTGCTCCGATTCGAATCCAGATGCATCAAATAAGCACCAGATCGTCCCGGGTGCACCAATGTTTTCACTTGCCTCATTTCAATACATGCTCCAGAGCCCGGTTCTCGGTCGAATCAATGATGACGACCAGGCCGGACCTCTGTCATGGAGTCCATTCGTAATCAAGGCAAACATTTCGAATCATTTCATTGTCATACAAATCGTTGCTTCAAAAAACCAGTCAGCAATCCCTTCACGAATTGTCACCTTTTCGTTTTTCTCAGGTCAGTCAAAGTTCAGTAGGTCCACCCTGCACCAGGTTGGACGATATCCCCCCAGGTAAAAAAAAAAAAAAAAAAAAGGGGAATGGGAGAAAAAGTCGGGTAAGTATGACTCAGCGGATCAAAGAAAAAACTTGAAATTCATCTCACCCTTAATAGGTTACAGTCAACCAGGAAATAAAAGCTCAAGATAATCCTCACCAGAGCAACCATGTCTCAGACCGGCAGCGAAGACCTCGCGGCCCCTCTGTCACCTTCTCCGGTTTCAGAAAGCGGCAGCGTGCAATCCCTTAGGGGATGGACTATCCCCAAACTGACGGCAGAGCTCAGACGCAGAGGTGTCCCCTTCCCCGCCACAGCAAGGAAAGGCGAGCTTTTCAAACTCCTCTTTCCCCCACCAGCAGCAGGACCCAGTACCCAACAGGCATCCCTTCAGTCGATATCATCGGCCATTTCACAACTACACACGATGGTGTCATCTCTATCCACCTCAGTTGCAGACGTCCAAACCAGGGTTGCACTTCTGGAGGCCCGACCGGCCACGGCTGTCCCCGACCCAACGGCAACTCAAAGCTTGACACCTCTTCCTGCAGGTACCTCAGGCTCAAGCCACATTGTCTACCCCTCCCACCTGGTCCCAACCAGTATCAGGAAGGACATCTTGGACGGCAAGGACGTCAACCTGGCCTCTCTCCTCATTTCCGTGCATGATTTGGCAGAAAATAAAGCCTACTCCTGGGGCGACATATCAGTGGTCCTTAAATCTAAAGACCCCAGATTGAACCGCAAGCTAACAGTCTCAGAGTTTACACTGGCCTTTGGCATGCTCAGAGATGTCCTGTGCTCAGCCACCCCTAGCAGGCGGGAAGAGCTGGACTTGTATCTCCATACTGTGGTAGACTTAGGCCACAAGTACGGTGGTTTTGCCTTTTACGACTACCACCGTTCCTTTTCAGCCAAGGCCGCGGCCAGACTCATACAGTTCCAGATCACGACAGATTGGAGTCTCATGGACACAGAGCTCTTCTGCCGCCACTTTGCCGGCTTACGCTCACCTCTGTGTGCGATTTGTCAGTCTTCCACCCACACTGCCACCTGGTGCGCCAATACGGCAAACAGACGGCCTTTCGAGTTTCCCTCTACCTCAGGATCAGTACAGGCTCAGCCGATCCCTGAACCAACGCCTCAGGTGGACAAACTCGGACGCCCAGTCCGAACCGTGGGAGGGGCAGCCATCTGTAATAACTTTAATCAGGGGTCCTGCAACTTCAGCCAGTGCCGTCTACTTCACCTCTGCACCTTATGTCATAGAGCACACCCCAGGATTTTGTGTGAAGTCAAGCAACACAAGAAGGCGTGACTAAGCCGGATCAACCTCTTATGGTTAGGATGGTATCTCACTTCACATCCCACCCCTTCCCTGGCCACCTTCCTTATCCAAGGCTTCACAGCAGGCTTTCACACCGGCCTCATTTCACTTCCCCACACTACCCACGAATGTGCCAATCTTCGTTCGGCAGCCATTGACGAACAAGCCATAGATCAGCTCTTACAGGCAGAGGTGGATCGAGGTTACGTGATAGGCCCTTTCAGTTGCCCCCCTTTCAACACATGGAGAGTCAGCCCTATTGGGCTTGTCAAGGGCAAGTTTTCGAATAAATTGCGTTTGGTGTACGACTTGTCTGCGCCTCATTCTTCCCACATACCCAGTCTCAATTCCCTGATCCCCTCCGAGGAGTTTTCCCTAAAATATTCTTCCGTGGACATGGCAATACAGGCGATCATCAAAGCAGGCACAGGCGCCTGGCTCTCCAAAGCCGACATCTCGGATGCCTTCAAGCTCCTGCCCATCCACCCATCCCTTTGGTGCTGGCATGGCATCAAGTGGAAGGAAACATATTATTTTGCTACAAAGCTCACCTTCGGTTCGAAGAGTAGCCCGTGGCTCTTCGACACGTTCGCCCAGTCCCTCAGTTGGATACTATTACACAAGGGTCGATGCCATGAAGTCATCCATTATCTAGATGACTTCCTACTGATAGAACCACCCAGCAAGCCCCCAGGAGATCTCGACAAACTTAGGGTAATTTTTGGAAACCTCAATGTTCCTATCGCTGAGCACAAAGTCGATGGCCCAGCAAATAGCATCACTTTTCTCGGGGTCAGCTTGGATACCTGCGCAATGCAAGCCAGTCTCCCCCTCGACAAACTAACACGCATTAGGGCAGTCCTTCACGAGTTTACACACACCAAGGACTGTACCAAAAAACAGTTGCAGTCCCTCCTGGGTATGCTCAACTTCGCTATGCGAATTATTCCACAAGGCCGCACATTTGTATCACGCCTACTCAGATTTCTGTCGGAAACTCAAGACCCTGATCAGATTTTGAATTTAGACTCCGCAGCCATAGCGGACCTATCCATGTGGGAGGAATTCTTGTCCGCCTGGAATGGCATATCTCTATTCATACCTATAGTTTCGGTCCATTCACCCCAGGTGGTTACGGACGCCGCAGCCTCCACAGGTTTCGCGGCAATTTTTGGCCATCATTGGTTTTCAGGACCATGGCCTCAACAGATACTAATCATACCCGGCTTTTCCCAAACATCTGCCCTCTTTGAGCTTTACCCCATAGTGGCAGCCGCACAACTCTGGGGCCACCACTGGACAGGACAAACTGTAGTCTTTAGCACCGACAACCAGGCCACGGCAGACATCATCAACAAAGGCAGGTCCAAGTCCCTAGCAGTCATGTCCTTCCTGCGCAGGTTGGTACAACTGTCTTTACAACATCAGTTCAATATACACTGTACATTTATTCCCGGCAGATACAACTCAGCAGCTGACGCACTGTCACGTTTCAATTATTCCTCCTTTTTCAAGCAGGTTCCCGATGCCGATCCGATGTCGGCCCCTATCCCTGTCTGGTCACAACTGACCCTGGACTAGTTCAACATTTACACGGAGCTACACAACTTATAAATCATTCCCTCTCCTACAACACACTTAAAGCCTACCAGACAGCTTGGAAGGCCTTTAACAAATTCCTCACGTCCTGCCGTAAAGGACCTACAGGTATCAAGCAGGTACTGGCCTTCACTGCACACTGCCACACGCAGCTGGCCTTATCCTACAACACCATCCGGCTATACCTAGCCGGCATTCAACATTTTATGGCGCTTGAAGACCCCACGAAACCCTCACTATTCTCATCTCACGCTATACGAGCCGTTCTAAGGGGAATTCAGAAACACCAACCAGTCATCAGCACTAAGCGCTTGCCCATTACGGGACCCATCTTCAGGGACATGTCAACTATGCTGGCTACCTCGCCATTCGGTCTGCTCCGCAGCATCGTCTTACAAGCAGCGATATATCTAGCGTACTATGGGTTCTTGCGCCCTGGAGAATTCACCTCTAACAAATCCACAGACCCAGTACTATGCAGACGACACCTACTTAGATACCAAGACCACTTCATCCTGCACCTCGAGGTCTCTAAAACCCAGCAAACGGGCTCAGGAGCGAACATTCATCTATACAAAACCGACAACAGCTGGTGTCCAGTCGCCGTACTCAACCGGCTCCTGTCACTCCTGCCTGAACAACCAGACAGCAGTCCCCTTCTACCGTTCCCAGTTAAACCCTTAAACGCCTCTCAGTTTGTGGTACACATAAGAATACTTCTCCGCAATCTTCATCTTAACCCTAGTCAGTATTCCGGACACTCTTTTCGCATCGGAGCAGCCTCCGCGGCATCCCGCCACGGAGTTCCAGACCACATCATTAAAAGACTGGGCAGGTGGAAGTCAGCCTGCTTCGCCCGGTATATCCCCAATCCACAAACAGAGATGGCACAGGCATTCTCCAAATTGGCTCAATAAGTAATTGAAAATCAATAAAATCATAACCCTACCTGAATGTTTTTGCCCCCTTATTTTGGCATACCGGCCATTAGACCAAGGCACACTTTCAGGTCCATTTCATATGGTAAGTCCACACTTTCAGGTCTATTTTCGATGGTAAGTCCTATCTTTACTGTAAGTGGTATCCATGTACATACCGGACATAGGGCTCCAACCATAAGTAGGAAGGCCAGTATGGTGGCCTGAATTTATGGGAGGAGCCCGGGGGGTACTTAAGCAGCCCGCTCACCTGTGGTGCTTGTCGGTTTCCTGTGCGCGATACCCACCCTCCCATCCCCATTTCACAGCATTTCTCAAACTATTCATTTCATTCATTTCTCTTACAGAATAATCATTTCTTAAACCAGGGTATGCCCCCTTATTTTGGCATACCGGCCATTAGACCAAGGCACACTTTCAGGTCCATTTCATATGGTAAGTCCACACTTTCAGGTCTATTTTCGATGGTAAGTCCTATCTTTACTGTAAGTGGTATCCATGTACATACCGGACATAGGGCTCCAACCATAAATATATATATATATATATATATATATATATATATATACACAGTATATATATATATATATATATATATATATATATATATATATATATATATATATGCATCCCAGGTGTTGTGTATATATATATATATATATATATATATATATATATATATATATATATATATATATACATACACACACACTGGATTCAGTTTAGCTAGATCCAGTTCTTCTCTTCCTAATATAATGACAGGCAGGCAGGTGTTTTTACAGTATTTCCAGTTAGTGCACTGTGTACCCTGCACAGTTGCACCTACAGTATAGCTACCTGAAGCCAGGTGCTTGTGTAGGCTCTTGACGTATATCCAGTTACTGTACTGTGTACTTTGCACAGTTGCACCTACAGTATAGCTACCTGAAGCCAGGTGCTTGTGTAGGCTCTTGACTTATTTCCAGTTACTGTACTGTGTACCCTGCACAGTTGCACCCACAGTATAGCTACCTGAAGCCAGGTGCTTGTGTAGGCTCTTGACATATTTCCAGTTACTGTTCTGTGTACCCTGCACATTTGCACCTACAGTATAGCTACCTGAAGCCGGGTGCTTGTGTAGGCTCTTGATGTATTTCCAGTTACTGTACTGTGTATCCTGCACAGTTGCACCTACAGTATAGCTACCTGAAGCCAGGTGCTTGTGTAGGCTGACGTATTTCCAGTTACTGTACTGTGTACCCTGCACAGATGCACCTAAGGTATAGCTACCTGAAGCCAGGTGCTTGTGTAGGCTCTTGACGTCTTTCCAGTTACTGTACTGTGTACCCTGCACAGATGCACCTAAGGTATAGCTACCTGAAGCCAGGTGCTTGTGTAGGCTCTTGACGTATTTCCAGTTACTGTACTGTGTACTTTGCACAGTTGCACCTACAGTATAGCTACCTGAAGCCAGGTGCTTGTGTAGGCTCTTGACATATTTCCAGTTACTGTACTGTGTACCCTGCACAGTTGCACCTACAGTATAGCTACCTGAAGCCAGGTGCTTGTGTAAGCTCTTGACGTATTTCCAGTTACTGTACTGTGTACCCTGCACAGTTGCACCTGCAGTATAGCTACCTGAAGCCAGGTGCTTGTGTAGGCTCTTGATGTATTTCCAGTTACTGTACTGTGTACCCTGCACAGTTGCACCTAAAGTATAGCTACCTGAAGCCAGGTGCTTGTGTAGGCTCTTGACGTATTTCCAGTTACTGTACTGTGTACCCTGCACAGTTGAACCTACAGTATAGCTACCTGAAGCCAGGTGCTTGTGTAGGCTCTTGATGTATTTCCAGTTACTGTACTGTGTACCCTGCACATTTGCACCTACAGTATAGCTACCTGAAGCCGGGTGCTTGTGTAGGCTCTTGACGTATTTCCAGTTACTGTACTGTGTACCCTGCACAGTTGAACCTACAGTATAGCTACCTGAAGCCAGGTGCTTGTGTAGGCTGACGTATTTCCAGTTACTGTACTGTGTACCCTGCACAGTTGCACCTACAGTATAGCTACCTGAAGCCAGGTGCTTGTGTAGGCTCTTGATATATTTCCAGTTACTGTACTGTGTACCCTGCACAGTTGCACCTACAGTATAGCTACCTAAAGCCAGGTGCTCGTGTAGGCTCTTGACATATTTCCAATTACTGTACTGTGTACCCTGCACAGTTGCACCTACAATATAGCTACCTGAAGCCAGGTGCTTGTGTAGGCTCTTGACATATTTCCAGTTACTGTACTGTGTACCCTGCACAGTTGCACCTACAGTATAGCTACCTGAAGCCAGGTGCTTGTGTAGGCTCTTGATGTATTTCCAGTTACTGTACTGTGTACCCGGCACAGTTGCACCTACAGTATAGCTACCTGAAGCCAGGTACTTGTGTAGGCTCTTGAAGTATTTCCAGTTACTGTACTGTGTACCCTGCACATTTGCACCCACAGTATAGCTACCTGAAGCCAGGTGCTTGTGTAGGCTCTTGACGTATTTCCAGTTACTGTACTGTGTACCCTGCACAGTTGCACCTACAGCATAGCTACCTGAAGCCAGGTGCTTGTGTAGGCTCTTGACGTATTTCCAGTTACTGTACTGTGTACCCTCCACAGTTGCACCTACAGTATAGCTACCTGAAGCCAGGTGCTTGTATAGGCTCTTGAGGCATTTCCAGTTACTGTACTGTGTACCCTGCACAGTTGCACCTAAAGTATAGCTACCTGAAGCCAGGTGCTCGTGTAGGCTCTTGACATATTTCCAGTTACTGTACTGTGTACCCTGCACAGTTGCACCTACAGTATAGCTACCTGAAGCCAGGTGCTTGTGTAGGCTCTTGACGTATTTCCAGTTACTGTACTGTGTACCCTGCACAGTTGCACCTACAGTATAGCTACCTGAAGCCAGGTGCTTGTATATGCTCTTGAGGTATTTCCAGTTACTTTACTGTGTACCCTGCACAGTTGCATCTACAGTATATCTACCTGAAGCCAGGTGCTTGTGTAGGCTCTTGATGTATTTCCAGTTACTGTACTGTGTACCCTGCACAGTTGCATATACAGTATAGCTACCTGAAGCCAGGTGATTGTGTAGGCTCTTGACATATTTCCAGTTACTGTTCTGTGTACCCTGCACATTTGCACCTACAGTATAGCTACCTGAAGCCGGGTGCTTGTGTAGGCTCTTGATGTATTTCCAGTTACTGTACTGTGTATCCTGCACAGTTGCACCTACAGTATAGCTACCTGAAGCCAGGTGCTTGTGTAGGCTGACGTATTTCCAGTTACTGTACTGTGTACCCTGCACAGATGCACCTAAGGTATAGCTACCTGAAGCCAGGTGCTTGTGTAGGCTCTTGACGTCTTTCCAGTTACTGTACTGTGTACCCTGCACAGATGCACCTAAGGTATAGCTACCTGAAGCCAGGTGCTTGTGTAGGCTCTTGACGTATTTCCAGTTACTGTACTGTGTACTTTGCACAGTTGCACCTACAGTATAGCTACCTGAAGCCAGGTGCTTGTGTAGGCTCTTGACATATTTCCAGTTACTGTACTGTGTACCCTGCACAGTTGCACCTACAGTATAGCTACCTGAAGCCAGGTGCTTGTGTAAGCTCTTGACGTATTTCCAGTTACTGTACTGTGTACCCTGCACAGTTGCACCTAAAGTATAGCTACCTGAAGCCAGGTGCTTGTGTAGGCTCTTGAAGTATTTCCAGTTACTGTACTGTGTACCCTGCACATTTGCACCTACAGTATAGCTACCTGAAGCCGGGTGCTTGTGTAGGCTCTTGACGTATTTCCAGTTACTGTACTGTGTACCCTGCACAGTTGAACCTACAGTATAGCTACCTGAAGCCAGGTGCTTGTGTAGGCTGACGTATTTCCAGTTACTGTACTGTGTACCCTGCACAGTTGCACCTACAGTATAGCTACCTGAAGCCAGGTGCTTGTGTAGGCTCTTGATATATTTCCAGTTACTGTACTGTGTACCCTGCACAGTTGCACCTACAGTATAGCTACCTAAAGCCAGGTGCTCGTGTAGGCTCTTGACATATTTCCAGTTACTGTACTGTGTACCCTGCACAGTTGCATATACAGTATAGCTACCTGAAGCCAGGTTCTTGTGTAGGCTCTTGACATATTTCCAATTACTGTACTGTGTACCCTGCACAGTTGCACCTACAATATAGCTACCTGAAGCCAGGTGCTTGTGTAGGCTCTTGATGTATTTCCAGTTACTGTACTGTGTACCCGGCACAGTTGCACCTACAGTATAGCTACCTGAAGCCAGGTACTTGTGTAGGCTCTTGAAGTATTTCCAGTTACTGTACTGTGTACCCTGCACATTTGCACCCACAGTATAGCTACCTGAAGCCAGGTGCTTGTGTAGGCTCTTGACGTATTTCCAGTTACTGTACTGTGTACCCTGCACAGTTGCACCTACAGCATAGCTACCTGAAGCCAGGTGCTTGTGTAGGCTCTTGACGTATTTCCAGTTACTGTACTGTGTACCCTCCACAGTTGCACCTACAGTATAGCTACCTGAAGCCAGGTGCTTGTATAGGCTCTTGAGGCATTTCCAGTTACTGTACTGTGTACCCTGCACAGTTGCACCTAAAGTATAGCTACCTGAAGCCAGGTGCTCGTGTAGGCTCTTGACATATTTCCAGTTACTGTACTGTGTACCCTGCACAGTTGCACCTACAGTATAGCTACCTGAAGCCAGGTGCTTGTGTAGGCTCTTGACGTATTTCCAGTTACTGTACTGTGTACCCTGCACAGTTGCACCTACAGTATAGCTACCTGAAGCCAGGTGCTTGTATATGCTCTTGAGGTATTTCCAGTTACTTTACTGTGTACCCTGCACAGTTGCATCTACTGTATATCTACCTGAAGCCAGGTGCTTGTGTAGGCTCTTGATGTATTTCCAGTTACTGTACTGTGTACCCTGCACAGTTGCACCTACAGTATAGCTACCTGAAGCCAGGTGCTTGTATATGCTCTTGAGGTATTTCCAGTTACTTTACTGTGTACCCTGCACAGTTGCATCTACAGTATATCTACCTAAAGCCAGGTGCTTGTGTAGGCTCTTGATGTATTTCCAGTTACTGTACTGTGTACCCTGCACAGTTGCACCTACAGTATAGCTACCTGAAGCCAAGTGCTTGTATAGGCTCTTGAGGTATTTCCAGTTACTGTACTGTGTACCCTGCACAGTTGCACCTAAAGTATAGCTACCTGAAGCCAGGTGCTTGTGTAGGCTCTTGACATATTTCCAGTTACTGTACTGTGTACCCTGCACAGTTGCACCTACAGTATAGCTACCTGAAGCCAGGTGATTGTGTAGGCTCTTGACGTATTTCCAGTTACTGTACTGTGTACCCTGCACAGATGCACCTACAGTATAGCTACCTGAAGCCAGATGCTTGTGTAGGCTCTTGACGTATTTCCAGTTACTGTACTGTGTACCCTGCACATTTGCACCTACAGTATAGCTACCTGAAGCCAGGTGCTTGTGTAGGCTCTTGACGTATTTCCAGTTACTGTACTATGTACCCTGCACAGTTGCACCTACAGTATAGCTACCTGAAGCCAGGTGCTTGTATATGCTCTTGAGGTATTTTCAGTTACTGTACTGTGTACCCTGCACAGTTGCACCTACAGTATAGCTACCTGAAGCCAGGTGCTTGTGTAGGCTCTTGACGTATTTCCAGTTACTGTACTGTGTACCCTGCACAGTTGCACCTACAGTATAGCTACCTGAAGCCAGGTGCTTGTGTAGGCTCTTGACGTATTTCAAGTTACTGTACTGTGTACCCTGCACAGTTGCATCTACAGTATAGCTACCTGAAGCCAGGTGCTTGTGTAGGCTCTTGACGTATTTCAAGTTACTGTACTGTGTACCCTGCACAGTTGCACCTACAGTATAGCTACTCGAAGCCAGGTGCTTGTGTAGACTTTTGAAGTATTTCCAGTTACTGTACTGTGTACCCTACACAGTTGCACCTACAGTATAGCTACCTGAAGCCAGGTGCTTGTGTAGGCTCTTGACTTATTTCCAGTTACTGTACTGTGTACCCTGCACAGTTGCACCTACAGTATAGCTACCTGAAGCCAGGTGCTTGTGTAGGCTTTTGACGTATTTCAAGTTACTGTACTGTGTACCCTGCACAGTTGCACCTACAGTATAGCTACCTGAAGCCAGGTGCTTGTGTAGGCTCTTGACGTATTTCAAGTTACTGTACTGTGTACCCTGCACAGTTGAACCTACAGTATAGCTACCTGAAGCCAGGTGCTTGTGTGGGCTCTTGACGTATTTCCAGTTACTGTACTGTGTACCCTGCACAGTTGCACCTACAGTATAGCTACCTGAAGCCATGTGCTTGTGTGGGCTCTTGACGTATTTCCAGTTACTGTACTGTGTACCCTGCACAGTTGCACCTACAGTATAGCTACCTGAAGCCAGGTGCTTGTGTAGGCTCTTGACGTATTTCCAGTTACTGTACTGTGTACCCTGCACAGTTGCACCTACAGTATAGCTACCTGAAGACAAGTACAGGTGTTCTCATATTAATAATACTACAGGCAGGCAGTTGATTCTGCTTGCTGCAGTATAATCGGTATATATATATATATATATATATATATATATATATATATATATATATATATATATACACATCCCAGTTTGTGCAGCTACATCTCACTGCAGGCCAATAGTATGTCTGGAAGGCCAACAAGGGGAGGCAGACAGTCACAAGCCAATAAAAGAGGGCAAGCAGGCTCTGTGTCTAGAGGCAACAGTGCTGGTCGTGGACACGGTGCATCCTCATCAGCACGTGGCCGTGGGACATGCTTGCCCTTTTGTTCGGCAGCTGACCGCGTTGAGCCGCAACATGCAGAAGACTGGGTCGAGTGGATGACCAAGCCGTCCTCATCCTCCTCATCCTCTCTCACCCAGGCTCAGGGTACTTTGTCTGGCAAAGCAGCTGCCAACACGGCCTCTTCCCTCGGCTCAGTGGCATCAGTGACTCCTTCCCTAGCCCCACCATGTCCTCCTGAGGAGTCCCTCGAACTGTTTGACCACAGTGTTGGGTACATGCTCCAGGAGGATGCCCAGTGTTTTGAAGGCTCCAATTATGGTACTCAGCTAGAGGAAGGCAGTAACGTGAGCCCAGACAGAGGGGGTGCCCAAGAAGGACAGCAATTTGGCAGTCATGTTCCCCCTGCTGCAGCATACTTCCAGGTTTGCTCCAGTGATGAGGAGGGAGGGTATGATGAGGTCACTGATTCCACGTGGGTGCCTGATAGGAGAGAGGAGGAGGAGGAGGCACATCACCAACGAGGCAGGATGCCCTCCAGGGGCCAGCCTAAGGGCAGAACACTGACTGCATCACACCGCAGAGCTCTGCATGTGCAGGGCGCTGCTGTCTCTGCGCGTTATTCCAAAAGTTCTTTGGTGTTGGCCTTTTTTGAGACGTGTGCATCAGATCACACCACTGCTATTTGCAACATATGTCTCAAGCGTATCTCGCGTGGCCAAAACATCTCCCGCTTGGGCACCACATGCTTGACTAGACATATGTTGTTGACCTGCCATGC
The DNA here is from genome assembly GCA_037952925.1 of Lithobates clamitans. Taxonomy (NCBI): domain Eukaryota; kingdom Metazoa; phylum Chordata; class Amphibia; order Anura; family Ranidae; genus Lithobates; species Lithobates clamitans. Next base: position 252,833 of record JBBGZY010002098.1, on the reverse strand, counting down.
AGTTCATTGGCAAGCGTACCTAAAAGACCCACACCAAAAAACAAAGAGGACCTCTCCTTGCTCCTCATCAGCTGGGATCTCCAACCCCACTATACCTTCAGTCCTCTCTGAGACCTGCACTAAGAGGAATGAAGGTGTAGAATTAGGTGTGTCACAGCCAAGTACTTGCGGACAATCTGCTATCGGTACACCGATGTCAGATTGTACCAGCCAAATTTCCCTGCCTCAGCTGCTGCACCGCAGAAAGAAGTTCGCTCCCATCCATCTACATGCCCAGCGGTTGAATGCTAGCTTGGCAAAATTGCCTTTTCAGTTGGTAGACTCTGCCCCCTTCCGTGAGTTTGTGGAATGTGTGGTTCCTCAGTGGCAGGTTCCCAAACGCCACTTTTTCTCACTGAAGGCGATTCCGGCTCTCTACCGGCATGTGGAAGGCAATGTCTTGAAAAAACAACAAAAAAGTGTAGCGCTAAACAATGTCAAACATAACTATGAACCAGTCAATGTGTAGTGAAAGGGATCCACTGTATCTGCTATGAACAGGTAGTCCTTATGTAGACATTATGACTGAACCTTACAGGTAAGTAGTCCTTATAAAGATATGTTATAAACGAAATTATGAAGAATTATTTTGGCATCTCAAATGCGGACCAGCTCACTACCACCGAGAGATGAAAAGGCTTACCGGATAAGGTGGACCCAATGGGGCATACGCTGGATTGGGTCAGGTAAGGCTTAGGTGGTGAGTGGCTGTGTTAGGCTCAAAGAAGGATGTTGTCTCGCGGATTGCTGTATTCCTCCAAGTAGCACCCGGATCATGAAGGGTGTAGGCAATCTCCTGGATATAGGTGGTCATGTAGATCTTAGGAGGGTGTGGTGTTCCGTAGGTAAACCCCTCAAAGCAACATTCAACGGACCAGAAAATGATGTGGTAGGATAAGGAAAGAAAAGAAGGGCCACATAGTGTAAATCCAAAAAACAAAAAATTTTTTATTTAAAATAAATAGATGTACACTCACATGTAGATCCAAAACATAAAACAGCGCTGTGAGAAAAAGTGGCGACAATGGGGTCCTGCCTGACGCGTTTTGTCCTCAGACGTCGTCTGGGGGGTTTCCCCCACTGTAGCCACCCTGATATATATAAGAAATATGTCTATAATCATGGGAAACAGCTCCACGTATGAAAAACCATTTTGGCCGATACCGGAAGTGACATATTTCTTATATATATCAGGGTGGCTACAGTGGGGGAAACCCCCCAGACGACGTCTATGAGGACGAAACGCGTCGGACAGGACCCCATTGTCGACACTTTTTCTCACAGCGCTGTTTTATGTTTTGGATCTACATGTGAGTGTACATCTATTTATTTTAAATAAAAAATTTTTTGTTTTTTGGATTTACACTATGTGGCCCTTCTTTTCTTTCCTTATCCTACCACATCATTTTCTGGTCCGTGGAATGTTGCTTTGAGGGGTTTACCTACGGAACACCCCACCCTCCTAAGATCTACATGACCACCTATATCCGGGAGATTGCTTACACCCTTTATGATCCGGGTGCTACTTGGAGGAATACAGCAATCCGCGAGACAACATCCTTCTTTGAGCCTAACACAGCCACTCACCACCTAAGCCTTATCTGACCCAATCCGGCTTATGCCCCATTGGGTCCACCTTATCCGGTAAGCCTTTTCATCTCTCGGTGGTAGTGAGCTGGTCCGCATTTGAGATGCCAAAATAATTCTTCATAATTTCGTTTATAACATATCTTTATAAGGACTACTTACCTGTAAGGTTCAGTCATAATGTCTACATGAGGACTACCTGTTCATAGCAGATACAGTGGATCCCTTTCACTACACATTGACTGGTTCATAGTTATGTTTGACATTGTTTAGCGCTACACTTTTTTGTTGTTTTTTCACATGTATACTTTGTTGGTCATGTTGGCTGCTTTTGTTTTTCTTTTTTAGGGTAGCGCAGAATCATTTTATATATTTAGTTCTTGAAGGCAATGTCTTGGCCTCGCTGGACAGGGCGGTCAGCGGTAAGGTGCATATTACCGCTGACTCATGGTCCAGCAGGCATGGACAGGGACATTACCTAAGTTTCATGGCGCATTGGGTGACTCTGCTGGCAGCTGGGAAGGATGCAGGACAAGGTGCAGTAGTGTTGGAGGTTGTTCCGCCACCACGTCTCCAAAATGCCACTACTGGTGACTCTGACACACCTCTCTCCTCCACCCCCTCCTCTTCTTCTTCCTCCATGCTTTGTGTGCTTTGTCCTCGGAACCAGCGGTGCTCCATAGGCGTTCAAGGGGCTACGCAAGTACGCAGGCCAAAAGATGCCAAGTGGTGCTTGAGCTGGTGTGATTGGGGGACAGGAGCCACACTGGGGCAGAGATTCTGTCTGCTCTGCAGGGGCAGGTTCAGAGGTGGTTGATGCCATGCCAACTTAAGCCAGGAAAGGTGGTTTGCGACAATGGCACCAACCTCCTCTCCACCCTCTGACAGGGACAACTGACCCATGTGCCCTGTTTGGCTCATGTCCTTAACTTGGTGGTGCAGCGGTTCTTGGGCAGGTACCCAGGCTTACAGGATGTCCTGAGGCAGGCCAGGAAAGTCTGTGTGCATTTCTGCCGGTCATATAATGCCAGTGCTCGGCTGGCAGACGTCCAAAAGGAATTTAACCTGCCCAAGAACCGCCTAATCTGTGACATGCCCACCAGGTGGAACTCAACGTTGGCCATGCTGCAGTGGCTGCACACGCAGCAGAGGACCATTAATGAGTACCTGTCTGACTATGGCACCAGGACAGGGTCAGGGGAACTTAGTTTTTTTTCCCCACGCCAGTGGGCCATGATCAGGGATGCATGCACTGTCCTGTCACCATTTGAGGAGGCCACGAGGATGGCGAGCAGTGACAGTGCATGCATCAGTGACACTGTCCCCCTTGTCCACCTGTTGGAGCACACGTTGCGTGGAATAATGGACAGGGCACTTGAGGCAGAACAGAGGCAGGAAGAGGAGGACTTCCTTAGCTCTCAAGGCCCCCTTCATCCAGACAGTGTTGCTGCGTGCCCGCGGATCACACAGGAAGAGGACGAGGAGGAGGAGGATTGTGTCAGCATGGAGGTGGAGCCTGGCACTCAGCATCAGCAGCAGTCTTTAAGGGACGTTTTTGTGCAGGGACTGTTCTAAGCACGGGAAACACGCGCCACTTTAAAGGCATACTATAGACACCCCCCAGGTATGATATTTAAAGGAATATTTCACTTTTTTTTCATCATTAAAAGCATCATTAAAATCACTGCTCCTGAAAAAACGGCTGTTTTTAAAACTTTTTTTTGCATTGATACATGTTCCCTGGGGCAGGACCTGGGTCCCCAAACCCTTTTTAGGAAAATACCATGCAAATTAGCACTTTTGATTTTGAACGTTTGAGTCCCATAGAGTTCAATGGGGTTCTAACGTTTGTGCGAATTTTCGGTCCGTTCGCAGGTTCTGGTGCGAACCAAATAATGGGGGTGTTCGGCTCATCCCTAGTTGCTGTATTTGAAATAGAATTCAACTAACTCAGGCAGATTTACTCTATTACAGATTTATGGGGACAACAAATACATGCAAAATATGACATACAATCCAAAAATAGCCAATAAAACCTAAGGCAAAATAGTTATTGTCAGATCACTGAACAGATCTCAGTGCAGATGTGACAACTGTTCTACATGGAAGGCCGGACCAAATTTGAGTTTAAATATTTGGCTGTCTGGTATTCAGTTTTCTATACTTGAAATAGGGTAATTGTCTGCTCCTACTGCACAATATATAGGAGTTGATCTACTAAAGGCAAATAGACTGCAAAGTGCAGTTGCTCCAGAGCTTAGTAAATGAGGTAAAGCTTGACTTTGCAAAGAATACCCAGGTTGGGGCCAGATAGACTTCTCTGAAGAGATGAGTTTTCAGGGATTGTCTGAAAGTGAATAAAGTAGGTGAAAGTCAGACAGATTGGGGTAGAGCATTCCAGAGGATAGGAGAGGCTCTGGAGAAGTCTTCAAGGCAAGCATGGGATGAAGTGACAAGGGAGCTTGAGAGCAGGAGGTCTTGGGAGGAGCGAAAAGAATGATTAGGTTGATATTTTGAGAATAGGTTAGTGATGTAGCTAGGGGCCAGGTTGTGGATGGCTTTGTAAGTTATAGTTAGTATCTTGAATTTAATTTGTTGGCTGAATGGCAGCCAATGGAGGGATTGGCAGAGGGGTATAGCAGACGCTGAGCTGTTTGTGAGGTGGATGAGCCTCGCAGCAGCGTTCATGATGGACTAAAGTGGGGATAGCCTATTTAAAGGTAAGCCAATGAGGAGGGAGTTGCAGTAGTCGAGGCAGGAGAATGGATTAGAAGCTTTGTGGTGACATTGGTTAGGAAGGGGCGTTTCTTGGAGATGTTGCGGAGGTTGATGCGGCAAATTTTGGATAGCAATAGGATGTGGGGCCAAAAGGTTAGTTCAGAGTCCAGGATTACTCCTAGGACCTTGGCATGGGGGGACAAGTTGATTGTTGAGCCGATGAAATTGACAGAGAAATCAGGAGAAGTGGCTCCTGGGGGAGGAAATATCATGAGCTCAGTTTTGAATAGGTTGAGTTTGAGGAAGTGATGTGACATCCAGGTTGATATGTCTGCTAGTAAGTTGGTGATGCATGAAGAGAGATAAATGTGGGTGTCATCAGCGTAGAGATGATATTGAAAGCTATGGGAGGCAATCAACTGACCCAGGGAGGTGGTGTAGATTGAGAAAAGAAGAGCTCCATGAACAGAACGTTGGGGGACCTCAATGGAGAAAGGAAGAGGAGAGGAGGAAGTAGAGTTGTAAGTGGCACTGAAGGAGCGGTGGGATAGGTAGGATGAGAACCAGCGAAGAGTACAGGCACGGAAACAAAAGGAGTGGAGTTTATTGAAGAGAAGGGGGTGGTCCACTGTGTCAAAGGCAGCTGAGAGATCCAGGAGAAATAGTACAGATTAGTGTCCGTTGGTTTTTAGCCGTTAGTAGATCATTTGAGAGTTTAAGGAGAGCAGTTTCCGTGGAGTATTGAGGGCGAAATCCGGACTGAAGGGGATCAAAAAGTTTGTTCATGATCAGATGGTCGCTCAGTCGGTTGTAGACCAGTCTTTAAAGAAGTTTGGAGGAGAAGGTGAGTAAGGAGATGGGACATAGGTTGTTAAGATTGGTGAGGTCCAGTGAGGGCTTTTTAAGTATGGGGGTGACTAGCGCATATTTTAGAGAGTTTGGGAACATGCCACAAGAGAGGGAGAGGTTGAAAATGTGAGTTAGAGAGTGTAGAATAGATTCAGAGGGTGAGCGTAGCATTTGCGAGGGAGCAGGATCCAGGGGGCAGGTGGTTAGATGAGTGTTAGATAAAAGTTTAGCAACCCCATTAATACTAGCAGGGTTTAATGAGGGAAGTAATGATTGTATCTGTGGACATGGAGTGTTACGGTTGAGGTTTCTGTGCGTTGGAGATCACCTCATGAATTGTATCAGTGTTGAAGGTAGAGAAGAGTTGACGTGGACTGGATGAGAAGGTGTTAATGAGTGTGATAAAGTAGATCTGTTCGGCAGTGTGGAGGCAGGAATAGTATTTTAGGAGGGCAGATTTATATTGTTTGAAACCTTCTTGGAACTTAGTCTCACGTCACAGATGCTCAAGAGCGCGGCTAGGTTTTCTGGGGTGATCAGTAGCAGAGTAGAGAAGAGAAGGGTTGAGGTGGCAAAGGTTAGGCGGTTGGAGGGAGAGGAGGTGGAAAACAGGGAGAGAGCAAAACTAATAGGGTGGTGATCAAAGAGTGGGAGAGGATTGGTGGAGAGGTTGCACGGAGTGCAGCGATAGGAGAAGACAAAGTCAAGGGTGTTGCCGTTGGAGTGAGTAGGAGCCTGTATCCATTGCTTCAGGTCAATAGATGAGGTTAGACTGAGCAGTTTAAAAGTAATAGTAGTGTTAATGTTAACAGGGATGTTGACGTCACCGAGAATAATTGTGGGGATTTCAGAAGAGAAATAGTAGGGTAGCCAGGCAGAGAAGTCATCAAGGAAGGATGATACTGGTCCAGGGGGCCGGTAGATGACAGCAATTCAACCCCATGATGTCTATCATATAACAAGAGTTCTGTAAAACAACAAACATATTATGCTTGCCTGATCTGTGCAGTTGTACTGCACAGTGGCCCCAAACCTCCTTTTCTGGGGACCCCTGTCAGCGCTCTAGGCTCCTCCTTCTCTGTGCCCCACCATAGGAAGCAGCTCCCTATGGGGGCACACATGCAGGCTCGCTCCCGAGCGGGGCAGTGTGCGTCCATAGACACACACAGCGTGGCTCGGCCCCACCCCTTGCTGCCTCCTCAGAGGATTTTATTAACAGCAGGAGCCAATGACTCCCGCTGTTCTCACTGAGTTCTGTGAGGAGAAGAACAGAGAGAAGCACTTCTGCACTCAGGTACAGCTCTGGATCAAGATAGGACTCAGGTAAGTATAAGGGGAGGGGTGAGGGGGTGATACAACCACTGGGACATTTTTTACCTTAATGCAGGGAAGGCATTAAGGTAAAAAAATGTCCTGCTTTTAGAAACACTTTAACCACTTCAATACTGGACACTTTCACCCCCTTCCTGACAATTTTCAGCTTTCTGGGCTGTCGCACTTTGAATGACAATTGCGCAGTCATACAACACTGTATCCATATGACATTTTTATATTTTTTTTTCAGACAAATAGAGCTTTCTTTTGGTGATATTTAATTACCACTGGGTTTATTTTTTGCTAAACAAATGAAAAAAGGGCGAAAATTTTGAAAAAGGAAACTTTTTTTAGTTTCTGTTATAAAATTTTGTAAATAAGTATTTTTTTTCCTTCACTAATGAGACTGCACTGATGTGCACTGATGAGGCTGCACTGATGTGCACTGATGAGGCAGTACTGATAGGCACTTATAAGCTGCACTGATAAGCACTGACAAGGCTGCACTGATGGTCACTTTAGTTGTAAAGCATTTCTGAGCCCATACCGCTGAACCTGTACTGGACTCCACCAACCCAGTAACCTGTCAGCTCACTCCCAAAGACATTGATTTGTACATTTCACTTGATACTAGCATGCTAAATTCTTGTACAAATGCCATGCTTAATAACTTACGAGAATTTACTACATCTTTCGTGACTTCCCTAGGATGCCCCATGCCACGATGTCAGAACCAGTATTGAGGTTCCAATCGCTATGGAAAGAGCCTAAGCCTACAAGCTCCTTCACTACCAGGGTATTGTGTCACCTCTGCCAGGTCACACCACTTCCTCACTGGTTGGCTGCTTATGTACTGGACATAAGTACTATAGTCAATAGCAACGGCAATAAATCCTCCTCCAAGTGGCTTCACTGCACGTTAAACATTTGTACCGCATCTTCTCCAACTTGGCCTGGGCCAGGCCCTAACTCACTAAAAGCTACATGTTACAACCTGCCTACATGTATACAACCCCTTCTGTTTTGCATTATTATTCATGGATTTGCATTTTGTATGTCCCTTTTATACTATTTTTCTGTTTTAGATCAGCCTCAGCCTTGCTAGAAGTTAGTTTCTGTTTCTACTTTGCTGAGTAAGAAGGCTTTGGATACAAAAAAATTTTTTACCATGCAAGATTAAATCCCCCCCCCCCCAAAAAAAAAACATCCTCTGCAGTATTAAGATGAAATGAACTACATTGGATCTTGCTTCTGAGACTTTTTTTGGTGAGTTGAAACTGCCTGTGGATTTTGTCAAGTCGTGAAGTTGTCTGTACATACAGGGTCTCAGAACAAATATATATACTTATCTTTAGAGTGCCTGCTCTACGATATAGCACGGTGAACCTGGTGCCACATACCTCCGAATTTTTGTAAGTTAGGTTGATGCAATATTGGTGTGACTAATTTTTCATTTTTGTATGAATAAAATATCATGTGATTATTAATCCAGTTGCCTGTATATATACGGGTACCGAGAGTCCATTTTCTTCTCGCTCACCTGGAGATCATGGGGGACAGTGGCGGCTGGTGCTCAATATTTTGGCGGGGGGGTGGTAAACAAACCTTCCCCCCCTCGCTCGTACGACCGCCACACACCCCCCCACGATGGATTTGGACAGTGGTCCAAAGTCAGTGGTGGTGCGGGCTCCTGGAAGCTGCCCCTGGCCCCCCTCACTCACGCTAGCACCCCCGCCCAGATGGGTCGGATGGGAATGCGGCCATCCATGTCCTTACCTTAGGAGCCAAGCCAATGCTTCTCTTCCCGGCTGAACAGGAAGTGAGTCCTGAGACCTCATTGGCCCGGAAGTCCTAAGACTCCCGGGCCAATGGGGTCTCAGGACCCGCTTCCTGATTGGCCTGGAGAAGAAGCAGGAAGACATTAGCGAATATTAATTCGCTAATGTCACACAACTGGGTGGGCTTGGGGCACAGTACTCTGCACCTTGAGCCCACCCTTTTTTTAAGCCAATTAGAGCCTTTCAATGAACCCCATTGAAATCTATGCGTTGGGCACCCAGTATGTCGATTAGGGGCCCGGCGCATTGATTAGGGGGGTGGTGCCCCTGAGCCCCAAATGGAGCGGCCGCCACCGATGGGGGATGATCCCTGGTTCCTTGGTATGACTACATTAGAATGAAGGTAACCTTCCTATAGATTTTTTTTTACTCTTGTCAGAGGCTTCATAATCTAGGGCAGTGTTTCTCAACCTTTTTTCAGTCAAGGCACCCTTTACAATTATGGACAATCTCAAGGCACCCAAATATAAAAAAAATATTCTAATAGTTTTACATAATACATCCACACATGTAAGACACCCAACATTAGAGGTGATTTATTCTTCCAAATCTAATACACTTTTGCACACTGGTACTGACTAGTATTCCAATGTTTCTTTCCTCCCTCAGTTTTTCTCCATCACTCAGCTAATGTGACCCCCAACGCTGACAGAGAGGGGCAGGGGAGGGTCATTGGTTGTTAGGATGTCGGTGGCTAGAAGGTTGTAATGGTGCACAATGAAAACCTGTGTCTTTGTGTAACTAAAAAGCAGGCTTCATCCACTCCCTGGCTTGCATACAATTTTGGGGCAATTTTTAGGCATTTTGCCAAGGCACCCCTGAATAAACCTCAAGGCACCCCAGTTGAAAAAGGTTGATCTAGGGTCTCAGAAGGAAAATCTTTTGCATTAGAGTGGCATCTGAGACAGAACAACTATCACTGCTCCCTTTGTTTTCATTCCTGGATATAAATTTGGACAGGACTTTAATGTGTTGGCAGTGAGAGGACATATGACAGTTCTGTCACCTTGTGGCAATGCTTACATAGAGAGGGGAAGACAAATATATCCAGCTATTAAAAACGTAGAAAACGGTTCTTAAAGTGGACCTTACAGTACCTTAAATATGTTTGTGTGAATACATTCTTGACATGTCACGCTATATGGGACAACATTTTTTTTTTCAATCTCCACCTTTTGCCATCAAAAGATGAGCTAAGATAATGTCATCAGTCTGCTGCAGGCAGAAGAAAGCATTTCCTCAGTCTCCTCTTCCATAGTGATCAAACTGAGGCCTCGTTCACACAAGTGTGATTTAAAGAGGAGCTCCACCCAAAAGGGGGAGAGTCGCTTGTTTTCACCCTCCACTGACACATTTGGCATTTTTTGGGGGTGGAGCGGGTACCTCGTTTTGACAGCTACCCACTGCCACTTCCAGGTAAGATCGCCGATCTTTGATATTTCCAGCCCCTCTTCCTCCCCCCTACAGCCTTCTGGGACACACAAAGGTCCCATAAGACAGTGGGACCATTCAGAACTTGTGCATGCACAGTAGGAAACAGGCGGTGAACCCGAGGCCAATTGAAAAATCGGCTTAAAGTGTTACTAAACCCAGTAATATGAAAATAGTTCATCCGCCCTCCCACATTGCCCACAGCTTATAAATCTTCTTTTTACATTAAAATACCACCACTATACACCTTTTTGAATGATCTGTATACCACAGGAAAGTGATAAACTGCACAGTTTCTCCAGTGCTGAGAGATAAGGAAGGAGGAGATTTCCACTGCAGCCTGTATACACGCCCACATGTGTGATGTCACTATCATGTGACCTGGCTAGCTCTGAGAACAAGTAATTATTCTCTCCAGCATAAAAGACACAACTGAGCATGTGCAGGTCGGCTACTCTGCCTGTGTTAGCTGGCCCTCCCCAGATAGACAGTGCAGGAGGGGGAGATCTGTGCATACAGGATCAAACAGCCTTTTACACAGTACAGAGGATTAACCCCTTAAGTTCCACAGTGAGTATAACAAGCATGCTATGCTGCATATACAGACTGATTTTACTGTTGTGGGTTTAGAAACCCTTTAAGGTGCAGACATCACGAGATCCCTGGACAGGTAAGTGTCCTTATATTAAAAGTCAGCAACTACAGTATTTGTAGGTGTTGACTTTTATTTTTTTTCTGAAGGAGACTGAAACTCCGCTTTAAGCTGCTACTTCAGTCGCACAGAATCGCACAACACTGGAAATCACATTAATGTCAATGGTGCCCGTTCACATCAATGCAGCACAGCATGTTTTGTTGAAAAGGTACATGTGCTACTTTGGTGTGGTTGCATCATGGTTTTGATACCTTAAAGTTCAATAAAACGCAACAAAAAAAGCATGTAAATTGCATGTTCATGCGTTTTTGGCAGCGTTTTGTGCAGGTTGGAAAAGAGCTGAGCTCCTCTTAAACGACCAGGAGGAGGCAGTGGGAAGGGGTTAATTGGGTTCCCCTTAGTTGTACACTGGATTAACCTCTTGGCGCCAATGGTACGCAAATATGCGGTCTTTCTGCGGGTGGGCATTGGCGCACATTGCCAACACAGCTGTGCCAAGAGCGCATGCCCTGCGTGCTCCTGGCATAGTTACCAGCAGCTAACAGAAAGCTCCTGATCGCTCCCTGCTTTCTGATCATTTCGATCATGTGACCACTATGACAGCCAATCACGGCGGTCACATGTTCTTAGTGGGCGCCCTGCCTCCTAGCATCTGAAAACCCTTAAAGGGCTGAGAGGCACCGGCGCCAAAGGCTTAAATACACTGAACCAACCTTAGGGCTCAGTTTTACTGCTCCCCCTTTAGCTGCAGAGGCCACACATGCTGCGGCTGTGATGTTTTGCTTCGTGGCAGGAATTATGCCCCCTGCTGCTTTTGGTGGGCATAGTGGTCACTGAGTGGGACCCATGTAAGTGAATGGGGCTGACTCAGCAAGCACCCCATAACCGCATTCAATGAACATTAGACATGTGCACTGCCGAAAAAGTTGTTTGGTTTTGTTTCATCCGTTTTTTCTTTTTTTAGTTTTTCGGGTCATTCGTTATGATTGAAATCTGTTATTTCAAAAAAATTCGTAACTTCGGAAAAAATCCAATTAGTTATGTTCCATTCGTTTAGATGTGGTATTTGTAGATTTGTAAATTCGAAAATTCGGAAGTCCAAAAATTCGAAAATCCGAAAAAACTAACTAATAATAACTAACTAATAATAACTAACTATTAAATTATAGGAAGTGGCAGTTCCTTTCAAATTTGGCTGTTTATGAACGTAACGAATATGAATTTATCCAAAGTTACGAATTATCGAAAATAATGAATGCCGCATCTAAATGAATGGAATGTAACCAAATAATAATAATAATAATAATAATAAACAGTTTTTATTAGTATTATTTTTTATTATTAATTTGTTACGTTCCATTTGTTTAGATACGACATTGGTTATTTCGGATTATTATTTTATTATTATTATACAGGCTTTATATAGCACCAACAGTTTACGTAGCGCTTTACAACTTGAGGTTATTTCGGATAATTCGTAACTTCGGATAAATTTGTATTCGTTACGTTCACTAACAGCAAAATTTGAAAGGAAATTCCAATACCTATAATTTAATATTAGTAATAGTTATTATTATTATTAGTTAGATATTATTTCGGATTTTCGGATTCTTGTTCTTTTGAATTTTTGGATTTTCATTCTTATTTTCAAATTTTCTGATTTTTGAATGTACGAATCTTCGAACTTATGGAAAAATTTGTTAAACGGGTTTCCGTTAATTAGGATATCTCCGAATTAAGGAATTTGTAGAATTTCGTTGCAAAACGAATTCGGAACCAAAAACAAATTGCACATGTCTAATGAACATAGTTGAGGAGCGTTAGTGCGGGGTTTCAGGGATTAAAGCATTCAGTGAGGAGGTGATACACAGTCTCCTCCTCACCTGCCAAATGCACTCTGAAAAGGGATCTGAATGCGGATCACCCTTCAGAGATCAAAATACGTGCGAACGAGTCCTTTAGACCCCTTTCACACTGGGGCCGCCTGCGCGTTAGCGTTAAAGCTATACCACTGTTTAACCACTTCAGATCCCAGCCATAGTCATATGACGTCCGCAAGAGGGATCTCCCATCATGGGCGGGTGTCATATGACATCCTCGGCTTCCCAGCCGTCTAGGGGGTGCGCGTGCCCACAGCGTCACTCGAGAACCGATGCGCGTGCCTGGCGGCCGCGATGTCTGCCCTGCACCAGTGATTGCCCCATAACAGAGCAGGACCGTGGATCTGTGCGTGTAAACACACAGATCCACATCCTGTTAGGGGAGAGAAGACCGCTCGTGTGTTCCCAGTACAGAGGAACGCTGATCGGTTTCCTCCTCTTGTGAGTACCCTCCCCCTACAGTTAGAATCACTCCCTAGGTAACACATTTACCCCTTGATCGCCCCCTAGTGTTAACCCCTTCCCTGCCAGTGACATTTTATACAGTAATTAGTGCATTTTTATAGCACTGATCGCTGTATAAATGTGAATGGTCCCAAAATGGTGTCAAAAGTGTCCGATGTGTCCGCCATAATGTCACAGTCACGATAAAAATTGCAAGCCGCCGCCATTGCTAGTAAAAATAAAAAAAAAATAATAAAAATGCCATAAAACTATCCCCTATTTTGTAGACACTATAACTTTTGCGCAAACCAATCAATATACGCTTATTGCGATTTTTTTACCAAAAATATGTAGAAAAATACATATTGGCCAAAACTGAGGAAAAATGAAAAAAAAAAAAAATGGGATATTTATTATAGCAAAAAGTAAAACAATATTTTGTTTTTTTTTCAAACTTGTCGCTCTTCTTTTGTTTATAGCGCAAAAAATAAAAACCGCAGAGGTGATTAAATACCACCAAAAGAAAGCTCTATTTGTGGGGAAAAAAATTATAAAAATTTCATATGGGTACATTGTTGTATGACCGTGCAATTGTCATTAAAGCGGAGCTCCGCCGAAATGTTTTTTTTTTTAAAGTCAGCAGCTACAAATACTGCAGCTGCTGACTTTTAAAACATGGACACTTACCTGTCCAGGGCGCCCGCGATGTCGGCACCCGAGGCCGAACCGTCTCTCGGTCCTTGGGTGCTGCCGCCTCCATCTTCGGGAAGGGAATCAGGAAGTGAAGCCGTGCGGCTCCACTTCCCGGTTCCCTACTGCGCATGCGCAGACTGCGGGGGGGGGACAGGGGGACAGGATGTGGCGTAAATAACCGCAGATTCTGCGGCTATCTACGCCGGAAGTGGGTACAGATACCTGTAATATACAGGTATCTGCACCCCCCTCCCCCCCTGAAAGGTGCCAACTGTGACACCGGAGGGGGGGAGGAATCCGATGAGTGGAAGTTCCACTTTTGGGTGGAACTCCACTTTAAAATTGTTACAGCGCTGAAAACTGAAAAATTGGCCTGGGCAGGAAGGGGGTGAAAATGCCTGGTATTGAAGTGGTTAAGCGGCGCTTTTCGGCAGCTAGCGGGGCGCTTCTAACCCCAAAGAAGGGGTTAAAAACGCCCGTGTTGAGACGCCTGAAAACAGTCCCTTAGTGTGAAAGGGGTCTAAAACCCAAAGAATAGATTTTTTTTGAAAGCAGATTTTTGCCTAAGCAGCTCAGCTTTCTGCTCCAATGAAATTTCGCCAAGGGTAAAAACGATATAATTTGGCGGCAACATCGTTTTGCTAATATCATGACGCTCCCCCCTACTCAGAACACATTTAAGTTCATCCCTCTCTAATCTGACTTCAGCAAATTGAAATTTGGTGGGTTCCCGTGTATTAGCTCACTCCGCGCCCCATCACGTTCGCCATGCTTTATACATCTCCCATGTCCTCAATACACATAAGCTGCGTGTTTAGAAGAGGTAGGAAGGTGTACTCTGGAGATCTTTGGACGCTCCAGGCCAGGCAACAGACTACTGAGGCTTCACAAGCACTTAGGTCCGCTTGGCTGCAAATCGGCAGAGAATTCTCCACTTTGTGCCCGGGGGCCCCCCGCCTCTTCTGCCTGCCCAGGTGCAATGTGATGTGACTACACAACTTACGCTTTGTTAGCTGCTTGGAATGGAGAACTCCCTACTCAGTGCCTCGCCTACTAATCTTCCTACACACCCTAATCCTCCCACATTATCTGCCTTCTTGCCTTTTCCCACACAACCGCCGAATTGGACAAACCAAACTGCCCCCAAGATGTTTACAGAAAAAAAATCATGGCTTATTCAAGTCTATGAGGGTTCTTATTTCTCTATGTCATGGTATATCTAGTAGTAGTTCACCAGTCAACTGGACTTCTTCTGCAATGTTGAAGACGTTTCGTAGCTTCTCCAGGCCACTTCTTTGGTTCTAATGAGTGCCAGGAACAACATACTCCATAATTTATATCCACACAGGTGGTACCAACACATTGATCTCATCACCATGGAATGTGTCAAGGCCAATGTTGGTTGTCCAAGAACGGGGTAGAAGGTGTTAAAGTTGTGGGACCACCCCTTTTCTAGTTATAGAATGGGATTATGCAACTAGAACAGGGTGGTCCTACAACTGTCACACCACCCATTTCGTCCTTGAAAACACCTCCCATCTTCTTCTCGGACAATCAACATCTGCCTTGACACATTCCAAGCCAGGATTAACCACTTGCCTACGGGGCACTTTTACCCCCTTCCTGGTCCAGGTCAATTTTCAGCTTTCACTGCTGTCGCAATTTCAATGGCAATTGCATGGCCATGCTACACTGCACCTATATGAGATTTTTATCTTTTTTCTTCACACATATAGAGCTTTCTTTTGGTGGTATTTAATCACCACTGGGTTTTTTTTGCTAAACAAATGAAAAGAGAACGAAAATTTTGAAAACCTGATGGGCACTGATGGGCTGCACTGATGGGCACTAATAGGCAGCACTGATGAGGCGGCACTCGTGGGCACTGATGAGGCTACACTGATATGCGACACTGATGGGTACTGATAGTCAACACTGATGGACACCAATAGTCCGCACTGATGGGCACTGATAGGTGGCACTGATTGGCAGTGATTTGCACCACTGATTGGCATCACTGATAGGCACTGATTGTCATCACTGAAAGGCACTGTTGAGGCTGCACTGATAATCAGGACATTGATAATCAGTGCCCTGATTATCATTGCAAATTACCTTTTCCTCACAGGCTCTCTCCTCTCCTCCTGCTGTGTCAGCATGAAGAAAGGCATGCCGATATCCGGCAAGTCTGTTTATGTCGTGATCAGCTGTGATTGGACACTGATGATCACGTGGTAAAGAGCCGCTGATTGGCTCTTTACCCTGATCTGTGATCAGCTGTGTCCGGAGAGTGAGCCCTACACGCCGCAGCGGTGTGATTACGGGGGGGACATCATTTGATGGCCACCCAGAACTGGCCGACCATTCAGCTATAGCATGGTCAGCAAGTGGTTAAAGTGGAGTTCCACCCACTTTTACAACTCTTCAGCATCCCTCATTAAACTCTGCACTGTAAACAAATTGGATATTTTTTAGTTTTTTTTCTCAGCACCTACTGTACATCTGCTGTATTCATTTTTCACTTCCTCCTCCCTGGCCGCGGCCCATCGCATCATTTCCTGTTTGCAATGCCTTCTGGGAGGGGGCGGCAACTTCCTCTGTAACTGCCGTTGCTATGGAAACCTGACCTGAAACCTATTACACTGCTTGTGCTGCACTGAGCATGTGCGAGATCTGCAAGGATGAGATCCAGGAAGAAATACAGTCTGGCTTCAGCTGCCCACACTTAAGATGGCCACGGCCTGCTGTAAGTTTATAAAATAACAAACTACTGCTATAAACTAACAAAACAGACCTTAGTTTACAGACTAACTTTACTAGAATACATTAAGCTTGTGTATTATAAGGGTATTTTTATTTAAAAAGTAAAATTTCAGCCGAAACACCACTTTAAAGCTGAATTCCAGATATATATTTTATATGCCATATCTGGATGATCCCAGTGGAAGCTGGAAATCACTGTAGACGTCCCTGCTACTGCAGTGATTGCTACTATTTTCCAGGTCCCTTCCTGCTGCAGAATATCAACCGCAGGGGGTTTATCACTTGGCATGGGCTCCATTCACAGAACATAAGGAAACAAGAGAGGGCACCAAACTAAGTGCAGCATGTGACGTAACGTCCCACACTCCGCCTGAGTGCTTCCGTCAGTATACCACTTCCTCCCAGTCTGTCTCTAGATATCAGATATTCCAACCACTCACAAAGCACAAAACAAGGCGAGACTTGCTTAGCTGCTAACATGGACTGTTTTATTATCACACATGGACACAACAGATAAAATAACTCAGGGACTCCCCCCCCCCCCCCCCACCCTTGGAAAAGAGGGCGGATTAAACTGTCCAAAGACAATGGACACACAGGTCAGGTGTGTTCAAACTTCTCTTCAGTAAACAGTCTTATCAGCAGGGGGCGCTGCTGGAGGAATCCCCCCCCCTCCCTCCATAGAGATACACATCCCAAATGATCACAGCAAAGAGTCCACAACAGAATGAGACAACATACAATATATACATATATACAAGATTGAGTCTGATTAGTAGACAGCATATACTGCATGTGAAAATTTATAATGAAAGACAAACAGTAGCTGGTGGCCGTAAATAGCATCTACATAGCTGAGAGTCCTTCACGAGGCTTACCGCTACCACCACTGGTTTGTGGCAGAAGCTACGCTTGTACTCCTTTTTATCAAGTGAGTTGCCATTGTGTTTCATAATAGAATTTCACATATATGCTGCACTTAGTTTGGCGCCCTCTCTTGTTTCCTTTTGTTTCCTTCAGTCTCATTAAGGAGCTGCCGCTAGTGTTCAAGGATACAATAAAGACTTTCCTCATGGAATATTATGCTGCTTTAGCATCTCGGCAATTCTTATTATGCTTGAGCTTTTCCGGCACTTACTATTATATTTAAGCAGTTGTATTTAGAGGTACTATAACTTCACTTTGCGCCATTTTCTCATTCACAGAACACTTTTGTACTTTTCTCAGTGAATACACAACATTCTCTGATTGGACAAGGTCGGGCAGGGACGTTACAATCACTACCTAATCCAATCAGAGAATGCCTTGCATTCGTTTAAAGAAAATGCGAGGCATTCTGTGAATGGCGTCCAGTTGACCCCCTTGTGGTTACCACTCATCACGGGATCGGGAAGATAGTGGCAATCGCTGTAGTAGTCGAGAATACTACACTGATTTCCAACTTCCATAGGGATTCAACAGGCATATGCATACTTACATTGGTCCCAAGCTGGTTCAATGCAACTGTGTTAAAAAAAATCCATACTTGGAACTCAGCTTTAAGGTTTCCGTGGTCCATGTGGCACTAATTATCAAAACGCTGGTAGGTTAATTGGATCCTGTCTAAATTGGCCCTAGTATAGGTATGAATGTGAGTTAGGGACCTTAGATTGTAAGCTCCTTGAGGGTATAGGGACTGATGTGAATGTATAATATATATATATATATGTAAAGCGCTGCGTAAATTGACAGCGCTATATAAGTACCTGAAATAAATAAATAAATAAAACGCTGCAGAAAATAATTAAAACTCCAGCATGACTACGTAAATTTGTTTCCTCTGCACCCCATTGCTGGAGGATTTGAGCCATATAAAAATATATGAATCCAGGACCAATGAAGACAGCGAGGATCACTATAGTAATGCTGACTATTACACCGATTCTTCCCTTTCCCAGCGATTGCAGAGGACTACCCTGGAAGTGAGGATCCCCAACACCGCAAGGATTAAATGCTCATGAACTCTGGAGGATGAGGAATAAAGCGCAATGCTTACCTTACTCCTTGCTCCAGCAGCCTCTGGTGCTCTCCTCCACTCTGCATTTCGGATGGTTCTTAACCATTCTCACATACAATGCAGGGCTATTGGCCCTGTATTGTAATTGATGATGTCGGCATGCGATCTCTGGATGGAGCATCTTATAGAGGAGGCTTTGAGGGGACCTGTTGCACAGATGGAGGAGTCCGCTGGAGCGAGGAAAAAAGGTAAGTATCATAGGCGTGCGTACAGGGTGTGCCGGATGTGCCTGGGCACACCCTATTCACCCTATGCGGTGCAGATTTCCCCTGCTTTCTGTCTCCCCCCTGCAGTACTGCCAGCCTCCCTCCTCTCCTCTCCACCCAGCTGCTGTCGGGGATGTTTAAGAATGGAGAGCAGGGGAAGGGGCCAGTAAATATTTCATTCATCGACCCCTTCCTTTTCTGAATGAGCACCGTGAGTGATCTGTAATGATCACTCATGTGTTCATTCCTAACTGAAGCATAGCAAACGGTTTACTATGCTTCAGTTTATGAATGATCAGAAAGCCGTGAATGATGCTCACTCCTGTGTTCATTCTTAATGGAAGCATAGTGAACTGTTTACTATGCTTCAGTTTATGAATGATCAGAAAGCCGCTCAGCACAGAGTACTTCCCATTTGTTCACTGTCCAATGCAGCTGAAGCTGCAAAGAAAGGTACTGGGGAATCTCTGCCCTCAGTCCCTTTTTCTCTTTAGAAGTGAGACATAAGGGGTCTGTTTAGACCCTTGATATTTCACCAAAGCCCCTCAATGGGGCTCCTAAAAAAAATAGTATTTTTTTTTTTATTATTATTTTTTTTACTAACACCTTCCACTGCTCTTCTGACACCAATCTCTGCTCTACTGACACCGTCCATTGCTCTGTTGATATACACGCATGTGTGTTTGTGCTCTGAGGTGTACACCCTAATGCAATAGGCTGCGCACACCAATTAGCTAACAAGCATTTAAAGTGATATTACAGTCTCTTTAAAAAAATAAAAATAAATAACAAACATGTTATACTTACCTGCTCTGTGTGATGGTTTTGCACAGAGCGGCCCCGATCCTCCTGCCAAGTGCCCCCAGAGCAAGCAGCTTGCAATGGGGGCATCCGAGCAGGCTCGCTTCAAAGCTGCAGCCCTGCCCCCTCTCTCTCCTGATTGGCTCATTGGCTCCCACCGCTGTCTCAGAGGAGACAGATTCCCCGGAGAGCCGAGGCACTTGTGCTCATCGCTGGACCGAGATGGGGCTCGAGTAAGTATTAAGGGGGCTGGAGGGGGGGGGGGGGGCTACTGCACAGAGGAGGTTTTTTACCTTCATACACATGTAGCGCCCTGCTCCTGTTGACCAGGCGCTCGCATGTACATTTAGTTTTTGGCTGAGCTGTAAATAGCTCAGATTGAATGTATATAGTTTACTGGATCTGTTCTGGAATTGACATGTTTGTGTAGTTCCCACTGTTGCCAGTAGGTGTCACTGGTACCATGGGACAGTGTGCGAATAACAACTTAGTGAAACTTTAATGAATATTCTTCTTTCAGAAACAGCCCAGTAGGAGGTTCCTGCCGCTGTGCATTCTGGGAGAGAGTATTTATGGGACAGATGCCATGTGCTTAGAGGAGCCCTGACCTGGTGGCCCTCTGGGCTGAAGGTTACATCACTGCAGCTGTGCAAGTAGGCCCAGAAGCCTGTCTGGGGCCTACTACCACAGAGGTGGTCTTTAGGCTGTCTTGCCTGCTAGGAAGAAGCCGAACCAAGCTGAGGAGATCCAGGGGTGGACCCTTGCTGGAGAGAGCCAGGATGAAGGCTGGTCTTTCAGAAGGGCCTGGTAACCTACTTGGAGGACGCACCTATCTCTAACCTACCCCCACAGTAGCGCTGGGTCGGCTTAAAGTTTTAGTACTGTGAAGAAGCTGCTCTACAATTCAATCAAGGTAACTGTCTGGCTGCTAAGTTTGTGAGAGAGACTTATCCAGGCGTACGCTGGCTGCTAAGCCTGTGAGAGAGGCTTGGCCAGACATCTTGCAGGTTGCTAGGTCTGTGGCAGAGATCTACCCAACCATACAAGATTTACAGAGAGGAAACTGTGTTTTGTCCTTTATTCTGAAGAGTCTGTAAGTGATCTGCTGCGAAAAGGTATCTGCAACTCCCCTTCAACCTCTTTACTGCTACTTCTTTCAAGTTGTCTTGTAATAAAGCATTGGAAAAAGAACTAAGTGACTGGTGCATACATTAGTGGGCGCAAGGCCCAATATAGACTCTAAGTTCCTGATGTGGTGAAACTACAGGTAAGGGGTGACGGCAAAAACCCAATTTATTTCAGCAGCTCCTGCGGGGGTTAGTGCTACACACAGTATGCATGAAAATAAAAAAACTTGAACCTTTGGAACCACTTTAATCATAACAATAATAGAATAATAATGCTAAATATATATGTATACATATATAGTTTAAGACAGATACTGATGTGAATGTACAATATTATATATATGTAAAGCACTGTATAAATTGTCACTATATAAGTACCAATAATAACAACAACACATGCCTTGCTTTATAAAATGTGATGTAGTACTGATCACTGAACACTAGATGGCGATGTGATAAATAGTTAAATCATTGTCACTAGTTTAGTATGAATGCAGAAGGCAGATGTAGTACAGTTATACATTAATAATTGATATACTGAATGGGTGTATGACGAAACATATAAATCATTTAATAACAAATGCACCTTTGTAACAAAACAAAAAAAATCCTATTTTGCTTCTCATATGTTGTTGATTCAGTGCTTTCAATACATGGATTCATTAAAAAGATTATTTAAATTCAGCACATTCCTTTTCCATTGTCAGCACGTGTACAAGAAAAGAAGAATATAGAAGGTGCAGAAATAAAACATTCCAAGAGACAATGGGGTTGATTTACTAAAACTGGAGAGTGCAAGTTCAGGTGCAGCTCTACATAGAAACCAATCAGCTTCCAGGTTTTTATTCTGTCAATGCTTAATTGAACAAGCTGAAGTTGGAAGCTGATTGGCTGCCATGCAGAGCTGCACCAGAATTTGTACTCACCTGTAGAGAACACCCCCCTGTTCGGTTCGCACCAGAACCCCCAAACAGAGAAAAAGTCCTGACCTGAACGGCGAACCCAATTAAAGTCTATGGGACCCAAACATGAGAAATCAAAAGTCCCCATTTTTAAGGCTTCTATGCAAGTAATTGGCCATAAAAAAGGTATGGGGGTCTGGGTACTGCCTTGGGGGACATGTATCAATGCAAAATGTTTCTTTTAAAACAATTGTTTTTAATAATGAAGTAAAACAATTAAAATGAAAAATATAGTGCCTGGGGGGTCCCCTTAGTCTGCCTGTAAAGTGACGCATCTGTAGCATGTATAGAACCTGCTGCAGCAAAAACATTTAAATTGCCGGCAATACAATAGCATTGCTGGCAATAGAAGAATGTGAAAAAAATCGTCCCACCCCAAAATACCTTGTCACCATGTTGATGGGGACAAGGGCCTCATCCCAACAACCCTGGGCTGTGGTTGTGGGGGTCTGTGGGCAGAGAGCTTATCCGGAATCTGGAAGCCCTTTTAAGGAGGGCCCCCCAGATCCTGACCCTGCTATGTAAATGAGTATGGGGTACCCCTACCCATTCACCAAAAATGTGTCAAAAAGTAATAAAAACACAGAGACAGTTTTTGACAATTCCTTTATTTAAAAAAAAAAAAAGTCCCCCGATGTAAATCCATCGTCAATCACGACACCCACCGCCACCGCTGGACCCAAAAAAGTAAAGAAAGAAAAAAATCGTCCCGCTGTCAACTAAGGCAAACCACTGACAATTTCTATATAGGTAAGGGCGGGGCCACCTGGCGATATCACCTGGTGGCACCGCCCCCTTGTGATGTCACCGACCCAGCATTCTCCGGTCCATGATGTCACAAGGGGGTGGTGCCACCAGGTGACGTCGCTAGGTGGCTCTGTCCCATACCTATATAAGAACTGTCAAACGGCAAGCCAGGCATTCGGTGGTTTTCCTTAGTTGACAGCAGAGCGATTTTTTTTTTTCTTTTTCAGGTCCGGCGGTCATGATTGATGGATCTACATCGGGGGGGACACTGTTTTTTTTATTTTTATTTTTTATTTCTTAATAAAAGAATTGTCAAAAACTGTCTTGCTAGTTTTTTTTTGTTGCTTCACT
This sequence comes from Lithobates clamitans, assembly GCA_037952925.1. Taxonomy (NCBI): domain Eukaryota; kingdom Metazoa; phylum Chordata; class Amphibia; order Anura; family Ranidae; genus Lithobates; species Lithobates clamitans. The sequence continues at coordinate 230,372 of JBBGZY010002098.1, read as the reverse complement.
TTTTAATTGCTGTGTTTTACAAGGGCTTGAACTAGTTTTATTTTTTATTCAGCTGTCAGCAGGGAAGCTCATTGACAGCTGATGACTCATTGGTTGTTGAAGAGGAACTGCAGTCTGCTCACATAATTTGTAATAAAAACATCTTTGCCATTCTGAAGCTTCCCTCCAACCACTTTGCATATTATTTTATATATACTGTGATTCTGTACTTGCTAAATATGCTGCAGAAATCTCCCTCCACTGAGTCTGGCTGCAGCCATTTTAACTGTGGGAAGCTGAAGCTGGTGCCTGTTCACTTCCTGGATTTACACAGACACACAGAGGCACCCTTCCAGCTCTGCAGCTTTCATTGGCCCTCTTATGACTCACCCCCCCTCCCTTCCTGGCAAACTCTGAGTGAGTGAGAGAGCTGTGCATGATGTCATAAGCCTAGGCATTTTATCAGACAAGAAACAGGAAGTGGGTTGTATAAGGTATTTTACTGGCAGAAAAAAAATATGTTTTACTATCCAAAGTTAAAAACAACAAGGCCAGAAGATTTAAGGACACCTGGCCCGCTCCTTAACAACCAGCTATTTAATGCGTCCTGATTGGGTAAAGCTTTGCCCAATCAGGGCTCAGAATGCACTGTGCAGCGCGCAGTACATTGCAGGGCATTTAACGGGGCGAACACCCACCGAACGCCCAGCAAATTTAGGTGTTCGCCGAACAGGCGATGTTTGGGCTCGACCTAAACCATTCGTCGAAATCTATGCCCTACATACTTCAAAGGGTTCGCTGTTCGGGTCAGAACTTTTCCTCTGTTCGGGAGTGCTGATGCGAGCCAAACAGGGAGGGTGTTCAGCCCATCTCTAGTAGGAACACATCAATCAGCCACAGCTCAGGGAACACCTAGCAACCTTAAGAGGAACTCTACGGTTGCAGGGAACCCTAGTTGAGTATGGTTGGTCTACACCAGTGGTCTCCAAACTGTGGCCGGGGGGGGGGGGGGCCAGATGCGGCCCTTTGCTTGCTTTTACCCGGCCCCTGGGACACTATTTCATCCACTGATATTAACATTGGGGCATAATTCCTCCCACTGACACCAACAATGGAGCACAATTCCTCCCAACGACGGGGCTCAATTCCTCCCAATGACACCAATGATGGGGGACAATTCCTCACAATGACACCATCAATGGGGGGCAATTCCTCACAATGGCACCAACAATGGGGGACAATGACATCAGTGATGGGGGCACAATTCCTCTCAATTATACCAACGATGGGGCACTATTCCTCCCAATGACACCAACAATGGGGGACAATTCCTCACAATGACACCAACAATGGGGGACAATTCCTCACAATGACACCAACAATGGGGGGCAATTCCTCCCAATGGCACCAACAATGGGGGACAATGACATCAGTGATGGGGCACAATTCCTCTTAATTATACCAACGATGGGGCACTATTCCTCCCAATGACACCAATGATGGGGGGACAATAGCTCACAATGACACCAACAATGGGGGACAATCCCTAACAATGACACCAACAATGGGGGACAATGACATCAGAAATGGGGCACAATTCCTCTCAATTATACCAATGATGGAGCACTATTCCTCCCAATGACACCAACGATGGGGCACGATTTCTCTCAATGACACTAACAATGGGGCCCAATGACACCAATGATGAGGCACAATTACCCCCATTGAAACAAACGACGGGGCATTATTTTTTCCCAGTGATGTTGGGACCTTTTCACTGACCACTGCCCTCGTAAAGTCTGAAGGATAGTAAACTGGCCCTTTGTTTGGAAAGTTTGGAGACCCCTGGTCTACACCAACGTTTAGACGTAAATAATGACATGTCAGGGCATATCCTACACTCCAGAGTCATACTCTGACTAGCTCTGCCCAGTATCTGCTCATCGTTCTCTATAGTGCCAAGCTAGATGCCTGGGCAGTAACATCATATAACGCCATTGAGTCAGCGATGTTATTCCGGGGGTTTCCCCATATAATAAAAATAGTCCAATGAATATACAGGTCAGTCAGAAGTCTGAAATCCCTCATCCCGGCCTACAATATCAGAAGACGTAGACTGAACTGATTGGACGCTCAACCAGGTAGCATAAGAAATTTCCCGGAATTCTCACCCCAGGTTTGTTTGTTAGACGTTGCTAGGTTGGCGATGAGACGTTCTGGGAACAGAGCCAGACTGGTACAAGGAGAAGAGGGCTCTGTGCAATGAATGTCTGTATATGGAGAGGGAGGCAGGAGAGGTGGAAGTACACCATGAAGTGAGGAAAGACAGATAAGGAGCGCAAGGATCATGGAGATCAAACAGATGCTTCATAAGTGGCACATAGAAAGGAAACGTACAAATATGTCCTTAGTCTTTACACTGCCCCTAACAAAAAAAAAGTCCTATTTATAGTTCAAGCCCTTGTATTTTGGATTTGCTTCCCCATGATAAAGTATTTTCTGAGCATTTTTCATTTTGCAGGTTTACTTTTTAATAAGTTTTTACATTAGCTTTCCACCCCATCCACTATCTGCCTGCTGTACAGCTGCAGCCTTTTACACCAATGGCGCGTACACACGATCGCACATTCCGACAACAAAATCCATGTTTTTTTTTTTCCGACGGATGTTGGCTCAAACTTGTCTTGCATACACGCGGTCGCACAAATCTTGTCGAAAATTCCGAACGTCAAGAACGCGGTGACGTAAAACGCGTTACGACGAGCTGAGAAAAATGAAGTTCAATAACCAGTGCGGCTCTTCTGCTTGATTCCGAGCATGCGTGGAATTTTGCGCGTCGGAATTGCGTACACACGATTGGAATTTACGAGAACGGATTTTGTTGTCGGAAAATTTGAGATCCGGATTTGGTTTGTCGGAAATTCCAGCGGAAAATGTCCGATGGAGCCTACACGCGGTCGGAATTTCCGACAACGAGCTCCCAGCGAACATTTGTTGTCGGAAAAATCCGACCGTGTGTACGGGGCATAAGGCTGGCCATACATGGGTCAAATTTCGAAAGAATTTTCTTTTGGAAATCATAAAATTTGTGCGTTTTGTGATCCGATGGTGCTACCATTGATTTCGAAACTCGACCAACCAAGCCTTCAATTTCACCTCATGCTGCTACAGAAAAGAATTTTCGTGACTGGGAATCTTCTTTTCTTTCCGGGAATTTTCTTTTCTTGCACATGCGCAATTCTTTTTCGATTACATTTCTCGTACGATTCTCCCATCATTGATTACAAAATCGTTAGTTTTTCAAAAAATTTCCAACATGTCCGTTTTCTCAAATTCGATGGCCGCATGAAAATCTGCTGTTGCTGCAGCCTACTAATGGTGCGAAATACGAACGAAAATTCTTAGATAACATTTTCCAAAGAAAATTCATTCGAAAATCGACTCATGTATGGCCTGCCTTAAATTCCCGCGCATTCCTGTGCAGTGCGATTTTTCAGCCTACAGTATTTGTTTGAATTTTCCGCAATTTGCATCGGAACGCAGTAAAAGTAGTGCATGCACTACTTTTCAAAAATGCACTGCACCAAATCGCATGGTACTGTGGTATCATGCGCTTTGGTGGCCGCAAACGCATTGCGTTTGCAATCTGCGTTTGGGGGGGCCGTTAACAAGGTATTGGTCCCTGCAGCAGATCGCAAAACCAGTACGTTGTGAGCATGGTGCTGGAAAAAGCGTATTGAACGCACCTTTCCCGCACTGCATCAGCCCTAAACTCTGGAAAAAAAGAAAGTTTAATTGAAGTATATATGTTTAACCGCTTACTGACCGCCTCACGCAGATATACTGCGGCAGAAGGGCATGTACAGGCAGATTAACGTACCTGTACCTTGCCCTTTAAGAGGCAGCTCGCGGGCGCTCCCGCCGGGAGCTCCGTGACCGTGATCGCGGGTCCCGATACTCGATGTCCGTGGGCATACCCGCGATCGTCTCACAGTGAGGAAGAACGGGGAGATGCTAATGTAAACAAGCATCTCCCCGTTCTGCCTAATGACACTGATCACCGCTCCCTGTAATCGGGAGCGGTGATCAGTGATGTGTCACACACAGCCCCTCCCCCCACAGTTAGAATCACTCCCTAGGTCACACTTAACCCCTACAGCGCCACCTAGGTGGTTAACCCCTACACTGCCAGTGACATTTTTATAGTAATCAATGCAATTTTATAGCATTGATCGCTGTATTAATGCCAGTGGTCCCAAAAATGTGTCAAAATTGTCCCATGTGTCCGCCATAATGTCGCAGTCACCATAAAAATCGCTGATCGCCGCCATTACTAGTAAAAAAAAAATTATCAATAAAAATACCATAAAACTATCCCGTTTTGTAGACGCTATAACTTTTGCGCAAACCAATCAATAAATGCTTATTGGGATTTTTTTACCAAAAATAAGTAGAAGAATACCTATCGGCCTAAACTGAGGAAAAAAAATGTTTTTTTATATATTTTTTGGGAATATTTATTATAGCAAAAAGTAAAAAATAATGCGTTTTTTTCAAAATTGTCGCTATTTTTTTGTTTATAGCGCAAAAAATAAAAACCACATAGGTGATCGAATACCACCAAAAGAAAGCTCTATTTGTGGGAAAAAAAGGACGTCAATTTTGTTTGGGAGCCACGTCGCACGATCGCGCAATTGTCAGTTAAAGCGACACAGTGCTGAATCGCAAAAAGTGCTTTGGTCAGGAAAGGGGTAAAATCTTCCGGGGCTGAAGTGGTTAAAGTATAACTATAGGCAAAACTTTTTTTTTTTACTTTTAGGTAGAGTGGAAAGGGATTAGAATATGTGTCAGTTTTCATTGCTCTCTGTGCCCCCGTTATGGAAAGTCACCCTCTCTATTTGTCCTGTTTACCATTATCATTGAAAGTGAAAGTAAAAGAAAATCCCAAATTTTGGGTTGTCCCCAGAAAAGTAATAGAGGGGAAATCCTCCAATGGGGACACTAGTTCTTGTGACCTGGGGGTCCCCAAGGAATTCCCTTACTTTGCAGGGATTTCCTCCAACTTCCTGTTTGGCTATGGGACAGGAAGTGAAGGAAAATCTCCAGAATGGGACACAGATGGCGAAAAAAAAAATCAGACAGGGGTTATAACCCTCCCTTGCTCTTTTCAAAATAATAAAAAAAAAGGTTTTGTCTATAGTTCTACTTTAACTTACAAAGGTCACATCGATTCCTCTCAGCCTCCTCCAAATCTCCAAATTACTTTTTTTTTTGCTGCTGTGATCTAACTTCCTGTTAGAGGGTGGCTATAAACTAGTATAGTGGTCTCCAAACTGCGGTCCGGGGCGCGGATATGGCCCTTTGCTTGCTTTTATTCGGCCCTTTGGGCACTGTTTTATTCACTGACGCCAATGAAGGGCAAAATTCCTCCCAATGACGCCAACAATGGGGAACAGTTCCTTCCAATGACACCAACAATGGGGCATGGTTCCTGCCAATGCCACCAACAATGGGGCACAATTCCTTCCAATGACACCAAAGATTCGCCACAATTCCTTCCAATGACACCAACAATAGGACACAATTACTTCCAATGACACCAACAATGGCGCACAATTCCTACCAATGACAAATAATGGGGCACAATTCTTCCCAATGACACCAGTGATGGGGCCCAATGACAACAATGATGGGACACAATTCCTCCCAATGACACTAACAATAGGGAACAATTCCTTCCAATGACACCAACAATGGGGCATGGTTCCTGTCAATGCCACCAACAATGGGGCACAATTCCTTCCAATGACACCAACAATTCGCCACAATTCCTTCCAATGACACCAACAGTAGGACACAATTACTTCCAATGACACCAACAATGGGCCACAATTCCTTTCAATGGCACCAAGAATAGGACACAGATACTTCCAATGACACCAACAATGGGGCACAATTCCTTCAAATTACACCAACAATATGGCACAATTCCTACCAATGACTCCAACAATGAGGCACTGTTCCTACCAATGACATAAATAATGGGGCACAATTCTTCCCAATGACACCAATGATGGGGCCCAATGACAACAATGATGGGACACAATTCCTCCGAATGACACCAACAATAAGGCACAATTCCTTCCAATGACACCAACAATGGGGCACAATTCCTTCTAACGACACCAACAATTGGGCACAATTCCTTCCCATGACACCAACAATATGGCACAATTCCTACCAATGACTCGAACAATGGGGCACAATTATTACCAATGACACCAACGATGGGGCTCAATGACAACAATGATGGGACACAATTCCTCCCAATGACACCAACAATGGGCCACAATTCCTTCCAATGACACCAACAATATGGCACAATTCCTACCAATGACTCGAACAATGGGGCACAAATATTACCAATGACTCCAATGACGGGGCCCAATGACTACAATGATGGGACACAGTTCCTCCCAATGACACCAACGATGGGGCCCAATGACAACAATGATAGGGCACAATTCCCCCTAATGACACCAACAATGTGGCCCAATGACAACAATGATGGGGTACAATTCCTCTCAATGATACCAATGATGGGGCACAATTCCTTCCACTGACTCCAATGACAGGGGATTGTGTACTCCCACTGATGCTGGGACATTTTGTACTCCCGATGGCTACAGTCCGGCCCTCTTAAAGTCTGAAGCGCAATAAACTGGCTCTTTGCTTAGAAAGTTTGGAGACTCCTGCACTAGTAGAATTTGATTCAAAAAATTTTTTCTTTGTTTTAAGAACGTTCGCTTGATTTTCTAATCATTACTGGGCTCATATCAATGTTCTTTTTCAACTTCAGTGACAAGAAATACCGAAGCAGCAGGATGGAACATCTTTCTCCAATGAACACATTTCTAATGGGGCATACACACGGTCGGACTTTTCGTCTACAAAAGTCCAACGGACGCCGACGGACTAAAGCCGGCTGACAATCCGATCGTGTGTGGGCTTCCCCGGACTTTCACAGCCTCAAATCCGACGGACTTTAGATTTGAAACATGCTTCAAATCTTTACGTCGTAACTACGACGGACCCCGAAATCCGCTCGTCTGTGTGCTAGTCCGACGGACAAAAACCCACGCTAGGGCAGCTATTGGTTACTGGCTATCAACTTCCTTATTTTAGTCCGGTGTACGTCATCACGTACGAATCCGTCGGACTTTTGTGTGGTCGTGTGTAGGCAAGTCCGTTCGTAAGAAAGTCTGCCGCAAGTCCGCCGAAAGTCCGCCGAAAGTCCGCCGGAAGTCTGTCGGACAGGCTGTCTGACTTTTGTAGACGAAAAGTCCGACCGTGTGTACGCCCCATAACAGTGTATGTGGTCTTCGTTTGGGTTGATCCATTCGTTCTATAATCGAATGTTGAAAGCAAATTACATTTGGAAATACATTTGTCGAGCCATTCAACGTTCGTACAAATTTCCATATGAACACTCGTTCAAAAATCTAATAGCGTACGGCCAGCTTTATACATTACTTTGCATCCATGTTTTGAACATGAAGATATATATATCTGGTGCTAGGGCCAAATGCTCTAGTGAGTATTGGAAATGGACTAGTGATCATCTCTTTTTAAAGCGGATGATTTTGTCCTAGGTTGGAGGTCTTACAAAGTGAGTGCTGGAAGGTCAGTTCTACCTTTACTGTAATAACATGATCAGCCCCAGTGTTTGAAATGAGAACCCTTGTGCACCCCAGAATCATTTCAGTCATGCACGTCCCACCAAAGGTGAACCTTCTAAAGCAATAAACCAAAGGACGTTGCTGGGATATCATATTCCTCACGACAGGCTGCTTGGAATTTGATCTCAAGCTCTGTTTGCTTTTAGGTCGCACTGATCCAATTCGAGAAGCAATCAGACACCCATGACTGGCCCAGATTGTTGAGCCCCTGGCTTCTTCCCTGTATGATGCACCGCAGCTGCCCATAACTCCACTGATGAGTAGCTGCGCCCTTCCCTGGACTCATGGAACACATGATACCTGGCTTTCCGCCAGAGGGAAGATACAGCGCCTTGAAAAAGTATTCACACCCCTTGAAATTTTCCACATTTTGTCACGTTACAACCAAAAACGTAAATGTATTTTATTGGGATTTTATGTGAAAGACCAACACAAAGTGGCACATAATTGTGAAGTGGGAGGAAAATGATAAATGGTTTTCAATTTTGTTTTACAAATAAATATGTGAAAAGTGTGGGGGGTACATTTGTATGGCGCCCCCCTGAGTCAATACTTTGTAGAACCGCCTTTCACTGCAATTACAGCTGCAAGTCTTTTTGGAGATGTCTCTACCAGCTTTGCACATCTAGAGAGGGACATTTTTGCCCATTCTTCTTTGCAAAATATCTCAAGCTCTGTCAGATTGGATGGAGAGCGTCTGTGAACAGCAATTTTCAAGTCTTGCCACAGATTCTCAATTGGATTAAGGTCTGGACTTTGACTGGGCCGTTCTAACACATGAATATGCTTTGATCTAAACCATTCCATCGTAGCTCTGGCTGTATGTTTAGGGTCGTTGTCCTGCTGGAAGTTGAACCTCCACCCCAGTCTCAAGTCTTTTGCAGATCCTATTGCCACGTACACACGATTGGTTTTCTGGTCGGAAAAAGATATGACGGCTTTTCTGACGGGATTCCGCTCAAGTTTGCCTTGCATACACACGGTCACGCAAAATTTCGCTGAAATTACGACCGTCAAGAACGCGGTGATGTACAACACTATGACTAGCTGAGAAAATGACGTTCAATGCTTCCGAGCATGCGTCAAATTGTTTCCGAGCATGCGTAGGGATTTTGCGCGTCGGAATTGCCACAGATGATCGCATTTTCGGATCGAAAAATTGAAAGCATGTTCTCAATCTTTTGCTGGCTGAAATTCCACCAGCAAAAGACCGATGGAGCACACGGTTGCATTTTCCGACGAAAAGCTCTCATCGGTCTTTTGTGGGCCGAAATTCCGACCGTGTGTACGCGGCATAACAGGTTTTCTTCTAAGATTGCCTTGTATTTGGCTCCATCCATCTTCCCATCAACTCTGACCAGCTTCCCTGTCCCTGCTGAAGAAAAGCATCCCCACAACATGATGCCCCCACCATGTTTCACGGTGGGGATGGTGTGTTCAGGGTGATGTGCAGTGTTAGTTTTCCGTCACACATAGCGCTTTGCTTTTAGGCCAAAAAGTTCAATTTTGATCTCATCTGACCAGAGCACCTTCTTCCACATGTTTGTTGGGTCCCCCACATGGCTTCTCACAAACTGCAAACGGGACTTCTTATAGCTTTCTTTCAACAATGGATTTCTTCTTGCCATTCTTCCATAAAGGCCAGATTTGTGGAGAACACGACTAATTGTCCTGTGGACAGATTCTCCCACCTGAGCTGTGGATCTCTGCAGCTCCTCCAGCGTTACCATTGGCCTCTTGGCTGCTTCTCTGATGAATGCTCTCCTTGCCCGGCCTGTCAGTTTAGGTGGACGGCCATGTCTTGGTAGGTTTGCAGTTGTGCCATACTCTTTCTATTTTCGGATGATGGATTGAACAGTGCTCTGTGAGATGTTCAAAGCTTGTGATATTTTTTTTATAACCTAACCCTGCTTTAAATTTCTCCACAACTTCATCCCTGACCTGTCTGGTGTGTTCCTTGGCCTTCATCATGCTGTTTGTTCACTAAGGGTCTCTAACAAACCTCCGAGGGCTTCACAGAACAGCTGTATCTATACTGAAATTAAATTTCACACAGGTGACTTCTGAAGGCAACTGGTTCCACTAGATTTTAGTTAGGGGTATCAGAGTAAAGGGGACTGAATATAAATGCACGCCACACTTTTCAGGGAGGGACTCCGCTGGCTGGGGGCACCTGATCTTAAGGGGGGACTTCGCTGGCTGGGGGCACCTGATCTTAAGGGGGGACTTCGCTGGCTGGGGGCACCTGATCTTAAGGGGGGACTTCGCTGGCTGGGGGCACCTGATCTTAAGGGGGGACTTCGCTGGCTGGGGGCACCTGATCTTAAGGGGGGACTCTGCTGGGGGCACCTGATCTTAAGGGGGGACTCTGCTGGGGGCACCTGATCTTAAGGGGGGACTCTGCTGGGGGCACCTGATCTTAAGGGGGGACTCTGCTGGGGGCACCTGATCTTAAGGGGGGACTTCGCTGGCTGGGGCACCTGATCTTAAGGGGGGACTTCGCTGGCTGGGGCACCTGATCTTAAGGGGGGACTTCGCTGGCTGGGGCACCTGATCTTAAGGGGGGACTTCGCTGGCTGGGGCACCTGATCTTAAGGGGGGACTCTGCTGGGGGCACCTGATCTTAAGGGGGGACTCTGCTGGGGGCACCTGATCTTAAGGGGGGACTCTGCTGGGGGCACCTGATCTTCAGGGGGGACTCTGCTGGGGGCACCTGATCTTCAGGGGGGACTCTGCTGGGGGCACCTGATCTTCAGGGGGGACTCTGCTGGGGGCATCTGATCTTCAGGGGGGACTCTGCTGGGGGCATCTGATCTTCAGGGGGGACTCTGCTGGGGGCATCTGATCTTCAGGGGGGACTCTGCTGGGGGCATCTGATCTTCAGGGGGGACTCTGCTGGGGGCATCTGATCTTCAGGGGGGACTCTGCTGGGGGCATCTGATCTTCAGGGGGGACTCTGCTGGGGGCATCTGATCTTCAGGGGGGACTCTGCTGGGGGCATCTGATCTTCAGGGGGGACTCTGCTGGGGGCACCTGATCTTCAGGGGGGACTCTGCTGGGGGCACCTGATCTTCAGGGGGGACTCTGCTGGGGGCACCTGATCTTCAGGGGGGACTCTGCTGGGGCACCTGATCCAAGGGGGGACTCTGCTGGGGGCACCTGATCCAAGGGGGGACTCTGCTGGGGGCACCTGATCCAAGGGGGGACTCTGCTGGGGGCACCTGATCCAAGGGGGGACTCTGCTGGGGGCACCTGATCCAAGGGGGGACTCTGCTGGGGGCACCTGATCCAAGGGGGGACTCTGCTGGGGGCACCTGATCCAAGGGGGGACTCTGCTGGGGGCACCTGATCCAAGGGGGGACTCTGCTGGGGGCACCTGATCCAAGGGGGGACTCTGCTGGGGGCACCTGATCCAAGGGGGGACTCTGCTGGGGGCACCTGATCCAAGGGGGGACTCTGCTGGGGGCACCTGATCCAAGGGGGGACTCTGCTGGGGGCACCTGATCCAAGGGGGGACTCTGCTGGGGGCACCTGATCCAAGGGGGGACTCTGCTGGGGGCACCTGATCCAAGGGGGGACTCTGCTGGGGGCACCTGATCCAAGGGGGGACTCTGCTGGGGGCACCTGATCCAAGGGGGGACTCTGCTGGGGGCACCTGATCCAAGGGGGGACTCTGCTGGGGGCACCTGATCCAAGGGGGGACTCTGCTGGGGGCACCTGATCCAAGGGGGGACTCCGCTGGGGGCACCTGATGTAAGGAGGGGCTCCGCTGGGGGCACCTGATGTAAGGAGGGGCTCTACTGGAAATGCCTAGTGTAAGGAGGGACTTTACTGGGGACACCTGATGGCATCTGGTGACAGGCGATGTGGCAAGTGACACGCTCAGGGCTCCCACTGATTCTGCATTATGATGAGTTGTACTATTTCATTTTATATTACCATGTAATAATAGAAATAATGCGTTTCAATCATCCTGAAACCATAACAAACATGGTGCCGTTATGATAGAAGCACTAACACCAGGTGTTTGGAGTGTCTTTATCTGCTGATCATTAAACTTTCTGGAATACACATATTTCTATTGTGGTGTAGGATTTGGGCCAACTGTCCCTCCATCCCTCTTTCATTCCTTCCTTCTCTCTCCTTCCCTCCCTATTTCTTTCTTTCTTTCTTTCTTCTTTCTTTCTTCCTCCATCCCTCTTTCAGCTCTGACTCTAACCACACGCCCTATGAGACATGGTAAGCTTTAAGCCACGCCCAATTTCCCATCTACACCCTGCCCATTTTTGCCGCAGCGCACTTTGCGCACAGCATTTTTCTTTCCTTGCGGTGCCCCGCCTTCAAACGAATGCCCCAAACCCCAATTATAGCAAGACCCTGCCTACAGACAAAAAAGTGTCCCTATACATTTTTTTGCAATGTTGGCAACTATGCTGATGATGGCACAGACAGCAGTAAGAACTGACAACCATTCAAATCCCTTTGCACTCAACCCAAAAGTTTTGCTTCCCAAGCAATAGGGCCTCTTACCAAATAGGAATGATCTCGAGTTACAGAGATCAAATATGCTTTATCTCTCAACGTATGGCCGACGATCTCACTGTTACACCTCTGGATAGCTCCATGACCCGTCAATGAGATACAGCAATATTGTCCCTACACCCAGGGGCGGCCCATCCATTAGTGACACCCGGGCACTGCCCCCCTATCCTCGCCACCCCCTATACGAATAATGGATAGATTCATGTATAGCATGAATCTATCCATGGCCACCGCGACCACCCCCTATTTAGGCGCCTGGCCTATTTCAGGACACCGGGCACATGAATTACAGCGGCGGGGGTGTTTTTTTGAAGCACCTGATTAGAGCCATAGGCTCTAATTGGCTTCAAAATAGGGTGGCTCGTGGCGCAGAACATTGCGCCATGAGCCCACCCAAGTGTTACAACAGCGAATGAATATTCGCAGTTGTAACACTGATCCTCAATCCAGCCAATCAGAAGTGGGTGTGAGACCCATTTTCTGATTGGCCTGAAAAGAGAAGACCCCTGATTGGCTGCCAAGAAGGAGGGAGGAAACGGAAGCCGCCGCCGCCGCCATGGAGACCCGTGGAGAGCAGGGGAATGGAAGGCTGCCGCTAAGCATGGGAAGCCGCGATGAGGTAAGTGTGACCAACTGTCCCACCGACCGGCGGGGGGTGTCGTGGCATACTGTTTGCCGTCCCCCCAAAACAAATTCCACCTGCCTACACCAGGAAAGCACACCCCTCCTCCAAGCAGCACTCTCCAGCAATCAAATATATAGTGTAGTACAGGGGTCTCCAAACTTTCTGAACAAATAGCCAGTTTACTATACTTCAGACTTTGAGGGGGCTGGACTGTTGCCAGTGTGAGTAGAAAATACCCTGGCATCAATGGGAATAAAGAATGCCCGGTCATTGGTATTAGTGGGAGGAATATTGCCCCATTGTTGGTATTGGAATAGTGATCCATTGTTGGTAGCAGGAGAAGGAATAGTGCCCCATCATTGGTGTCAGTAGGAGGAATAGTGGCACATTGTTGACATCAGGGCAAGGAAAAGTCCCCAATCTTTGTTGTCAGTGGGAAGAATAGGGCCCTGCAGTTGGTGCCAGTGGGAGGAATAGTGTCCCATCATTGTTGAGGTTAGTGGTAGGAATAAGTGGTAGGAATAGTGGTCTATTGTTGGTGTAGAAGGAATAATACCTTATATCAGTGGGAGAAATAATGTGCCAAGGGCCTGAGAAAAGCAAGCAAAGGGCCACATCCGGCCCCTGGGCCGCAGTTTGGAGGCCACTGGTGTAGTAAGATAAAATCTTCTTTATTAAAAATGATATAGCACTTACATTTAAATGGATTGCAACATGCGCTGTGAAAGACCAAAAGAATGCCTGCGGGACCAACCAACACGGCCATACGTGATGACGTCACACTCTAACTCAGTCCGATGCGTTTCTTCATGATAGGCATCTTCTGGGATTGGTGGCCAGACCGATGACCACAATCCTCCATCTCTCCCATGCTGATAATTTGCAATTGCTCCCTGGCCTAGAAGCTATGATCAAAAGGATTCCAAGACTGAACTTCAGAACACCACCTAACAACCCTTCTATGAGCTCCCCAACTTTCACCCAATCAACCCTTTCGTAGTATAACAGTAGCCCCTGATCCCTCCAGACTGATGATCTGCAAAGCTTTTTTGAAATGGCACCAGACTAATGACCATGATCCTCCAACTTTCCCATGTTCATGATCTACAATTGCCTCCTGGACAGCTAATCTGTGATCAAAGGGATCACAAGACTGGACCACTCCTTCAACAAGCTCCCCAATTTTCCCCAAACCAACTCTTTCCTAGAATAACAACCTATGTCAATCAGTCCACCCAGCAACTGTTAATCTGCCTTTATCCCTCCAGATTGATGATCTGCAATCTTGAGGTTTTTTACCGAAATGGCAACCACACCAGACTGTTGACCATGATCCTCCATATTTCTTATACTGAGGATCTACAATTGCCCCCTGGACTGCTAACCTATGACCAAAAAGATCCCAAGACTGAACCCCGACCTCCAAAAACCTCTTGAATGAGATCTCCCCGACTTTCCCCCAAACCAAACCGTTTCTTAGGATAACAGCCTAAGTCCATCAGTTCACCCAGCAACTGTTAATCTGCAGCCCCCCCCCATTCCTCCAGACTGATGATCTGCAATCCTGACTTTTTCACTGAAATTAAACCACACCAGACTGATGACCATGATTTTTCACCTTTCCCATACTTGGGATCTACAATTGCCCCCTGGACTGCTAACCGTTGACCAAAAGGATTCCAAGAATGAACCTCTGACCACCAAATGACAACCCTTCAGTGAGCCCTCCCAACTTTCCCTCAACCAGCCCTATCCTAAGATAACAGCCCATGTCAACCAGTCCATCCAGCAACTGACAACCTGCAACCATTTGACCAAGCACATAAATCCTCCATCATCCCCACCAAAAAGTGTGGTAGTGAGTAGATCCAAGGGTGTAAATGGAAAAATTTCCATTGACGTTGTGTTTACATATTCCACCCTGCATTTTACTCAAGAGATGAATGTTATAAACACATTTGTTAATTATTGTAGGAAAGGAGCTTGCCATTAGTAAGACCACCCAATGAGGTCACTTTCATGGAGCTCTTACTGTGGAGATTGGGAGATAGAACATATTAGCTGACTTTTCTGGTATGCTTTGGCCATAAAAAATCCATATTATATATCATCTGTTCTTTACCGTCTATAATTCTAGTTCCTTACTTCTAAACACAGACACTTCCTTAAATTCCTTCCCATTTAAAGGCATACTGCTAACCCCTTATCATGCAATGGTCTATCAAACATGGGTTAGTATAGAAGAAATTTCACGTGCGTACATTCTGTATTCTGGAAGGCTGATGTAACCTGGTTTGCTAAAAGTGATCATACATATTACGGAAGTCTGGAGTATTAGATCATGTATTTATATTTTATGCATATATACGTATATACCCATATAAATAAAGCAAAGGTGGAAAGACTATTCTTTAATTGTTCAAATGACTTTGCGAAGGGATTACTAAGCCTTAATAGAGTACTAAAGTCACATTTATTACAGTGGATATTAAAGTGATTGTTAAGCTTTATTTCTTTTAAATAAAATAATAAACATTTCATACTTACCTGCTCTGGTTTTGCACAGAGAGGTCCTATTCTTCTGGAGTCCCCTGTCAGCGATCCTGACTCCCCCTTATCGGCGAGTGCCCCCATAGAAAGCTGCTTTTTATGGGGGCACTCGTGCGGGCTCCCTCCTGAGCCACCCTGTCTGCGTTTATTGACACAGACAGCCAATGGTTCCTGCTGCTATCAATCTGCCCAGTCAGGAGGGAGAGAGCGGAGAGAGACACTGTTCTTATACAGAGCGCTGGACCAAGAATGGGCTCAGATAAGTATAAGGGGGCTGGGGGGATCCCGTGACACAGAAGGTTTTATAATTGAATGCATTAAGGTAAAAAAAAACTTTAGTCTTTAGAACCACTTTAATAAAGAACATTAATCAGTAGCCCATAATGCTGTATTAGTATTGTTGAAATATTTTTTCTTACTTTGAAAATGTGTACATGTAATCAGTCCATCCTTGTAGACGCAAGTATTGGTTTAGTATTCCTGCCCTTTATAACAGCGAGCAGGGTGACGATACATCAACATCCTGCCGATTATAAAAGTGAAAGAACACATCCTGGGCACCCTTTAGATGTGCATGTTCCCGTGAGGGAGCTGGCAACTGAATAGTATAGACCAGGGGGTCTCCAAACTTTCAGTTTACTGTCCTTCAAACTGTAGGGGGACCAGACTGTGGCCAATGGGAGTAGAAAATGTCCTAGTGTCAGTGGGAGTAAACAGTGCCCCATCTTTGGCATTAGTGGGAGAAATAGTGCCTCATTATTGGTGTGAGTGGAAGGAATACTGCCCCATAATTGGTGTCAGTGGAAGGAACATTGCCCCATAATTGGTGTCAGTGGGAGGAACGGTGCCCCATAATTGGTGTCAGTGGGAGGAATACTGCACCATAATTGGTGTCAGTGGAAGGAACAGTGCCCCATAATTGGTGTCAGTGGGAGGAATGGTGCCCCATAATTGGTGTCATTGGAAGGAATAGTGCCACATTGTTGGTATCACCATTGTTGGTGTTAGCAGGAGGAATAGAGTGGCAGGAACTTCTCCCCACTGTTGCTGACAGTGGGGGGAGTAATGTGCCAAGGGCCAGATAAAAGCAAGCAAAGGGCCGCATCTGGCCCCCAGTTTTGGAGACCACTGATATAGACATTAGCTATGTGGTCTGCCCATCACATTCTCAGACTCTCAAACAATATTCAAGCAACTGATCACCACAAACTTGCTTGACTAAAAGGGATGTGTTTTTTTTACTCTGGCTCATCATTGATCATCACTTACACTCTCTGCTCTCACTGCATCTGATTGGGTTCTAGACAGGTAGCCTACTTTGTGTGTGTAGTTTGCACCCGACTGCCCAGGTCGGGAGGAAGGGGTTAGAGTGATACTAAAGACACACTGTTAAATTTACATTGTCCCTTCTATTTCTGTATATGGATGATGGCACTGTAATTATTTTATTTAAAAGAGTACCTTTTTCCTAATCGATTTACAGCTGTTACATGGCCCAGCTCTCTCCCAGCCTGTCTGCAGAGAAACATAAGCAGGAGGAGCTTCTAGTCCTCTGCTGCTGGTCACATGTTCAAAAAAAAAAAAAAAAAAAACAACCTTTGAAATACAGAGTAAAAAAGTAAAAATAAATAAATAATATCAATAAACTGTTTTAAATTGGCATACAAATAGATATTTGAAACCAAATATTTATTATTTTGTGGAAATAACATGGTGTGGGTGGATTTCTTTTTGGTTCAAGTAGAAATGGAATGTTATTACATGTTGTTCGCCGCCTTCCCGTCTGTCTCCCACAGGGGGAGGGGGGGCTGGGCGTGGCATTAGTTTGCCCCCCCCCCCCCCCCCACCAAAAATATAGAGCACCAGCCATCACTGGTAAAAAACCTTTTGACTTTAACCACTTAATTTCCTGCACTTCTGCCCCTCTTCTCTGGCACTGCTTCCTAGTATTCTGCTATGTTAAAGCGGTTGTAAAGGTTATTTGTAAAAGGTTTTTTAAAATAACAAACATGTTATACTTACCTGCTCTGTGAAATAGTTTTGCACAGAGCAGACCAGAACCTCCTTTTCTGGGGTACCCTGCCGGCACTGTCCCCTCCTAATCTTCTGTATCTGCCCCCTTAGCAAGCCGTATCTAGTACGGGATCCTGCACTTCTGGGTAGTGGGCAAGTGCGCCACCGGTTGCCACGGCTCTTCAGTGATTAGACACAGCACAAGCTGATCAGCGGGAACCAGCCAATTGATGTCCTCCAGCAGCCACTGCAAGGAGGAACACAGAACAGAGGTCTGCCTATGTAAACAAGGCAGACCTCTTTTCTGTCAGTGGGGATGTGCTGGATTTTGTTTCCCTGCAAAGCAGGGAATAAAATCCAGCACATCCCTTAGTAAAAACAGCACATAGTAAACACAAAAAGACTGTCTAGGCACACATTTAACCCTTTGATCGTCCTAGATGTTTAACCCCTTCCCAGCCAGTGTCATCAGTGCAGTGTCCCATTGTCTGCCGCAATATCGCAGTCCCGCTATAAGTCGCTAAGCACAGCCCTTACTAATATAAAAAAAAAATAATAAAAATTCCAGTATATATCCCATAGTTTGTAGACGCTATAACTTTTGCGCAAACCAATCAATATACGCTTATTGGGATTTTATTTTTACCAAAAATATGTAGCAGAATACATATTGGCGTAAATATATGAAAAAATTTGTTTTTTTTAAATGTTTTTATTGGATATGTTTTATAGCAGAAAGTAAATTTATATATATATATATATATATATATATATATATATACACATATATATATACATATATATATATATATATATATATATATATATATATATATATATATATATATATATATATATATATATATATAATTTATTTATTTATTTATTTTAAAATTGACGGTCTTTTTAGTGAAAAAAAACAAACAAAAAAAAAACACAGAGGTAATCAAAAATACCACCAAAAGAAATTACATAAATTCAATTTCATTTTATGTACAGCGTTGCATGACCGCACAATTGTCAGTTAAAGTAATGCAGTGCAAAAAGCAAAAAAATGGCCTGGTCATGAAGGGGGGTGAATCTGGGCAAGTGGTTAAAGTAAAAAAAAAAGTTTTCCTTTACAACCACTTTAACAGCTCTTCTGCTGCCTGTCCTTGATGTAAACATTAAAGGGGGTGTAAAGTCTAAACATTTTTTTACCTTAATGCATTCCTTGCATTAAGACTCCTTTCACACTGAAGGCGGTTTTTAGGCATTTTAGCTCTAGAAATAGCGCCTGTAAAGCGCCTGAAAACTGCCTTCCATGCTGCCCGAATGTGAAAGCCAGAGTGCTTTCACACTGGGGCAGTGCACTTGCAGGACGTTATTATTATTCACGATTTATATAGTGCCAAGTTTACGCAGCACTTTACAATGTAGAGGGGGGATAGCACAATTACAGTACAGTTCAGTACAGAAGGGACAGGAGGGCCCTGCTCATAGAGCTTACATTGTAAAGGGAGGGGGTGGTACAAAAGGTAATAGATGCGGGGAATGATTTGATGGGGTTGTTAGTGGGTGTGGGATAGGCTTCCCTGAATACTTTAAAAAAAAGTCCTGCAAGCAGCATATTTGGGGCAGAGAAGGAGCGTTGTATACAGAGCTACTACACTGCCCCAGTCCATTGGAACTAATGGGCAGTGCTTCCGAAGCGCCTGAAAAACGCTTTGGAAGCACTGCAACCTTCTTCGATCACTAGCAGGGTTTAAATGCTGTTCTGTCTCTGGGACAGCTAGCTAAACCTTCTTATCCTAATAACTGTAGATACCATATTTCTTTGATCTCAGTTTTATTACAACAAGCCAGGTGAAACTACAAAATAACAGAAATAGACTTAAGTAAGTACAATATCACATACAATACAGCATACATTGCAGAAACAAGGATATACAGTAAAAGATGGGATAATAAAAACATACTTTTTAAGTTCTCTAAGGGGTGATGACGATAGATTGAGAAAGACACATCTTGCTTCCTGCAATGTGTTCAAAAGAATGGTGGCTGGTTCACTTTCTGTTAAGATTCTACCCAGAATTCCCTGCTTGCTGACAACTTCCTTAATTACACATATAAATAAACAGATAAACAGAACTGCAGCAATACCAAAAAGGAACGCTAGATGGAGCCTGCACACCACATATGATTGTCTTAAAGGGGTTGTAAAGTTGTTTTTTTTTTTTTTTAAAAATAACAAACATGTTATACTTACCTTCACTGTGCAGCTCGTTCTGCACAGAGTGGCCCCGAACCTGGTCTTCTAGGGTCCCTCGGCGGCTGTTTCAGCTCCTCTCCGCAAGCATTTACCACCTCCATGCGAGCTCCCTCGCACGGTGGTGAGTGCTTGCGGGCGCGCTCCCGTGATACAGCCGGCGGCTATAGCCGCTCGCTGTATCACTCGGCCCCGGCGCGCCGCGTCATCGGATGTGATTGACAGCAGCGCGAGCCAATGGCTGCGCTGCTTTCAATCCATCCACTGCAGCCAATCAGCGACCAGGCTGAGCTGCAATGAAGCTGACGAGGACGAGGAGCGAAGATTCGAGGCGTCAGGTAAGTAAAACGGGGGGGCTGGGGGCGGCGGTACTGTCAAAAGTTTTTTCACCTTAATGCATAGAATGCATTAAGGTGAAAAAATTTTTACCTTTACAACCCCTTAAAGTAAATTACACATTTGCATGTAAATTTAACAACACAGGTACACATAGCCAGTATAAAACATCTGGTGGACAGAACACTCCCCGCCTGACATCAAGTGATGTCACTAACAGAGTCCTCCGTAGAGATCAACAGAATAAGTTCGGTCACTGGTCTCAAGAATACTTTAACCTCATTCTGTTGAAAGATCTTGACCTTGACCTTAAGGACACGATTATCCTTGCTTGGCTGTACCTTGGTGATCAAACCTAAAGGCCACATATTCCTTAGTGTCTGGCAATCTTTCATAAACACAACATCACCAGTTTCAGTGTGCCACTTTCTCCTTACTTGTAGAGTAGATATATATTGTTCCCTCCACCGGTTCCAGAAGGTATTGACAAGGGTTTGTACTTGTCTCCATTGACGTTTGTAAAGGTCCTTCTCACAAAACTCTCCAGCTGGAGCATCGGCAAGACTAGTCTTTTGCGTGAGTAACATGGCAGGTGTGAGGGGCTTGTTGTATTTAAACCAGAGAAACCTCAGAAAGTTCCAGTGTTCTTCTTTAACCACTAGACATCCGTGCTATGGGCGAATGACGGCCACAGCGCGGACCTGCATTCCCGGGAGGCCGTCATATGATGGCCTCCCCTGTGCACGCTCCCTGCGCGCGCCCCGCAGGGCGCGTGCCGGGCGCGCTGTGATCACTGAGTCACTGAGACTCGGCTGATCATCGATCTGAGTAAGGGGCCGGTCCCGGCCCCTTACCATGTGATCAGCTGTCAGCCAATGACAGCTGATCACATGATGTAAACAAAAGATCGGTAATCTTTTTTTTTTTACTCACGCTGACAGCGCGAGTAGAAAAAAAAGCCGATCACCGGCTGAGATGTCAGGGACATCGGTCCCGAAGTGGAAGAGGCACATCTGCCTCATTAGTGCCACCTAAAAGTGCCACCTAACACTGCCCACAGTGCCACCTAACAGTGCCCACAGTGCCACCTAACACTGCCCACAGTGCCACCTAACAGTGCCCACAAGTGCCACCTAACAGTGCCAACAAGTGCCATATCAATGCCCACAAGTGCCACCTATCAATGCCCACCTGTAGTGCCAATCAGTGCCACCTGCCAGTGCTGCCCATCACTGCCACCCATCAGTGCCCATCACTGCCACCCATCACTGCCGCCTCATCAGCGTACATCAATGAAGGAGAAAAATTACCTGTTTTAAATTTTTTATAACAAAATATAAAAAAATGTAAAAAAAATTTTTTTCAAAAATTCAGTTTTTTACATTTTTTTAACAAAAAGTAAAAACCGCAGAGGTGATCTAATACCACCAAAAGAAAGCTCTATTTGTGGTGAAAAGATGATAAAAATTTAATTTGGGTACAGTGTTGTATGCCGGCGCAATTGTCATTCAAAGTGCGTCAGCGCTGAAAGCTGAAAATTGGTCTGGATAGGAGGGGGTTTAAGTGCCCTGTAAGCAAGTGGTTAGCAAGAAAGCAATAGAACATTTGCTGTATGTCTGCCATGAATGCGACTGAATCCTTGCGAAAGCGAAGAAGTACTCCTAATAGTCTATTGTTAAGGTCAGGGCCAGAGAGAAGGACATCATTTAGAGAGACACCTTCATGCTTGGTGCTAGAATCGAACACCACTCTAATCTGCCCTGGCTTCTTAGGGTGACAGACCCCAAATATGGGCAAGTACCAGCATTCCTCTGAGTCTTTGAGGTTTGGGGCTATCTCAGCATGACCATTCTGGAATATTTTCTCCATGAAGGAAAGGAAATGTTTTTTCATCTCTGGTTTCTGGTTGAAGATTGTGTCCTAGGGAAGTGAGACGTATATATGCTAGTTCTCTATTGTTAGGCAAACGTCGTCTTTGTGGTCTAAAGGGAAGAGGTGCAACCCAGCTATTAGTCCCGTCTTTCTCCATACTCCTTTCCATAACTTCTAAGAAGAGCCTATCCTCAATGGACATTGCTACCTGGTTATCTTCCTTTGTTCTCTGGAACACTGTGCTTCCTAAGTCGCTTTGGTCATTGTCATAAGTATTGCTGTCACAGAGGGGACGTAGGAAGGGAAGAGGTACAGGGTTGTTGTGTGGTAGCTCCTTTATGAGGATGTGATTTTGACAGGGTTGGAAAAGAGAAGGACGACCATTCTTGAATGTACTAGTGAGCAGGTTATTAACAGATGCCGGTTTGTGCGCACCTCCCAGGCAAACATCACCTATAATGGCCCACCCGAGATCCAGTTTTTGGGCATATGGGCCATTTTTAGGACCGTTGATCAGTTTTCTTACTTTGTGGACTTGCACGATATCCCTCCCTAGGAGTAAGATTATCTGAGCCTGATCATCTAGTTCTAGTATGAGATGTGCTATGTGATTCAAGTGAGTCTGGTAAGCTGCTGCGTCTGGTGTGGGAATCTCTGATCTGTTGTCTGGCATCTGGTTGCACTCTATTATGGTCGGTAATTGTAGGCATGTCTTACCATCCATAGATTCAATTTGTAGGCCTTCAGCTCTTCTTCCTGCCGTTTCCACTGTACCTGCACAAGTCCTAAGGGAGTAAGGGCTGCTGGGGCCTTTAAGGTTTAGAATGTCAAAAAACACAGATCTGGCTAGTGACTTATTACTCTGATCATCCAAGATGACATAGAGCTTGACTGCTTTGTCCCTGTGTCCTTTTGGGTAAACTCTCACAAGACAGATTTTAGAGCAGGACCTGCCACCTGTACTTCCTTTGCAAACTTCAGTACACTGTGAAGTCATAGCTCCCAACTGTCCCTGATTTCGAGGGATTGTCCCTGATTTGGAGCAATGTCCCTCTGTCCCTCATTCTTCCTCATTTGTCCCTCATTTTGGTCTGATCTATATAGATGTATATAAAATGCACTTTTTATCTATCAAAAAGTGTTTTCCAGCGCTAAACCTTTCATCCAATTTTTAAATTGCTGCATTTGTAAACTCCAAAAGCTAATATAAAGGAATAGTAGTGGTAAAAAAAAAAAGCACTTGTGGGTTTAACCAATCTTGTTTTTTTGTACAATTCTCCTTTAAGGGGCGTGGCAAGGGGTGTGTCCTATGCCTGCATACTTTTGCCGATAGGTGTCCCTCATTTCCATCTCAAAAAGTTGGGAGGTATGTGAAGTGATTGCTATGGTGTCTGTACTAGAGTTTTTGGTCTCCCTGTCTTGCTCCTTGTTCCTATGAACAGGTGGGAAAGTTCTTGGAGTAGGCCTTGGGTGTAGAGCTGTGTTGTGCTCTGTGCTGTCACATTCTATACATTTGACACAGACCTTACAGTCCTTGGCGAAATGTGTGGACGGAGAGCAGCACGTAACAAATGTTGTTCTCTTTGAGGAAAGCATTACGATCCTGGATGGCCTTTGTCCTGAAGGCTCTGCATTCCAGAAGAGGATATGGCATCTTATGTAGAGGGCAGAACTTAGTAGGGTCGCTGTCATGATCCTCTGGCTGAGACTCTGCAAATCTGCAAATCTGTGGGAAGAAATGTTAGTTTTGTGAACTGCTACTGGAGCTCTGAGTTGTTTAGGGCCAGAAGAAGTGGTATAAGACACTGGAAAAATGAAGCTGGGGTCATCTTTCATTCCTGCTTGTCTGTCTACAAAGTCCACAAACTCACTAAAGGGTGGAAAAGGCACATTGTGTTTTCATTTGTAGTTATAGCCATGAGTAATCCATCTTTCGTGTAACTCATAAGGAAGTTTTTGTGCTAAGGAGTTAATACCTCTAGCAGAGTCAAGAGAAGAAAGGCCAGGTAAGTCTCCTTCTGCTTTAGCAACTTGTAACTCCATACACAGGTCACTGAATTCTCTGAGTCTTTGGTAACCTCTGCTAGGTATTTTTGGGAAGTCTTCTATCCTTTTAAACAGTGTACTCTCTATAGCCTCTGCTAAGCCATAACATCTATCCAGTCTGTTCCAGATGTTTGTAAGGCCTATCTCAGGGTGGTTTATATTAATGCCTCTGATCCTTTTGGCATGTTCAGCATAATCATTGCCAAGCCACTTTACGAGGAGTTCTATCTGTTCCCTGCAGGATAGATCTAGACCTTGAATGATACTCTGGAAAGCAGATCGCCACGCCCTGTAGTGTTGAGGGCGATCACTAAATTTGACAAGTCCTTGGGTAACTAACTCTCTTTTGGCCAGGAACTTGGCAAAGTCTACAGTAGCCTGATTGGCATTGGGGTAGGCTGCTGGTGTATTGTGGTGTGGTGTAGAGGCATACCTGGTAAAGGTCTCTGCTTTAGGCGCGCTGGGTTCAAACTTGCATAAAGTAGGCAGTTCGTACTGGCTCGTTGCGAGACATGGCTGCAGGGAAGAAGCTGTCTTGCTGTATAGAGACCGTTCTAATGTTGATGCTACTTGACAGAGTGCGTCTCTGTGTAGCGTGGCTGCTTGCTTCGTCTGCCGCAGGCCTGTTTCTTTAAGGCTTCTGACTGTATGGGTACTGCATAGCCCCGGGCTGTACAGACTTCCGAAGTCAGCTTATCTTCCTTCAGAGGTCAGCTTAAAAATTTCACTGTTCTGACTCTGGGACAGCTAGCTAAACCTTCTTATCCCAATAACTGTAGATACCATATTTCTTTGATCTCAGTTTTATTACAACAAGCCAGGTGAAACTACAAAATAACAGAAATAGACTTCAATAAGTACAATATCACATACAATACAGCATACATTGCAGAAACAACGATATACAGTACAAGATGAGATAATAAAAACATACTTTTTAAGTTCTCTAAGGGGTGATGGCTTGAGAAAGACATGTCTTGCTTCCTGCAATGTGTTGAAAAGAATGGTGGCTGGTTCACTTCCTGCTAAGATTCTACCCAGAATTCCCTGCTTGCTGACAACTTCCTTAATTACACATACAAATAGATAAACAGAACTGCAGCAATACCAAAAAAGGAATGCTAGATGGAACCTGCACACCACATATGATTGTCTTAAGTAAATGACACATTTGCATGTAAATTTAACAACACAGGTACACATAGCCAGTATAAAACATCTAGTGGACAGAGCAAATGCGCCCCGCTAGCGGCCGAAAAGCACCGCTTAAACAGTGCTAAAGCGCTAACACACGGGCGGCCCCAGTGTGAAAGGGATCTAAGGTATAAGATGTTTAGGTGTCAGCATTAGGGTGCCCACGTGTCCCGGATTGCACGGGAAAGTCCCGCAACTTGGAGGTAGGGTGCCCATGTGTCCCGGATTGCCCGGGACAATCCCGCAATTGGCAGCTCTGTCCCGAACACCCTCATTCCGGGACAATACAGTGTCCCAGAATTGCCCCCTGGCCCTGGACCGATCTGATGCCCTCTAAAATATCCCTCGGAGAGAGGTAGAGCCACAGCATTCACAGTGGGGAAGATTGAACCTCCTCCTCCACGCCTACTGATTAGCTCCACCCACCTCCTCCCTGCATCGTTCAGCCAGCAGCATGCAGAAGTGCACAAAGGAGAGATGAGTTTTGTAGAAAGGCAAGTGAATCCAAAGCACTCACCATGGACAGATCGGGGTTCAAATCCTCAGTTAGCTCTCCCTCAGCAGCCAGCATTCTGTGCTGAACTGTCAGCACTTCACAGGAGCTCCAAGTGTGTGTCAGCCTGGAGCTAGCACTGATAAGAGGACAGAAGATAAGAGGTCTGCAGAAGAGGAGAGGACACTGACAGATGAGATTACACCCTTGGAGGGATGGAAGGAGGACACATCCTTAGATATCAGGTCAGGGTTCATGCTGGGATGTGACCCCCCAAAAGTGAAGGACTACAGGTCCCAGCATGAACCCCTCAGAACTGAAGATGTGATGCCCAGTGGTGTCGGCAGGGGGGGGCTCACCGTGGCTGAAGCCCCGAGTGGGTCCCCAAAAAGCCCCGGGTCTCAAGTGGGCACTATTCTATCAATAGCCCCGAGCGCCGCCGAGCAGGGACCGATTTGATCCCAAGTTCCTCAGTGGCAGGTTCCCAAACGCCACTTTTTCTCATGGAAGGCGATTCCGGCTCTCTACCGGCATGTGGAAGGCAATGCCTTAGCCTCGCTGGACAGGGCGGTCCACCCCCTCCTCTTCTTCTTCTTCCTCCATGGCCTCTTCCTGTGCTTTGTCCTGTGCTTTGTCCTCGGTGCTCCGTAGGCATTCAAGGGGCTACGCAAGTACGCAGGCCAAAAGATGCCATGCGGTGCTTGAGATTCTGTCAGCTCTGCAGGGGCAGGTTCAGAGGTGGTTGACGCCACGCCAACTTAAGGCAGGAATGGTGGTTTGCGATAATGGCACCAACCTCCTCTCCACCCTCTGACATGAACAACTGACCCATGTGCCCTGTTTGGCTCACGTCCTTAACTTGGTGGTGCAGTGGTTCTTGGGCAGGTACCCGGGCTTACAGGATGTCCTGAGGCAGGCCAGGAAAGTCTGTGTGCATTTCCACCGGTCATATAATGCCAGTGCTCAGCTGGCAGACTTCCAAAAGGAATTTAACCTGCCCAAGAACTGCCTAATCTGTGACATCCCCACCAGGTGGAACTCAACGTTGGCCATGCTGCAGCGGCTGCACACGCAGCAGAAAGCCATCAATGAGTACCTGTGTGACTATGGCACCAGGACAGGGTCAGGGGAGCTTGTTTTTTTTTTTGGGCCATGATCAGGGATGCATGCACTGTTCTGTCACCATTTGAGGAGGCCATGAGGATGGTGAGCAGTGACAGTGCATGCATCAGTGACACTGTCCCCCTTGTCCACCTGTTGGAGCACACGCTGCGTGGAATAATGGACAGGGCACTTGAGGCAGAACAGAGGCAGGAAGAGGAGGACTTCCTTAGCTCTCAAGGCCCCCTTTATCCAGACAGTGTTCCTGCATGCCCGCCGATCACACAGGAAGAGGACGAGGAGGAGGAGGATTGTGTCAGCATGGAGGTGGAGCCTGGCACTCAGCATCAGCAGTAGTCTTTAAGGGATAATTTACAGTCCCAAGAAACCCATGGACTTGTACGTGGCTGGGAGGAGGTGGTTGCGGATCATGTTGTCCTTAGTGACCCAGAGGACTCCGGACCGAATGCCTCAGAAAACCTACGCTGCATGTCCTCCCTGATCCTGCAAAGCCTGCGGAAGGATCCTCGTATTCGTGGTATCAAGGAGAGGGATCAATACTGGCTGGAAACCCTCCTTGATCCACGTTACAAGGGTAAGGTTGCAGACCTTATGTTGCCGTTGCAGAGGGAGCAGAGGATGAAACATCTCCGGGAGGCCTTGCAGAAAGGTCTTTGCAACGTGTTCCTAGAGACTGGGAGGTTACAAACTCCTGTTCCTGTAAAACGTGTTGCTGAGGCTTCGGTCAGTCAAAGAAGGAGCGGTGGAGAAGGTGGCCGTCTAACCGATGCGTTCAGACAATTTTTTAGTCCGCAGCCCCAAGGTATGATCGGTTCCAGCAACCATTACCAGCATCTGTTTTACATAGTGCAAGAATACCTAGGGGCAAGATCTGACTTGGACACCTTTCCCACCGAAAATCCTCTGGGTTACTGAGTCTTGAGGATGGATCACTGGTCAGAGCTTGCACAGTATGCAATTGAGCTACTGGCCTGTCCTGCATCCAGCGTTCTTTTGGAACGCACATTCCACATGATCCGCACGATCACAGGGTGCTTCTGTCAACCGACTCGGTCGATTGACTGACCTTCATAAAAATGAATCAGTCTTGGATCACCACCAGCTACCAAGCACCTGATGCTGATGTAACCAAATAATTTTTTTTGAAATGTCAGATCCCTTCAAGACTGCCTATGCTGATGCTGAGTGACTATCCTCTTCTGCTGAGTGATTATCCTCTTCCTCCTCAATGATCATGCTGATAGCTTGTAAGAACATTTTTGGTTCTGGGCGCCACCACCAGTGGCTAAGGCCCAATTTTTCAGCCCCTGTTTAACAGGGGCATGTAATTACAATTTTTGATGCAATATTTTGCAGGAGGGTTCGTTGCACTCAACTAGAGTATCTGTGAGGGGTTGCAGTGTTGTGGCACCAGTGCCTAAGGCCCAATTTTTCAGCCCCTGTTTAACAGGGATGTGTAATTACAATTTTTGATGCAATACTTTGCAGCAGGGCTCGTTCCTGTGCTCCAAATAGAGTATCTGTGAGGGGTTGCAGTGCTGTAGCACCAGCACCAGTGCCTAAGGCCCAATTTTTCTGCCCCTGTTCAACAGGGACATGAAATTACAATTCTTGATCTAATATTTCACAGCAGGGCCTGTTCCAGCGCCCACCAAGAGTAACTGTGAGGACTTAGTGTTGTGGCACCACCATCACCAAAAACCCAATTTTTCTGCCCCTGTTCAACAGGTGCATGTTATTACAATTCTTGATCTAATATTTCACAGCAGGGCCCTGTGAGGGCTTACAGTGTTGTGGCAATACCAACACCTAAGGCCACAATTTCTGCAGAGTATATAGGGCAGGCCCCTACTTTCAAACATCCAACTTACAAACAACTCCTACTTGCAAATGGAAGGAGGCAACAGAAGTGAGATGAAATCTACCCCTAGGAAGGGAAATTCTCTCCTGTAAGAGTTAATATGGGAAAAACGTTTCTCCTTTCCACTGATGCTTTATCACCAATCCTTGTTTCACTAAAAAACCCAAATTTTCTAAACACATTTGTCATTGGGACAGAAAGTAAAGTGAAATCTTCTGAAGAGGAGCACAGACAGCAAAACAAATGTCAAGGGTGATAACCCTTCCCTATGTTTTCCAAAAAGCTTAAAATAGATTCTTTGGCTGGAGCTAAACACGTTAAAAATGTACCAGTTCAAAATTACAAACAGATTCTAATTAAAGTCGAGGGCCACCCTGAAAAAAAAAATTGCACCAAAAATCCTAAAAAATTTTTAAAAGAAACATTTGAAAAAAAAAAAATGTTTTAAACTTACCTGAACCCTTGTTGCTAGGCTTCCTAATCTGCCTCTTCCTATTCCGCGGCATGTTCTGCTCCGAGCTGAGCGGCCCCGTTGCCTTTTGGGAACTGTGTGTGTTCCCAGAAAACCACGGGGTCATCCACAGATCGCCGCGCCGCTCGCGTGTGTGCAGTAGGAAACTGGCAGTGAAGCCGCAAGGCTCCACTGCCTGTTTCCCTTACTTAAGATGGCGGTGCCGGGACCCGAGAGCCGAGGCGGCCGACATCGCGGGCACCCAGGACAGGTAAGTCTACTTATTTAAAGTCGGCAGCTACAGTGTTTGTAGCTGCTGACTTTAAAAAAAAAAATTATAGTGGCCGGAATCCCGCTTTAACAACAAACCTACAGTCCCTGTCTTGTTTGCACCGCCTGTATACTGCTGTTCAGAATATATAGAGCCTGGGGGCCCCACGCCTTTCCTTTTTTTAATTTGGGTGCGGGGTTCCCCTTAATATCCATACAAGACCCAAAGGGCCTGGTAATGGACTGGGGGGTACCCATGCCGTTAGTCTCAATGATTTTCATCCATATTGCCAGGACCTGACATTACATTAAAGCCGCAAGCAGTTTTAAATGACTTTTATTCCTTTAAAAATGTAATTTTGTGCAGGGACTGTTCTAAGCATGGGAAACACGCGCCACTTTACAGGCCACTAGACACCCCCGGTACGATATTTAAAGGAATATTTCACTTTTCTTTTTTTTTTTACTTTACTTTAGCCTTTAAAATTAGCAGGAATTTTGTGGATGAACATTTTCAAGGACTGTTTTTTTTGGGGGGGGGGGGGGGGGGTGGTTTTTTCATGTTTATAACAAATCTGGATATTGATTTCATGATGTAATGCACGGTCTTGTATCCCGGGTTTTATCATCATATGTCTTTCACAAATGTGAATATTTCGGATTTATTGTACGTGGGGAAGGATATGGAAATGACACAACTAGATATTGTTGGTAATATAGATCAGCAGTTAGTAGTGAGGAGGATCAGCGCCGACTTTATTTTGCTTTTTTATTAATATATTTATGCCGTCTATTTTACAGCTCAGGTTTGTAAACACACTGGTTGCTATGACAACAGTATTGTTTACCTTTCTAGCTCATATCTCATGTAGAGGCCCCCTATATTTCCTTCTAACTCTAAACAACCTTGTTGTCATAGCAACCGGTTTGTTTACTTGTTTACAAACCTAAAAAAAGGTTTGTCAGCTCAAAGGTAAACAATGTTGTTGTCATAGCAACCGTTTGTTTACTTGTTTACAAATCTGAGCTGTAAAACAGACAGTGGGTAGACATGTGCGATTAGTTTCGTACGAATCGAAAATTTGTACGAATTTCTGGAAATTCGTACATTTGTACGAATCCGAAATACGAATTTTTATGCATACGAATTCTGTACGAAATACGAAATTTCATTTACTAATTTCGGATCCAAATTCATATACGAATATTCATAATTGTTACGAAAAGTTAACGAACCTAAAAGTTAAAAACTCAGGAAATCAGCACAGCACAGGGATGGTGGGAACCCCTCATAATGGGCACAGCGGGTGTACACTCAGACCTGGGAACTCAGCACAGGGATGGTGGGAACCCCTCATAATGGGCACAGCGGGTGTACACTCAGACCTGGGAACTCAGCACAGGGATGGTGGGAACCCCTCATAATGGGCACAGCGGGTGTACACTCAGACCTGGGAACTCAGCACAGGGATGGTGGGAACCCCTCATAATGGGCACAGTGGGTGTACACTCAGACCCGGTAACTCAGCACAGGGATGGTGGGAACCCCTCATAATGGGCACAGTGGGTGTACACTCAGACCCGGTAACTCAGCACAGGGATGGTGGGAACCCCTCATAATGGGCACAGCGGGTGTACACTCAGACCCTATGGGAATTTACGAATTTTATACGAAATACGAAATTTCGTTAACGAATTTCGGATCCAAATTCCGTTACAACAGAAACATGACTGGTGTTTTGTTCACCAATCAGAGGAAATCAGCACAGCACAGGGATGGTGGGAGCCCCTCATAATGATAAATTCATCAAAACGAACAATCGTTATTTTTACGAAAAGTTAACAAACCTAAAGCTTAAAAACCCAGGAAGTCAGCACAGCACAGGGATGGTGGGAGCCCCTCATAATGATAAATTATTTTACGAAAAGATTACGAATCTAATGAAAATTTGTATTTTGTACGAATCCGAATTGAATTTCGGACACAAATTACGAAATACGAATTCATTTTCTTACGAAACGAAACGGAACTAAACAAATTTATTGACGGCGCACATGTCTAACAGCGGGAGGATGTGTTTTTTTTTTTTTTACAGCTCAGGTTTGTAAAAAACAAGTAAACAACATGGTTGCTATGACAACAGTGTTGTTAACCTTTCTCTGATATCTCTTGTAGAGGCCCCCTATATTTCCATCTAAATCTAAACAACCTTGTTGTCATAGCAACCGGTTTGTTTACTTGTTTACAAACCTAAAAAATCCAGCGCGGTGCACGTCAGCAGATCGTTTCTCCCCTCACTTCTGGGTCTCGCTGGCTTTGCCATTGGCTCCCAGTGCTGTCAATCAAAGCCAGCGACGGCGGAGCAGGGGGCAGAGCCGAGTCCCACTGTCTGTGTCAATGGACGCAGCAGAGGGACTCGGGTGCGAGCACGCACAAGTGCCCCCTTGGGAAGCAGCTTCTTATTGGGGCACTGGAAAGAGAGGAGGGGCCAGGAGCGCCGGCGGGGGACCCGAAAAAAAGAGGAGGTTCCCGGCCGCTCTGTGCGATTCCATTGCACAGAGTAGGTAAGTATAGACATGTTTGGTATTTAACCGCTTGCTGACCAGCCGCCGCAGTTATACTGCGGCAGATTGGCACGGGCAGGCGAATCGCCGTCATGTTATGCCGGCTCCAAAGGCAGCCACTAGAGGTGCGCGTGCCCCTGGAGCTGATGCGAGTGCCCGGCGGTCTCAATGACCGCTGGGCTCCCGTGATCGCTCGTAACACGGCAAGAACCAGTTCCCTGAGGGGAGAAGTGACAGATTGTCTGTTCATACAAAGTATGCACAGTGATCTGTCATCTCCCCTAATCAGTCCCCCCCCCCTTCAGTTAGAACACACAGGAACACAGTTAACCCCATGATCGCCCCCTAGTGTTAACCCCTTCCCTGCCAGTGACATTTTTACATTAATCAATGCATTTTTATAGCACTGATCGCTGTATTAATGCCAGTGGTCCAAAAAATGTCAAAATTGTCAGATGTGTCCGCCATAATGTGGCAGTCACGATAAAAATCGTAGATCGCCGCCATTACTAGTAAAAAAAATATTAATAAAAATGCTATAAATCTATCCCCTATTTTGTAGACGCTATAATTTTTGTGCAAACCAATCAATATACGCTTGTTGCGATTTTTTTTTTACCAAAAATATGTAGAAGAATACATATCGGCCTAAACTGAGAAAAAAATTTGTTTTTTGTTTTTTTAAAAATGGGGATATTTATTATAGCAAAAAGTACAAAATATTGTGTTTTTTATTTCAAAATTGTTGCTTTTTTTTGTTTATAGCGCAAAAAAAAAAACCGCAGAGGTGATCAAATACCACCAAAAGAAATCTCTATTTGTGGGAAAAAAAGGACGTCAATTTTGTTTGGGTGCAACGTCGCACGACCGCGCAATTGTCAGTTAAAGCGATGCAGTGCTGAATCGCAAAAAGTGCTCTGGTCATAAAAAGGGGGTAAAATCTTCCGGGGCTGAAGCAGTTAAAAAAATACAAACATTTATCTTTACAAACCCTTTAATTAGACTATTGTCTCAAATGACATTGCCAGTTATCACAGAGAGAGGTCACTGGGGGGGGGGGCTCCATCAAAATGTTGCTATTATCAATAATACACAATTTGCACCAGTGTGTCCCAACTACAGAACCAGGTACCATAGCGTACCCCTGAGGATAGAAACCATTCTCAATTCTTTATTCAATGTCATGTCAACCTTAATATTTCCTGGGTCTATCTTTAGTGTAACCTTTGTCAGAGTGGGCAGTGACCGGACTAGAGGATTAACCCAATCAGTCTGCCGCCTATGTTGCTAATTTGAGCGCTTGTCTTTTTAAAAACACACAGACCTTTAGTTAAAAGAGAGCAACAGTGCAGTGACTGTCAACAAATAAAAAGTAGGTCCTATTACTGACAGTGATCGACTTCTGAAAGTGTAAGCGGTTATTGTTAGCGCACATCATTGCACGTTGTACGGTTACAAACTCATACAGGAAACAACCCCAAAATCCTGGTACTTTTTAAGCTACTCAACTGCGGTCGTGCGATGTTGTACCCAAACAAAATTGACGTCCTTTTTTTCCCACAAATAGAGCTTTTCTTTTGGTGGTATTTGATCATCTCTGCGGTTTTTATTTTTTGCGCTATAAACAAAAAAAAAAGAGCGACAATTTTGAAAAAAACACAATATTTTGTACTTTTTGCTATAATAAATATCCCCATTTTTTTTTTTTTTAAAAAGCTAATTTTTTTCCTCAGTTTAGGCCGTTATGTATTCTTCTACATATTTTTTGTAATAAAAATCGCAATAAGCGTATATTGATTAGTTATAGCGTCTACAAAATAGGGGATAGATTTGTAGCATTTTTATTATTATTTTTTTTACTAGTAATGGCGGCGATCTGCGATTTTTATTGTGACTGCGACATTATGGCGGACACATCAGACAATTTTGACACATTTTTGAGACCATTGGCATCTATACAGCGATCAGTGCTATAAAAATGCATTGATTACTGTAAAATTGTCACTGGCAGAGAAGGGGTTAACACTAGGGGGTGATCAAGGGGTTAACTGTGTTCCCTAGTGTGTGTTCTAACTGAAGGGGGGATGGGACTTGCTAGGGGAAGAGATAGATCGGTGTTCATACTTTGTATGAACACACGATCTGTCTCTTCTCCCCTCAGAGAACTGGGATCTCTGTGTTTATACACAGAGACCCTGGTTCTCGCCGTGTCACGAGTGATCGCGAGAGCCCGGCGGTCACACTCGCATCGGCTCTGGGGGCGAGCAGCGCTTGCGCGCGTGCTGAAGCAACGTAACATAAATGTTGCCGCAACGTAACATAAATGTTGCCGCAGTACAACTGCGGCGGCTGTTCGGAAATTGTTTAAAGGGCTCTTAGTTTTTAGGCACTTTAAAGTGGTTGCAAGGGTTCGTTTTTTATTTTATTAAAATAAGAACAAGCCAAGTGACCCTATAGCAAGCAGCTTGCTATGGGGGCACTCGTGTGTAGGACACACAGAGTGTGGCTCGGCCCCTTTAGTCACTGGCTCTGACAGCAAAAGGCTCCCGCTGCTGTATCTGAGTTAATGAGAAGCAAGAGAGCCAAGACAGCCTCTGCTCTGGTGTACATTGCCCCTGATGATGTGTAATTACGATAAAACGCGTTGGGTGAAGCCTGGATGCTTGACGTCACTGCACACGAGGACTGCGGCCATCTTGTTGGTTGGAACCTTACATTGGTTGGTAATGACATGCTTGATTTGTTCATACAGCTTCTGAGTGTATTGGAATTTTTAAAAATAAATAGGAGCTCATACATGCTACACCGTGAGGCAGTATTTGTTCTACCTTCGACAAACATGTATGGTGATCTGGACTTTGGAGAGACGGCATCAGGATTGGTCTACAATCTGCTGCCTATTGGGAACCTGACCATACCAGGTGGAGGATTGAGTGCTGTTATGCCCTATACACACGTTCGGACATTGATCAGACATGTTGGCTCAAACTTGTCTTGCATACACACAGTCACACAAAGTTGTCGGAAAATCCGATCGTTCTGAACGCGGTGACGTAAAACACGTACGTCGGGACTATAAACGAGGCAGTAGTCAATAGCTTTCGTCTCTTAATTTATTCTGAGCATGCGTGGCACTTTGTCCGTCGGATTTGTGTACACACGATCGGAATTTCCGACAACGGATTTTGTTGTCGGAAAATGTTATAGTAAGCTCTCAAACTTTTTGTGTGTCGGAAATTCCTATGAAAAATGTGTGATGGAGCCTACACACGGTCGGAATTTCCCACAACAAGGTCCTATCACACAGTTTCCATCTGAAAATCCGACCGTGTGTACGGGGCATTAGACAACTTATAACGTGGTGGTCCATTTCTGAAGGTAAGAGGCCCAATGTGCTGTGATGTTGGTGGAGGATCTTTTTAGCACTTATAGAAGAACTCTTGATATACACCAGGGGGCCTCTCATTGGATTTATATGAATTACTTTGAAGGACTTTTGTATATTTAGAAGCACTGCATTTTATTTTTATTATTTTGCAAACTGTCACCAACAGTTTATTCTAGCTGCTTTTTCAGTGGAAATGTGTTATCCTAAGTGCGGGTGATTTTTTTATATACACTATATTGCCAAAAGTATTGGGACACCTGTCTTTACACGCATATGAACTTTAATGGCATCCCAGTCTTAGTCCATAGGGTTCAATATTGAGTTGGCCCACCCTTTGCAGCTACAACCGCTTCAATGTCTCTGGAAGGGCTGTTCACAAGATTTAGGATTTGGCTATGGGAATGTTTGAGCATTCTTCCAGAAGCGCATTTTTGAGGTCAGGCACTGATGTTGGAACAGAAGGTCTGGCTCGCAGGCCAGTCAAGTTCCTCCATCCCAAACTCGCTCATCCACACTATATTTCCAAAAGTATCGGGCAACCCCTCCAAATCATTTGGTGGAGGCAGGATTATGGTGTGGGGTTGTTTTTCAGGGGTTGGGCTTGGCCCCTTAGTTCCAGTGAAGGGAACTCCTAAGGTGTCAGCATACCAAGACATTTTGGACAATTTATGGCTCCCAACTTTGTGGGAACAGTTTGGGGATGGCCCCTTCCTGTTCCAATATGACTGCACACCAGCGCACAAAGCAAGGTCCATAAAGACATGGATGAGCGAGTTTGGGGTGGAGGAACTTGACTGGCCTGCACAGAGTCCTGACCTCAACCCGATAGAACGCCTTTGGGATGAATTAGAGCGGAGACTGCGAGCCAGGCCTTCTCGTCCAACATTAGTGCCTGACCTCACAAATGCTCTTTTGGAAGAATGGTCAAACATTCCCATAAACACACTCCTAAACCCTGTGGACAGCCTTCCCAGAAGAGCTGAAGCTGTTATAGCTGTAAAGAGTGAGCCAACTCAATATTGAACCCTATGGACTAAGACTGTGATGCCATTAAAGTTCATGTACTGTACGTGTAAAGGCAGGAGTCCCAATACTTTTGGCAATATAGTGTATCTTTGCCACTAGATTTATGGTCAGTGTAGAAGTGACTGATTGACAGTCAGTGTAGAAATTCTTACATTGGTGGTCAGTGTACAGTTGACATAACCCCTTACATTGGTGGTCAGTGTAGACATAACCCCTTACATTGGTGGTCAGTGTAGACATGACCCCTTACATTGGTGGTCAGTGTAGACATAACACCTTACATTGGTGGTCAGTGTAGACATGACCCCTTACATTGGCGGTCGGTGTAGACATGACCCCTTACATTGGCGGTCGGTGTAGACATGACCCCTTACATTGGCGGTCGGTGTAGACATGACCCCTTACATTGGCGGTCGGTGTAGACATGACCCCTTACATTGGCGGTCGGTGTAGACATGACCCCTTACATTGGCGGTCGGTGTAGACATGACCCCTTACATTGGCGGTCGGTGTAGACATGACCCCTTACATTGGCGGTCGGTGTAGACATGACCCCTTACATTGGCAGTCGATGTAAAAGTGACTCCTTACCTTAGAGGTCAGTGTAGCCAGGAGAACAATCTACCACTGCTCTCTTCTCAAGGAACCTCTAGCAACCTCTAGAAGGACCCCAGAGTTTCATCAATACCTGGTTGAGGAAGGCTACTTTAAAATTACTAGAGTTGGGAAATCCTTTTGTAAGCGAAAACTGGGCACTAATACAATCCCCTAGTGCCCCTACTCTGAGAGACATCGGGCCCCTCACCTCTCTATGTATCAATCAACAGTGACATAGATACTTTAAGTCTACTCACACAGGTCACATTTTACGCCCCCCGCCTTCCCATCCAGCTGACTCCTGTCAAAAAGATGGAGCTGAAGAACATAACAGGCCAGACTGTAAGATAAACATTCTGGAGTTTAATTAAACTGTAAAGTCCAGCTGTTTGCAGAATTTGCTGGAAAACTGAACGCTGGACTCTTTTAACCAACTCAGTGCTGGCAGACAGTGAAGGCCATCGGCACAGTGGGGGGTGGAAGTGTCACCCTCTACTCCTACGCGCTGCTATTCTGGCATTGACCTATAAATACCGACACACGCTGTACTGAGACATTGGTATTCTTTGCCACTCCAGAAATGCCCGGGTGGTGTGTTGCCATGTGACATCTGGGAAGTCGGTACAGAAACGTGCATTGACTCACACAAAAGCCCAATTTGTAATGCCAGGCATCACACCAAATATATTTGATTTGATTCATCATCATTGCTTACTTGTACCAAAAACGACCACATAGGGCTAAAACCAGCAGCAGGTGGTATTGGTCATGTAATCTCTGAGGTGCTGGATGATCTTCGCCCAAAGCTGCTGATTCTAGCAGGATTGGTCAACCACTGTCATCTCCATGGACATAAGGGCGCTGATTCATCATCAGGCAGATTTAATAGACATATTATTAATACAGCTCTTTATTCAATAATACATCATTAAATGCAAGCAGTTTAAATACCTGAATTTTGCATTAGGCTCTTGAAATCTTCGAACCAGTGCTGGGACATGGGTATCTAGAGCCCAGGATGAACATGCCAAACTGCACCCCCCCCAAGATGTATGAACAGTATGTATCAGCAAATATCCAGCCCCCCCCCTAACAAAAAACAAAACCTGAGCACTAATCTGCATGCTTACCCTCTAAGTATAAATTCCCCCTCCTCCCAGTACAAATTCACTCCCTGCTGAAATCCCCCCTCCCAGCACAAATTTTTGCCTCCCCATCCCTCAGATCCCCCCAGCTCATATCCCCCCCCCCCCCCAAAAAAAAATCACCTCTTCTAGCGAAAATCCTATACCCCTACAATTTCCCCTCCTAGTACACATACGCTATATTTCCGGGGGTCAGCAACCTGTAGATCGTGATCTACCAGTAGATCGCGGACAGGTGACTGGTAGATCTCGGTCTGCGCTTGCTGACCCCGCCATCCCAGAGCATCAAACAGAGTGCAATGTAAAGTTTTGTGCTGTATTAGGGTAGGGTGACCAGACGTCCCCGGTTTCCGGGGACAGTCCCCGGATTGAGGACACTGTCCCCAGACCAAGTCTGTCCCCGGTTTTGTCTCAGGGCTGGATTGGATTTGAATTTTGCTGCCCCATCCCTCCCTCAAAGTTTTTGTCGCTATCTCATCTTCTTACCATTTGATAGTCATATC
This sequence comes from Lithobates clamitans, assembly GCA_037952925.1. NCBI lineage: Eukaryota > Metazoa > Chordata > Amphibia > Anura > Ranidae > Lithobates > Lithobates clamitans. Next base: position 191,807 of record JBBGZY010002098.1, on the reverse strand, counting down.
ACACAAAGTTCTAAGAAGTATCTTTTTTTAAATTTATGGACGAAATGTGAGAAAAAACGGATATATCATACAATCATTCCATAAACACATACAACATACACTGCATATATAATTTGAGGAAAATATGCTTATAAAATAGTTTACCATTTGCCAATAAAAGAAAATATGTCCCCAGATTTCATTTTAAAAATATGGTCACCTTATATTAGGGAGCAAGAGCTATATAAGACGTGTTTTTACCACCCCGCTTCAACTCCACCCTCTTTAGCTGCAATGACCCAGGGGTGTACAAATGTCGCAGCCGCAGCAGGAGTTATACGCCCCGTCATCTAATGCATAGAATGCATTAAGGTGAAAAAACTTTAAGCGGAGTTCCACCCACAAATTTCGTTTTTTAAAAAAAAAAAATATATCTGTTACTATTATATTATGCTGTTTTATCATTGGTTCATGTGGTAAATAGCGCCGCTTTTGTTAGGTTATAAAATAAAAACGTACCTTATATTCCTTATGCTGGGGCTTTCCCATCTTGCTTGTGGGCAGGTGAAGCCCACAAGCATAAACTTCCGGGTTTCCGTGCTGCTGAATAACCAGCTTGCACCACCCGTTCTCGCGCATACGCAGTAAGGTCATTTATCCGCGATTCTAGCCCTTGGCACTGCCCACTGACTCCTGGGAAATGATGACACACATCTCCCAGGAGCATTAGCGAACACAGGCGCCGAGGGAAATGACGTCAGGCGCCATGTAGAGGAAGGGGGCAGATTACAAGGGACCCCATAGCAACAGCCCAGAACAAGTATGTAAAAAAAAAAATTTTTTTCAAATGGTTTTTTCTGATGCTTTTTCCTGTTGATTAATGTAAAGTTAATTTTGTGGTTGGAACTCCGCTTTAAGGCTTTAGAGCCACTTTAAAAACAATGAAATAGAGTTTCAAATGTTTTAAATAACGTACTGCTGTTTTGGGTGAAATTCGAGGAGAACATGCACTTACTCTTTATACATAAGGACAGCGGGGTTGATTTACTAAAGGCAAATAGACTGTGCATTTTGCAAAGTGCAGTTGCTCCAGAGTTTAGAAAATGAGGAGAAGCTCTGCTGACTTCCATCATCTAATCATGGGCAAGCAAAAATACTTTTTTTTTTTTATTTTCCTTGCATGTGATTGGGTGTTCTTTGCAAAGTGAATCTTTACCTCATTTGCGAAGTTCTGGAGCAAACGCACTTGCAGAATGTAACTGCACTTTGCAAAGTCCTCAGTCTGTTTGCCTTTAGTAAATCAACCCCAGTGACTAGGGTGGATTTATTAAAGGCAAATAGACTGTGCACTTTGCAAAGTGCAGTTGCTCCAGAGCTTAGTAAATGAGCAGAAACTCTGCTGACTTTCATCCAATCATGTGCAATCAAAAATGCATTTTTATTTTTTCCCCTGCATGTGATTGGGTATTCTTGGCAAAATAAAGCTTTACCTCATTGCTCTGGAGCAACTACACTTTGCAAGGTGCACAGTCTTTAGTAAATCAACCTCAATATCTCAGTATTTGACTCCTAAGATCTGGACCATCTGCTTGTTGACTGCTTTAAACCTACAACCAGCAACCCCTACAACCTACAGCTGTAAAAAGGAGGAAGTGATAAATATCTGGTTTCAGTGACCAGGGGTAACGTGTTTTACAAGCCAATGAAATCAGACATTAGTGCCGAAACGCAAACAGTAACCTAATGCCGCGTACACACGAGCGGACTTTTCGACCGGACTGGTCCAACGGACTATCCGACGGACTTTTTAACGAACGGACTTGCCCACACACGATCACACCAAAGTCCGACGGATTGATGACGTACACCGGACTAGAATAAGGAAGTTGATAGCCAGTAGCCAATAGCTGCCCTAGCGTCGGTTTTCGTCCGTCGGACTAGCATACAGATGAGCAGACTTTTCGATAGGACCTGGGTCCGGCGGAGTTCCAACGTAAAGATTTGAAACATGTTCCAAATCTAAAGTCCGTCAGATTTTCGACCGAAAAATTCCGCTGCAGGTCCGATGAAGCCCACACACGGTCGAATTGTCCGCCGGACTCGGTCCGTCTGACCAGTCCGGTCGAAAAGTCCGCCCGTGTGTAGGCGGCATTAAGGGCACTTTCACACTGGGACGGTGAGAGCGTCGGCGGTAAAGCGCCGCTAGTTTTAGCTGGGCTTTACCGTCGTTTTAGCGTCGCTTTTCGGCCGCATTTTACCCCCCCACTAGCGGCCGAAGAAGGGGTTAATAGAGCCGCTGCCGAAACGCTTTGCAGGCGATTCGCCATCGGTGCCCATTCATTTCAGTGGGCAGGGGTGTTTTAGGAGCGATGTATTCACAGCTTCTACACCGCCCCAAAAATGCGGCTTGCAGGACTTTTTTTAGCGTCCCGCAAGCGCACCGCTTCAGTGTGAAAGCCCTCGACCTTCACACTGGAGTGACAGGAGAGGCGATTTGCAGTCACTATTTTTAGCGCTAAAACGCCTGTAAAGCTCCTCATTGTGAAAGTAGCCAAAGCAAATTATAAATGAACCAATGTTTGGGGGTGTTGAATGTTTGTCATTGTTAAAAACTACAAAAAAAGATCCTGCACTCTGTACGTAGCTCACCCCTCAACACTGCTCTACTGCAGGTGGCATGACTAGTCATTTTATTTCTGGGAGCCTGTCCTCAGGGGTACTGCTCACATTGGACTCTGTGCCTACCTGCACTCAGTTAACCTTCATAGTTGTGCTCTCTGCTCTGCTCATTGCTAATAACAAGTTCTAGGAGTTTTCTGTCTATTGGTGGGTCCCCTCACCTCCCCAGTCCATGGTGTGCAGGCAGTGGGGAGATGTGCTGTAACCTCTAGCAACCAATAAGTGGTAATGATGCACAGTAACCTCTAGCAACCAATGAGTGAGCAGTAAGCATGTAACCAATCGATTAGCAGCAATGATGTGCAGTACCTTCTAGCAACCAATCAGCAAGCAGAAATGATGTGCTGTAACCTAGCAACTAATCAGTGAGTCGTAATGTGTGCTGTAACCTCTAGCATCCAGTCAGTGAGTGGTAATGATATGCTGTAGCCTCTGGCAACCAATCGCAATCACTGCCTGATCTGCAACAGTAAACTGATTTTGAGTGGGGGGAGGGGGGGACCCAAAGAAAATGTTTGCCCTGGGTCCAATCAATATTAAAGAAGCCCCTGATCAGGACTGAAAGCTCTTGAAAGGAAAACTGTGCTGGGATGTTTTCAGGAAGATATGTACAGCACCCTGGCGGCCCCTCCCACCAGCCATGATCTGCTTGCATTGCATAGAGTACTACAGAGACCCAGTGATGATATCAGTAGGTCCAAAACAAGGTGGATTCTTGCGGCTGGGCTGCGGACAGCTGCGGTCGCTCAGCCTACATGCACACAGATGCTTTGAGGGTCAGACATTTGTCTCATAACTGCAGGTAGCCTTTTACTATGCGGATACATGCAGAGACCGGCAGACTGCTGTGGCTCCTGTGAGCTTATTATTGCTTTGTATAGGCTGAGCAATCACTGCAGCTGTCTGCAACCACCTGTCAGTCAGCCAAAGCAATCCGTGTCTGTTTGTCTGCTTGAAGGAGGCCTTATAAGATATCGTCATCCCTTTACTTGCAGATTGTAAAGTGTGGACAGCTTTATACACTCTAATGCAGCGTGCAGGGGGTCTCAAACTGGCGGCCCTCCAACTGTTGCAAAACTACAAGTCCCATCAAGCCTCTGCCTGCGGAAGTCATGCTTGTAACTCTCAGCCTTGCAATGCCTCATGGGACTTGTAGTTTTGCAACAGCTGGAGGGCCGCCAGTTTGAGACCCCTGTGTCAGTTTGCTTAGATAGCAGTGAACCGGCTAGTTTTGAAATGTGGAATTAAAGTGTTTGTAAACCAAAAATCTGTTTTTCAGAACGTTTGGCATCATAACTCGCTGTACATAGTAGTTTTCCTAAGCAAATCCATTTTTTTGTGAATCTATTGCAAATTTTCTTACCTGGAGATCCTTCTGATAACAACACTTCCGTCAGGCTGACAACGCTAAGCCACTGCCATGCAATTCGTAGCAGCGTTGTCAGCCTGCAGCGTGCACAACTTCACTTGGTCATCGGGCAGCCTATTGGATAGGCAGCTCAATCGCCAGCTGAAGGAGCCTGGCAGTCCAGTTGGCACACATTGCGACAAAAAGTACCATTTAATATCTTTTTTTTTCTAGCACTCGTCAATGCAGCACATTGGTGTCAACTGAAACAATAGGGCAGGACGTAAGACAAACCGACTTGCTGGAACTGCGTTGGGCAATGATCCCTTACCGACCATTGAAATATCCCTTGTATGTAGGTTGACCCTTTAAAGCGGAACTAAATTCTCAATGCTTACCTCTCCAATGGTCCTGCGCTGGCATCTTCTTCTGAGAGCTGGCCTTCTGATCTCTTCATTGGTTGGTCGGGGGGGTGACGTCACTCCTGTGCATGCGCAGGAGGCTGTCATCCCTGCACTTGAAGACCAGCCTGGCATTGAAAGTTCTGCTTACTGGGCACTTCAACCCCCTTCCTCCCCGGGCCAGATTTTAGCTTTCAGCGTTGTCACACTTCGAATGACAATTGTGCGGTCATGCTACAATGTACCCATATTACATTTTTATCATTTTTTTTTAAGACAGATAGAGCTTTCTTTTGATGGTATTTATTCACCACTGTTTTTTTTAATATATTGCTAAACAAATGAAAAAATACCGAAAATTAAAATAAAAACGACTTTTTTTTTAGTTTCTGTTATATATTTTTTTCTCCTTCACTGATGTGCACAGATGAGGCGACACTGATGGGCATTGATAAGGCTGCACTGATATGCGGCACTGATGGGTACTGATAGGCGGCACTGATGAGGAGGCACTGATAGGGGGCACTGATATGCAGCACTGATAAGCACTGATAGGTGGTACTGATGAGGAGGCACTGATAGGGGGCACTGATATGCAGCACTGATAAGCACTGATAGGGGGCACTGATAGGTGGTACTGATGGGCAATAATAGGCAGCACTGATCGGCTCTGATGGGGCTGCACTAAAAATGTAGGGTACTGATTATCTGTGTACATGTCCCCTGTGACACTAGCCGGTTACCAGCTCTGCTTTCCTCATGCTAGTAAAGGGCCACTGTGATTGGCCCTTTACCACAATCTGTGATGGGCTGTGTGCGAAAGACACCAGAGGGTTCCCCCCGGGGGGGGGTGTTGGAGTGACTCTCGGGACGCCCCCTCAGAACAATATAGCCACGCTGTAGCCGTCTTTTGGCTATAGCGCAGTAAGGAAGTGGTTAAAGTTCAACACTTTATGATACAATGAAGCAAATTAGAAGTGAAGTGACTGATGCACAGGGATGAAACAAATCCTTCTACATAAGTTGTACCTGTCTATCTGCAGCCCTCTCTTCCCTTACAACTGTTCAAAGTGCTGAATTTATAAAGCTTGTCGGAGAGTTCAGAAAAAAGGGGATGGAGAGCTGAAGTTACACACTGTAGAGCTCAGCGAGGAGAGCTCTGACAGCTGATTGGAGGAAAGGAACACACACCCCTCCACACAGCACACAGGAACTGAGCTGAGGCTGTCAATCACAGGCTGTGTGCTGGAGATCCCTCCCCTGCGACCATTTTTCTTTTGGTGTCAGGAAAACTTGTTATAAGTGATTCATGCTGATAGCAGAGGCAACAGACAGAAATTACACTTAGTGTTCTGGATAGAGACAAGTACACACTCGGGAGGGATATGCTTTATTCATATTTCATGTCTGAGGTTTACAACCACTTTAATTTACTAAAAGAATAAAGGCTGTTCACTTAGCAAAGTGAATGATAGTAAATAGGGTGAACCTGGGTTCACTTTTGGGTTGTTGCATTGGGTTTCCTGCATCAGGACAGCAGAAACAGGGCAGGAGTTTAAAAACATTCTCCTAATGTCCATAACACACAGAGTGGAGAGACTCTGTAGTTCTCGGAGATAGCTGGGAACAATCCAACTAATAAAAAGAAGCACCAGATCTAAATGGGAGATCAAAATACAGCCACCGGATCACGTTTACATGTGGCGGAAGGTGCCCCCCACCCCCCCGCTGCATTCTGCCACCTTCCTGGGCTCTCCTGTTCCACCAGGGAGCCCAAGACTGAAACTGGAGGTTGGGGCAGCACACCATAGAGATGAAGGAGGAACTTCTATAGTTCCCTGATAATCTCTATGGTGTATGAAATCAGAAGCAATGAAGATTTTGTCACTTTCGATTTCGGTTTGCTCAGATACTTTTGAAGACAGAGGAGAGATCTGGGGGGTCCCCAGATTACCTGTTACTGCCCATTCTATCACAAGGAATGTTGTTCGTCCTCTGTGACAGCAATAAAGTTGTTAAAAAAATGTACTGTGATAAAAAAAAAAAAATTTTGGATAAAAAAATAAATAAATAAAGTGCCCCAGTCGCCCTGTGCTATCATAGTGACAGCAATAAATTCTACCACCAGCCCCCCCCCCCCCTGACGAAGTCGCGTGATTTGGTGACATAACGCGTAGGGAGGAGGAACCGGTGACGTTGCGCCGCAACCGGATGTGAGAAGAATGACATTTTGAGAGAGGTAAACAGAGGCTGCATCTTAAAGATACACACAGGCGATTAATGTTTGCATAAATGCGAGTGGTAAATTTGCATTTAAAAAAGTCATCAACACAGTGAGCACTATTAGCATTATTCTTTTTTGGGTATATTACGTGAATTTTTGGTGGGATGGCCCAGCATGGCAGTGGATTGAGTTTCCAGGATCCCTAACAGCTACTAAAGAGCAGCCCAGAGAAACACAAAAAAAAAGTGCAAACTAGAAAGTGAGTGCAGTAATATACTGGTGGTGTAATGATTGATCACACAATGGAGGAACGCGGTGCATTATAGTTTGAATTCACATCACAGGAATGGGAATCATTCACAACGCATGATAATATATGATAGACATTACACAATGATAATGGATGGACACTTAATATAAGTGAAATTGGATTTGTTTCACAAATGTTTGGTTCTAATATTACATTTTGGTACACTTGCGTTTGTATTATATTTTGTTATACATGAGTTTATATAACATTTGGTACATGAATTAGGAGCAATAATTTTTTTTTTTTATATAATCAGTTCACTAGAGGTAGTATTGATTAACGTAATTGACACAGTGTAGAAATTCAGGGATATATTGTGCAGCACTGTATACATGAACCAGACCTCCTGCTTAAAAGCTAGACGTGTGCGTTTGGTTCTTAATTAAAATTTGGACACATTTTTTGTTATTCGAAAATTCGGATGCATCCGAATTTCTAAGTTACAATAGTAATGAATTTAAACGAATCCGAAAAAACAATCAAAATTTTGGAGGAAATTCGAATTTGAATAGTTTTTCGAATCCAATTCGAATACTTTTCAAATTGAATTCAAATAGTTTTTGAATTGAATTCGAATTTCGAATACTTTTCAAATCGAATTCGAATTTCCGAAGAGAATAAAATAGGAAATATAGAAATAGAAAATAATAGAAAATAAAAGACTAGAAAGAAATAGAATAGAAAAAAAAGGGACAGAATAGAAAATGAAAGAATAGAGTTAAACAGAACAAAATAGAATAAAAAATAAAAGAACAGAATAGAATAAAAAATAGAATAGAATAGAAAGAACAGAAAATAAAAGAATAGAAAAGAATAAAAAATAGAATACAATAGAAAGAATATACCCATCTTCTGAAATCTGAGATTTGAATAGAATAGAAAAGAATAGAATAGAAAATAAAATAATAGAATAGAAAAGAATAGAATAGAATAAACAATAGAAAATAATAGTTGTAAATAGAAAGAACAATATAACTGTTTTCAGAAATTCAAATTTTGAATAGAAAAAATCAGAATTTCAAATAGAATAAATTTGATTTTGAATGGAATTTTGATTTGAATTTAAATGGAATTAAAAAAATTTGAATTGATTAGAATAAGCGAAACGAATTCCGAAAACAAATTAAACGAATTAACCGCTTGTTGACCGGCTCACGCCGATATACGCCGGCAGGAGGGCACGTACAAGCATACTAACGTACCTGTACGTTGCTCTTTAAGAAGCGGTTTGCAGGCGCGCGCGCCCGCCGCAAGCTCCGTTAGTGTGATCGCGGGCTCAATGTCCACGGGGATACCCACGATCGTTTTACGGAGAGGAAGAACGGGGAAATGCTGATGTAAACAAGCATTTCCCTGTTCTGCCTAGTGACAGGACACTGATCACAGCTCTCTGTAATCGGGAGCGGTGATCAGTGTTGTGTCACACGTAGCCCCTCCCCCCCACAGTTAGAATCACTCCCTAGGACACACTTAACCCCTTCACTGCCCCCTAGTGGTTAACCCCTTCACTGCCAGTCACATTTACACAGTAATCAATACATTTTTAATCGCACTGATCACTGTATAAATGTGAATGGTCCCAAAATAGCGCCAAAAGTGTCCGATGTGTCTGCCATAATGTCGCAGTCATGATAAAAATCGCTGATTGCCGCCATTACTAGTAAAAAAAAAAAAATATTAATAAAAATGCCATAAAACTATCCCCTATTTTGTAGACGTTATAACTTTTGCGCAAACCAATCAATAAACGCTTATTGCCATTTTTTATTTATTTTTTTTACCAAAAATATGTAGAAGAATATATATCGGCCTAAACTGAGGGAAAAAAAATTTTTTTATATATTTTTTGGGGGATATTTATTATAGCAAAAAGTAAAAAATAATGCGTTTTTTTCAATATTGTCGCTATTTTTTTGCTTATAGCGCAAAAAATAAAACCGCAGAGGTGATCAAATACCACCAAAAGAAAGCTCTATTTGTGGGGAAAAAGGCACGTCAATTTTGTTTGGGAGCCACGTCGCACGACCACGCAATTGTCAGTTAAAGCGACGCAGTGCCATATCGCAAAAAGTGCTCTCGTCTTTTGCCAGCCAAATGTTCCAGGGCTTAAGTGGATAAAAAAATTTAACTAGACAAATTTATGTAAAAAACAAATTGACACGAAACTAAACAAAACAAATTTTTTCGTTCTGCGCATGTTTATTAAAAGCTTAACCGGTAACCTGTAAAGTCTTCTAAAGCGTCGCTTATGGAGATTTTTATGTACCGTAGTTTATCGCCATTCCACGGGAATGGAATTTTACAACGTGACATGTTGGGTATCTATTTACCCGGCAAAACATCACCTTTTATATTGTACCAAACTGTTGGGTGTTATATTGTGTTTGTGTGCACTGAAGTTCATTAAAGTGTATTTTTTCCCAAAAATCTGCATTTGAAAAACCGCTGTGCAAATACTGCGTGACATAGAAAATGGCAGCAGCATAACTTTTTTTTGCTTTAGGAAAATATAGAATGCTGATTTTTACATGTACAGTATGTGAGAAGTGTCAGAATTTGCTTGGACAGCAAGTGGTTAAATAGGTTCCTTCCCGTTACAGGACATTTGGCCAAGCATGCAAGCTGATATTTCAAGCTTCATGCTACAACTCACAGCACATATTGTGCTACCTCCTCTTTCTTCGGGTTCTTAGTTAATATGCAAGCTTAGGAAGCATATTTATGGTTCCCATGAGATAAAAGTCGGTTATGTGACTTCATAGAAGGTTAAATAAAAGCGAAAGTAATTTTTTGGACTCTGACAAACTTTGATTCCTTGATCCTCAGCTCAAGACTCTCCCTTGTCCCAGAGACACTTTGCAGCTGTTCTAGAGACAATTGCACATGATCCTTACTGACGTGTGAGTGGGATGCATGGGATGGAGGGGGCAGGAGAGAGTTTCATGACAGAAGTTGGGCTTGTCACAGAGGGGAGGTATCTGACATCACTGCCCAGGACATACAAATAGACAAGTATCAGGGCTCTCGCTCCTGTCAATTCACACCACTTCCAGGATCTTCATCCCTCCAGAGCCAAACTTCCAGGCTCTCCACATCCAAAGCTAAAAGAGCAACCATGAGTAAGTCCTATTCATCTAACCAGCGGGTGTCTTCCTACCGCCGCACCTTCGGTGGGGATTCACCATCATACAGCAGGGCCTCCTTTGGGACCAAAGGAGGTTCAACCAGCTCGGTCAGCTCTAGGGTCTACCAGGTTTCCCGTTCAGCGGCCGTCCCTAGTCTATCCAGCTTCAGAGCATCGCGAATTACCCCGGTACGGAGCTATGCCACAGATGTGCTCGACTTCAGCCTTGCCGATGCCATGAACCAAGAGTTCCTGCAGACTCGCACCAATGAGAAGGTGGAACTGCAAGAGCTGAACGACAGGTTTGCCAACTACATCGAAAAAGTACGCTACCTTGAGCAGCAGAATGCCATCCTGGTGGCCGAAGTGAACCGAATCAAGGGCAAGGAGCCAACCAGGATCAGCGAGCTGTATGAAGAAGAGATGAGGGAACTGCGACACCAGGTAGACATTGTCACCAATCAAAGGTCACGAGTGGAAGTAGAAAGGGACAACTTGGGCGATGACCTACAGAAACTGAAACAGAGGTGAGTAAGTAACACAGTAGAAGGAGAAATGGACACGTTTTCTAAGGCTAGCAGAAGGGTGGGTTGGGCTATAGGTAAAACTCTACATCTTTAGAAGGCAAAAGGGTAGTCAGATAGGGAGGAAAGTAAGGGCAAAGGAACAGGAGGGTACAGGGAGCTTATAGCTGAAGTGTAGTCAGATAAGGAGGAAAGTAAGAACCAAGGAACAGCAGGGTACAAGGAGTATATAGATAAGGGGCAGTCAGATACGGAGGAAAGTAAGGACCATGGAACAGCAGGGTACAGGGAGTATATAGATAAAGGGTAGTCAGATAAGGAGGAAAGTAAGGACCAAGGAACAGCAGGGTACAGGGAGCATATAGCTAAAGGGTAGTCAGATAAGGAGGAAAGTAAGAACCAAGGAACAGCAGGGTACAGGGAGTATATAGATAAAGGGTAGTCAGATAAGGAGGAACGTAAGGAACAAGGAACAACAGGGTATAGGGAGTATATAGATAAAGGGTAGTCAGATAAGGAGGAACGTAAGGAACAAGGAACAGCAGGGTACAGGAAGTATATAGGTAAAGGGTAGTCAGATGGGAAGAAACTTAAGGACCATGGAACAACATGGCACAGGGAGTATATAGATAAAGGGTAGTCAGATAAGGAGGAAAGTAAGGATCATGGAACAGAAGGGTATAAGGAGTATATAGGCAAAGGGTATTCAGATGGGGAGAAACTGAAGGACCAAGGAACAGCACGGCACAGGGAGTATATAGGTAAAGTGTAGTCAGATAGGGAGGAAAGTAAAGACCATAGAACAGCACAGCACGGAAAGTAAATTAAATGGAAAAAAAGTGTGTGGCCTTTAAGATTTCCATTATAAGCTAATATATTTATTACAGGTACTTTATATAGTGCTGTCAATTAACGCAGAGCTTTACACATATATTGTACATTCACACCAGTCCCTGCCCTGAAGGAGCTTACAATCTAAGGTCCCTAACTCACATTCTAAGGCCAATTTAGACAGGAGCCAATTAACCTACCAGCACGTCTTTGGAGTGTGGGAGGAAACCCACGCAGGCACAGGGAGAACATGCAAACTCCAGGCAGGTAGTGCTGTGGTTGGGATGTAAACCAACAACTCCAATGCTGCTAGGCAGAATTTCTAACCACGGAGCCACTGTGCTGTGCTAATTATTCAGTTGGAAGTAATGAAGGGTTAAACTTGCCCCTGGTGTAGTCTTAATAACTTCTGTTCTCTCATCCAAGCAGACACTGCCTCTTAAAATTCCCCCTCCCCTATAATCCATATCCTTGTGCTTGCCATATAAGGGGCTCATCCTTCCAGGAATGTGGGAGAGGATGCTCCCATCGGTGTCTTTGACTTCCCGTCCGTGACACTTCCCTGGAACTGGTGATTCTGCCCCTCCTAGGGCACTGTGTTAGGATAACCATGACCTTCTGCACAGAGTTATGTCATGTAATGTACTACTCTTTGTAACATTTCAATATCTTCAAGATTTATAGATTTGTTCCACTTGTCACACCGTTGATCTGTTTTACAAGTGGTTGCATACAGTATGACAAATAGTTTATATTTCCTTTTTTATCCAGCGCAGGTTAGACAATTACAAACATGACCGATGGCTGCACGTAACATTTATATTTGTTGCCTCCAGATTTCATAGATCATCCCTCTATAATCTCCAGAAGAACTGATTTTATAACGTATTTATTCAGCTGTTTAGTATGTGTTTGTATATTTCTACATGGTGTGGTGTTGCCGATCTATTAGGATAGACTTAACCATGTGCAAAAATAACTGCCGGAGTCAATATGCCAGGATATCATTGCTTCATAGACTGGAAAGACCATTGAAGTATATGTTAGTTAGTTTTACTTTATTTCGAACATGTAAAAAAAATAAAAATACAAAAAAATAAAAATATAAAATAAAAGAAGCAATTATTCAGTAGTAGACAATCACAAAAAAAAATAGTTACAAAAGAAGACAAAAAATATATATATAATTTAGTTTATATATCTGAAAAGGAATCTAAACCCTTATCTAAACCCATCCCTTCTCCATAATTATTAATAAACTATTCAATATCCCATCACTATAAAGTCATACAGTAATTAATAAATCAAATATACTGTAATATACTAATTACCAATAATCTAAATACACAATCATACACATATATGCATACATACAACCCTACATGCATACATACATACATGTAAACCCTCACCTTGTAAAAAAAAAAAAATACAGTTTAACCACTTCAATACCGGGCCTATTCTGGCACTCCTCTCCTACATGTAAAAATCTTTTTTTTTTTGCTAGAAAATTACTCAGAACCCCCAAACATTATATATGTTTTTTTTAGCAGACACCCTAGGGAATAAAATGGCGGTCCTTGCAACTTTTTATCGCGCACGGTATTTGCGCAATAATTTTTCAAACGCCTTTTTTTTGGGAAAAAAAACAGTTTCATGAATTAAAAAATAAAAAAACAGTAAAGTTAGCCCAATTTTTTCATATATTGTGAAAGATAATGTTATGCCGAGTAAATAGATACCTAACATGTCACGCTTTAAAATTGCGCACACTCATGGAATGGCACCAAAGTTTGGTACTTAAAAATCTCCATAGGCGACGCTTTAAATTTTTTTTACAGGTTACCAGTTTAGAGTTACAGAGGAGGTCTAGTGCTAGAATATTTGCTCTTGCTCTAAAGCACGCGGCGATACCTCACATGTGTGGTTTGAACGGCGTTTACATATGAGGGCGGGACTTACGTGTGTGTTCGCTAATGAGCGCGAGCTACCGGGGACAGGGGCGTTTTAAATTTTTTTTTTATTTTATTTTTACACTTTTTTTTACATTTAATTTTTTTTTTTGATCACTTTTATTCCTATTACAAGGAATGTAAACATCCCTTGTAATAGGAATCTATCGTGACAGGTTCTCTTTATGGAGAGATGCGGGGTCAATTAGACCCCACATCTCTCCTCCATGTACATAATGTAATGTGCATGATCTGGGGACAAAAAAAAATGTTTATTATGCCAGGAACTCCGTCCAAGTAACAGGTCTGGACAAAAATTTTAAGGTACTAAATTAGTGGACTCGATTGGCAAGAACAAAAACTCTGAAGTAAGATTATTCAGAATTTCTGTATGAACATTCCAACAAAATTCTACTGGTGTATGGCCAGCTTTACTCTTCTTTAGCTGGATAGAGTGCCGTCCATCCATCCATCTCTATGGTATTCTCACCTTCTAAACTTGGACACTTGCCATCCTGGCCTCCTATGAAGTACAAGTGCAAATAGTCAAAGCGGTCTTAGCAGTCCTCCAAGACCACACCAAGTGCACCTGTTTCAGCTGATGGGATTCATTATGCAGCAGATGGGTCTAAATGCCAGTTCTAATCTATAGAGAAATGAAAGGACCACTAGCTCATAAAACATTGTATTCTGATACCTGCATTTGGTTATTACATATAATAATTTTATTTAGTATATGATTCTTTTTTTTATGTTGTTCTCAACATTACTATGCAGATGAAGCTGCCCAGACAAACTGATAATGACATGGACTTCTGGAAAATTACAATGCTCAGTCTCCGCTCTAATTCATCCCAAAGGTGTTCTATTGGATTGAGGTCAGGACTCTGTGCAGGCCAGCCAAGTTCCTCCACCCCCAAACTTGCTCATGCATGTCTTTATGGACCTTGCTTTGTGCACTGGTGTGCAGTCATGTTGGAACAGAAAGGGGCCATCCCCAAATTGTTCCCACAAAGTTGGAAGCATGAAATTGTCCAAAATGTCTCTTCAGTGCAACCCCTGAAAAACCACCCCACACCATAATCCCCCCTCCACCAAATGATTTAGGCCAGTACACAAAGCAAGGTCCATAAAGACACGAATGAGCGAGCTTGAGGTGGAGGAACGTGACTTGCCTGCAAAGAATCCTGACCTCAACCCGATAGAACACCTTTAGGATGAATTAGAGTGGAGACTGTGAGCCGGGCCTTCTCATCCAACATCAGTGCCTGAACATTCCCATAGACCCTAGGTCAAACCATCGATCGCGGGCTACCTGTTGACCCTTCATATCTCCCAGTACCATACTCTCCTGACCCAACCCCAGTATCGTGCCCCCCTGACCCCCTATACCTTGCCCTCCTGACCTCCCTGTACCATGCCCTCCCGACCCCTACCATACACATTACTGACCTCTGTACACTGCCCTACATATTACTGACCTCTGTACACTGCTCTACATACTACTGACCTCTGTACACTGCCCTACAAACTAGGGTTGTCCCGATACCGATACTAGTATCGGTATCGGCACCGATACCGAGCATTTGCCCAAGTACTTGTACTCGGGCAAATGCTCCCGATGCTTCCGCCGATACCTGGAAGTCAGCTGTGATCGGCGCGTGGGGGAGTTACAAGCTTCTCCCTCAGCGTCTTTCAGCGGCTTTAGTGACATACAGCGGTGATCGGTCACTGCTGACTGTCACTGCATCCTCCTCCATGCCCCCTCCGTTCCTCTGTCCCCCTCCGTTCCTCTCTCCTTTTCTGTGTCTCTCCGCTGTCCCCTCCGTTCCCCTCTCCTTCTCTGTCCCCCTCCGTTCTCCCCCTCCGTTCCTCTCTCCTTCTCTGTCCCCCTCCGTTCTCCCCCTCCGTTCCTCTCTCCTTCTCTGTCCCCCTCCGTTCCTCTCTCCTTCTCTGTCCCCCTCCGTTCTCCCCCTCCGTTCCTCTCTCCTTCTCTGTCCCCCTCCGTTCCTCTCTCCTTCTCTGTCCCCCTCCGTTCTCCCCCTCCGTTCCTCTCTCCTTCTCTGTCCCCCTCCGTTCTCCCCCTCCGTTCCGCCGTCCTTCTCCTCCTTCCTTTGTGTATGGATAGAGTCAGCTGACTGTCCATTCACATAACTGAAACATTGTAATCTCCTGTGATTACGATGTCTCCGTTTATGAATGGAGAGGAGCCGCTGCCTTCGCTCCATTCATTCTCAGTGCAGCTGAGGCTGCAGAGAAAGGGACTGGGGAATCTCTATCCTCTGTCTCTTTCTCTGTCTCAAGGGGGAGATATCAGAGGTCTGTTAAGAACCCTGATATCTCACCAAAGCCCCCCAACAGGGCTGATTAAAAAAAAAAAAAAAACATATTGCAATAAAGAATAAAAAAAATATTATTGTAAAAAATTAAAATTGTAAATAAAAACAAACAAACACACACACATACACCGTTCACCCCCCCCCCCCAAAAAAAAGAAAGCACTGTTAAAAAAAAACAAAAAACAAAAAACACTGTCACGTGACATTAAAAAAAAAGTATCGGTATCGGCGAGTACTTGAAAAAAAGTATCGGTACTTGTACTTGGTCCTAAAAAAGTGGTATCGGGACAACCCTACTACAAACTACCGACCTCTGTACACTGCCCTACCTACTACTGACCTCTGTACACTGCCCTACAAACTACTGACCTCTGTACACTGCCCTACCTACTACTGACCTCTGTACACTGCCCTACAAACTACTGACCTCTGTACACTGCCCTACCTACTACTGACCTCTGTACACTACCCTACAAATTACTCACCTCTGTACACTGCCCTACAAACTACTGACCTCTGTACACTACCCTACAAATTACTGACCTCTGTACACTGCCCTACAAACTACTGACCTTTGTACACTGCCCTACCTACTACTGACCTCTGTACACTGCCCTACCTACTACTGACCTCTGTACACTACCCTACAAATTACTGACCTCTGTACACTGCCCTACAAACTACTGACCTTTGTACACTGCCCTACATACTACTGACCTTTGTACACTGCTCTACATATTACTGACCTCTGTACACTGCCCTGCATGCTACTGACCTCTGTACAATGCTCTACATACTACTTGCACTGTCCATAAATCAGCGCAGATAGCCAAGCTTGAATTTGATCAAGAAAATCAGCCTGCAGTACCAGATGTTCTGCTTTCATGATGAACTCTGGCATCAGACTTGTGGGGGTGACCAAATGTGAATGAAAGTGAATTACCCTATTTATTGGCGTATAACATGCGCTGGCGTATAACACGCACCCCAAGTTTAGGAGGGAATTTTAAGGAAAAAAATGTTTTAAGGAAAAAAACTTACATTAAATGACCATCAATGCAGCCTTATCAGTGTCCATCTGCAGCCTTGCACAGCGTCCATCTGCATGCTTGTCCAGTGTCATTTGCAGCCTTTGCAGCCTTGTCAGTGTCATTTGCAGCCTTGGTGTGAATTCCAGCCTTGCAGCCTTGGTGTCATTTGCAGCCTTGGTGTCATTTGAAGCCTTGGTGTGAATTGCAGCCTTGCAGCCTTGGTGTCATTTGCAGCCTTGGTGTCATTTGAAGCCTTGGTGTCATTTGCAGCCTTGCAGTCTTGGTGTCATTTGCAGCCTTGGTGTCATTTGCAGCCTTGCAGTCATTTGCAGCCTTGGTGTCATTTGCAGCCTTGCAGCCTTGTCAGTGCCCATCTGCAGCCTTGTCAGTGCCCATCTGCAGCTTTGTCAGTGTCCATTTGCAGCCTTGCCCAGGCTGCAGTTAAACTGCAGTGACATGTCAGTGTCACTGCAGTTTGAATATGGCGCCGCCGAGTACACAGAGGCAGTCCTGTGTATCTCGGCGGCTCTTGGCCGCTTTCGGCTCCTCTCGTAGTCCCGCCCGGGATGGGCGTGACTGTGAACGGAGCCGAACGCCGCCCATATACATAGATAGCCTCGGCTAGGTTCGGCTAGCTCCGCTCACAGTCACGCCCAGTCCCTGTGTCCATCATAGGGCGGGACTGGGCGTGACTGTGAGCGGAGCTAGCCGAACCTAGCTAGCCGAGTACACTCGGCTATCTATGTATATCGGCGGCCGTCGCTCACTCCGCTCACAGTCAGCGGGGGATCGGCGGGGATCGGCGCATAACACGCACCCGCGATTTTCCCCTGATTTTAAGGGGAAAAAAGTGCGTGTTATACGCCGATAAATACGGTACAAGTTTTTCACTAAAGCTAACTTTTAAGGTAGGCTTAAGTTTATATTTTTACAGTGACATTAGTTTTAATAGATTTTTTAGGGTTTTTATTGCTGTCTTTACTTTTTATTGGGGGCTTGCTAGTTAATGTCTTAAAAAAAAAAAGGGGGGACGCTGCACCCCGGTGATCTTTGATCTCTTTAATGTTGTCCAGGTAGATCCTTATCTCTCAAAGATTGCCTACCCCTACCCTAGACACACTCCTAAACCTTGTGGACGGCCTTCCCAGAAGATTTGAAGCTGTTATAGCTGCAAAGGGTGGGCCAACACATATACATCTTATCGCCTGACTGTCACGTTAGACATGCAGAGGTGACATTTAGGCCCTAAATGTCACCTCTACTTGTCCAACAGTCAGGCGATGAGATGTATATGCGAGTCTCTAATCTGTGGAAATGTGAGTAGCGACTGTGCACAGATGAAAGCCAAACAATGGGATTGTCTTAAAGTGTAAATGCACCAAAGATTTTGTAGGGCCCCTCAACCCTCTGTAAGGCTTTATACAGCAAAATGTTGGCTACCTCACAACCACTTGTCAGAATCCTACCGTCCAGGTCCTTGCATGCGCTGTACACCTTATACACCTATAACGATTTCATACTCCCTGCACCTGTCATACTTGGAATATAAGGCTTGTCGTTGCTCTCCTTTTGAAAATTTCTTTAGTGCTTTGAAGACCAGTTGTGGTCAAGTAACTTGATATAGGGGGCCTCAAGTGCCCACCAAAGGGCTGCACATAATATTCAGTAAATGTAAAGTGGCAGAAAGGTTTTAGAGACTGCAGATATGCAACATGAGATGATCTACTACGGTTTGCAGGTTCACCCAATAGGTGCCAAAGCTCAGAGTTTTTCCCTGGGGCCACACAGGTTGGGCACCAGGGTTCCAAACCACTGAGATTAGTCAACAAGCAGCATGGAGGCTACATAAAATTGGACCTCTTATCACTACACTGTACCTATTTATGCATAATTACGGCAGAAGTATTAACACAGTATAAACCCAACTATGCACCGCAAGACACTGTTTAATTTTGATCTCTTAGATCAGCATTGTTCACCAACAATTGTGTAGTGTGAGGGCCTGTCTGACTGTATATAAATTATGTAGGTTCTTGCATTACATAGCTATTGACAAGTGTCAAGTAGATTGTACAATCAGAATCTAATGTGTGTGTGTGGGCAGCATTAATCTAGAGCAGTGGTCACCAACCAGTGGAGAGAGAAAATGTTGGTGGTTCCCATGGGTTTTGCCCACAGATCAACACTGCGGCGAATGTATACCGTCCAATGTTGTTTCCAGTGTTGTTCTCAATACGCACTGATAGTCAATACTGTCAGCGCATTGATACCCGATGCCTCCTCTGTAGTTCCGGTGTCTTGCCGAGAAAGTTCCCCCCGGCGGATAAGGACCCCCTGTACTGCGCATGCGGTGCGCTTGCGCAGTACGAACGACTACGGAGCCGTCGAAAGTCTCCGAAATTGAACAGCTGATCGTCAGCTTTACACGGCGCCTGCGCACTACATTCTACCCAGAGTCCAGGTTCAAGCCCCACCATCCAAGTGGACATAGAGTTAGAATAAAAATATGACAAGTGAAGCGAGGCCAGGCCTGAAGCGTGGTGAGCCCGCAAGGGGCCCTGTTACAGGCGCAGTTTACAGCTGACTCACAGGTGTTCAAGCTTCGGCTATTTTTGGCGGCTCGCACTGCGCAAGTGCTGCGCCTGCGCAGTACTGGGGAGTCCTTATCCGCCGGTAGGAACTTTCTCGGCAGAACACCGGCTCCTGTAAACTCAAAGGGAGGCGCCGGGAGTAGTGAAGAGAGCTGGAGGTGAAGAAGGGGGGGACTTCCAATGACAGCACTGATCACAGTTTGTGGGAGTTTGTGGCATGGAGCTCAAGCACATGGCTGGATAAGGAGGTGAGATCCAATGATGAGATTGTGTAAGCCAGCAGTGTTATGCGGAGTGCAGGGGGGGGGGCAGAGAGCCGGAGCTTGGTGTGTATAAGGTAGCAGTGTGATCCAGATGGAGGGGGGCAGAGAGCATTGTGTGTATAAAGCATTTAAAATTCATGTTAGTGGTCTGCGGGATTCAGAATTGTGAGTTTAGTGGTCCGTGAGGTTTGAAAGGCTGGCGACCGCTGATCTAGAAGATGGTCACAGGCTTAACATGATAGTAAATTTCTGCATAGGTGTATTTGTAGGTGACAGATTCCATGTCATAGATCCCCATATGTCACATTTGAATAATCCTCGGCATTCTTGAGGGTTGCTGTCCCATGATCTGGGCCCTTTCATATCAAAGGACTAAGAAGAGACAATTATAGTTCATTAAAGTCAAACAGCTCAGAATTATTTCTCTCACATGCACTCTAATCCATCAGCTTAATTTTTTATGTTTTTAACACAACTCACTACTTTAGTGATGACATTGGATTCAGCTTATTAAAATTTCAAGTGGATCGTGCAGGAAAATGAAAAGTCTACTTACACTGCTTGGGCTTCTTCCCTTTCATACAATTCTCCAACTATTATCAGGTTAAAAATACAGCTGTAAAGAATTAAGTTGGGATAGCCTCACTCTCATTCCACCCAGCGCACCTAGGTGAGGATGACATCGCGCTCCTTCCGGCGAGATCCTCTACAATACAGAGCAGCCAAAATCTTGCAAGAAGTCACTCTTGCAATGGATTGGAGTGTCTTCTCTTGGGAAATCGCCTTCTCTGCTTTACCTTCAAATTTCCAGGAAGGGTGGTGACGTCACAGTCAGCTATGCCAAAGACAGGGGTAAGCTACCTTTTACACCTACTGTACTGACAGTAGGTGATTTGTAAAGAGGAGGGGCCTAGGCAATTTGAGTGGACTTTTCATTGGACTGCAAAGTCTACTTTAAGCAAAGTGGAAATGGTGGCCACAGCAATTAAGTTTCTTGTTTAACATTTTCAGAGACACAATAGGCCAATATGTATTCTTCTACATATTTTTGGTAAAAAAAAAAAATCACAATTAGGCCCCTTTCACACTGGGGCAGGAGGTGCATCGGTGGTAAAGCGCCGCTATTTTTAGTGACGCTTTACTGTCATTTTAGCGGCGGTATTCTGCCGCTAGTGGGGCAGTTTTACCCCCCGCTAGCGGCCAAGAAAGGGTTAAAAACCACCGCAAAGTGCTTCTTCAGAGGCGCTTTGTTGATTTCAATGGGCAGGAGCAGTATACACACCGCTCCTTCACCGCACCAAAGATGCTGCTAGCAGGACTTTCTTTACTGTCCTGCCAGCGCACCGCTCCAGACACGGCAGCGGCTGTTTCAGGTCGGTTTGCAGGCGCTATTTTTAGCGCAATAGCTCCTGCAAAACGACCTAGTGTGAAAGGGGTCTAAGCGTTTATTGATTGGTTTGCGCAAAAGTTATAGCGTCTACAAAAAAGGGGATAGATTTATGGCATTTTTTTCATTATTATTTTTTTAATAGTAATGGCGGTGATCAGTGATTTTTACCAGGACTGCGACATTGCGGCGGACAGATCGGACACTTTTTTGGGACCATTGACATTTATGCAGCGATCAGTGTATAATGCACTGATTACTGTATAAATGTCACTGGCATGGAAAGCAAACCTCCCAACATTTTGAGAACATTTATACTAATAAATGTATGTAGGCATAGGAAATGCCCACAAGTCCTTTTTTTACCACTACTATTCCTTTATATTGGCTTTTAAAATGTACAAATGCAGCAATTTAGAAATTGGATGAAAGGTTTAGCGCTGGGAAACATTTTTTGAAAGATGAAAAGTGCATTTTATATACAACTATATAGATCAGACCAAAATGAGGGACAAATGAGGAGGAATGAGGGACAAAGGAACATAGCTCCAAATCAGGGACAGTCCCCCCAAATCAGGGACAGTTGGGAGGTATGGGGAAAGGGTTTACACAAGGGGGCGATCAAGGGGTTAAATGTGTTCCCTAGGAGGTGTTTCTAACTGTGGGGGGAGAAGACTGACTGGGAGTACAGAGAGATCGCTGTTCCTGATCACTAGGAACGGACAATCACTCTGAATTCCCCTGTCAGAACGGGGATCTGTTTGTTTACACTGATAGATCCCAGTTCTGGCTCTCTGTGGAGCAATCGTGGGTGGCCGGCGGACATCGCGGCCGTCGGCCACACGCATTGCCCCCCCCGCGCTGCAGCTGTTAAAGGGACCGCCATACAGCTACAGTGATTCGTTGGAATGAGTCGACCTGCCGCCGTATAATGATGGCGGCTGATTGGCAAGTGGTTAAGTCAGGAAGGTAGGGTGATAGGCCATATTATGTACCCTTACCACCGTTTCTGGCGCTCTCCTTATCACTTTGAAGCTCCAGCCTGTTGGTGGTCCCTCTGCATCATTGCACATGGTGGGGGTACGCGCGCGACCGCAGCCATGAGCAGCTTAGAGAGGAGGCTGCAGCAACCTGGGAGACCCGACTGGAAGGGTTTTTTATTTTTTTCTGCGCCTGGATTTGGGCTTAAGCCCCCAGTTCGCACCGCTACTTCAGCGTGTTTTCAAAGCCGCACATCAGTGTGATTTGCGTTGACAATATTATTGCGACTTCCTACAACAGAAGTCTATGCAAGTCACAATGAAATTAGCAAAAAAAAAAAGTGCAGGAACCTTTTTCAAAGTCGCTGCGACATGAGTCACAGTTATTGGAATAGTTCCATTGCCGACAGTGTGGTGCGAATTGTCATGCGGTTTGGAACTGTCAAATCGCAAGACAA
Organism: Lithobates clamitans; assembly: GCA_037952925.1. Lineage (NCBI taxonomy): Eukaryota > Metazoa > Chordata > Amphibia > Anura > Ranidae > Lithobates > Lithobates clamitans. The sequence continues at coordinate 169,386 of JBBGZY010002098.1, read as the reverse complement.
ATTGCACCAGTGTGAATGGGGGCTTTAATTACAACTCCACAGTAAGGAAATATAATGGATAGAGGACAGACAGTTTAGCATAAGAAAAAAAGATAATGAAATAATATACTGTAGTCTGCCTGAACTTTACGTCTCCCTCTCCATATCACTGGTGCATGAAGTGGTCATTGGACACTATAAATGCCCCCCCCCCCCCCCCCGGCTCTTTGCAGCAAATGCAGCGTAGCAGAGACATTACAATTACCAAGTAACAAATGTGATCTGGTGTCAGAACAACAGCTGGCAACTATTTATACCAATAAGCCATGTGCTGTATTCCATCTGACATATCAGAAGGACAAATATATACTGTGACTGTCCTACACCAAGGACAAGGACCAGCAGACATGGAAAGCGACAGAACGCAGAGATCAATCCGCCATGAGTCTTCTGACTTTTGCTAACCTGATTCCTTCTGATTAGTTGTTACAGTTTTCAGTGGCAGCCGCATTATTAGTCTTTGGATCGACCTATAAAATCATTTTGATAGTCACTCAGACCTTCAAGTGGTTGTAAAGGTTCGTTTTGTTTTTTTTAAATAATAAACATGTTATACTTACCTGCTCTGTGGAAGGGTTTTGCACAGAGCAGCCCAGATCCTCCTCTTCTGGGGTGCCCCATCGGCGCTCCTGGCTCCTCCTCTTCATCGGGTGCCCACGCGGAGACCCGCATTCCCCAGGGACAACCTTGCAGGCGCGCTCACGAGTCCCGCTGCTGCTTTCATTGGCACAGACACCAGGACTCGGCCCCGCTCCCCCTGCGTCACTGGATTTGATTGACAGCAGCTGGAGCCAAGGGCTCCTGCTGCTATCAGTCTATTCAATGAAGATGGGGACAGCGGCTGGAGCCACTGGGCTCGTGCTCGGCGCTGGACCGAACGTATAGCTCCCAACTGTCCCTGCTAAAACAAAAACCAAGCCAAAAATGGTGTGTAAAACCAAAATGAAGAAGATATGATAAGTGTACCTGGGGAAGATTGAGACCCCTAAGAAAGGAGAGAGGTCCTAAATGCTGTGAAATCTAGTATATGCAGAGCCTCGAGTACCCAGGCCACCCAGGAAGACATCCATATATCACCACCCCGGGACCGCCCACCAACGTCACACCCTGTGGCAGGGGAGGAGGAGCGCCGCAAGTCGGACAGGGAGTGTCCGGCCAGACGGCACATAGAGTACTCCCCTGTTGCCCACGAGCATGGAAACAACTGCTTATGCGTGACGGCGCCGCTGAGGGGACGCGCACGCATATCGTGAATGCGTGGCGTTGACGCACAGTAGCATTGTGTCCCCCCCCAGAGAAAGATACCTGGGGAGGAAGGAGACCCGTAAGGCGCGTCACAGCTCCCGGACTGGGAGAAAAAACAGACGGCATAACAGTCCCACCAGCACAACACGGCCAACAACATAATAGCCAATTAAGTATCTACTTCAATGATAGTTAATGAATGGCAATAAGGGATAATATAGATAGAAAAGGATATTATGAATAATAAATGTTGATCAAAGGTAAACTATTAAAAACAGGGGAGGTTTCACAATAGGTAATTGAGAGCAGTAAAGATAATCAAATTCAACTAGTAGAGCAATGGCACATGCTACCATCCCTATGCATATGCAGAAAAGAAGAGGAGGGGTTTTTAGGGACTTTGAGGAAATCATGACCTGGTAAGGTCACACATTTCCATCCCTAGGGACTTTAAATGAAATAATGACCAACACCCTTTGAGGAGTTGTGCATGGGCGAGGAGCCAATTCGGAAATCTCTTTCTCATTCTAATGCCCCGTACACACGGTCGGATTTTCTGACGGAAAATGTGTGATAGGACCTTGTTGACGGAAATTCCGACCATGTGTAGGCTCCATCACACATTTTCCATCGGATTTTCCGACACACAATGTTTGAGAGCAGGATATAAAATTTTCTGACAACAAAATCCGTTGTCGGAATTTCCGATCGTATGTACACAAATCCGACACACAAAGCGCCACGCATGCTCAGAATAAATAAAGAGATGAAAGCTATTGGCTACTGCCTCGTTTATAGTCCTGACGTACGTGTTTTACGTCACCGCGTTCAGAATGATCGGATTTTCCGACAACTTTGTGTGACCGTGTGTATGCAAGACAAGTTTGAGCCAACATCCGTCGGAAAAAATCCTAGGATTTTATTGTCGGAATGTCCGATCAATGTCCGACCGTGTGTACGGGGCATTACAATATCTTACTGTCCCATACGTCCCAACAGGACCCCCCCATACTTGAGGAAGTGGGAGAGAGATCTTAACATTATGTTTACAGAAGATCAAAAAGCCCGAATCCTCTTCTTTGCACATAAATCATCTTTATGTAGCAAATACCAAGAAGTTACCTACAAAATTCTGACGCGATGGTACAGGACACCCTCGGTGCTGGCATCCATATTCCCGGAACACAGCCCCCTATGTTGGAGATGTGGCACACAGAACAGCACATTAATTCACATCTTCTGGGATTGCCCGGCCTTGACTCCTTTCTGGAGACAGGTTTTGGGAATCATTCACAAACTCACTGATGTGGCTCTTCAGAACAATCCAGCGGCAGTACTCCTGAATCTGACTCCGATGTCCAGTAAGCGTTACCGCAAATCTTTGCTGAAACACCTTTTGAACGCGGCTAGGGCGTGTGTCCCCAGCATGTGGAAGCAGCAGCCCCCTCCGACAGTGACACAATGGTTTAGCAGGGTCTGTGATATTCAGCGAATGGAACGCCTTACAGCTGCTCTCAGGGAAAAAGAGGAAAAACATGGAACCCGTTGGACACATTGGGATCTGTTTCGCTTTTCAGACGAATACAACTCTTATACATAGGTATCCAGTCCCTAGATGCATCGGGGCCGCGGGTCGTCGGCCTCGCCAGAACCCTATACCCACCCCCCCTTTCTTCTTACTTTCTCATTTCTGTTCCTCCTTATTTCTATTCCTCTCTACCTCCTTTGGCACCACTAGTGTCCTTTACCTTTTTCCCCCATTAATAATGGGGGGGGGGGGACCCTCGGATTGCAGTGTCCAATTTTGGTACCACTCCTATGTTCGTAGGATTGAGAACCATAATTTTTATATAATGCAATACATAGAATTAATTCACCATAAGATAGCAGAGCGCTATTTGGCCAATAGATATAGACTGGTATTACCCCTCGGGAAGTCAATTAGTTAGTTACATTGCATTGTTGGTGCACCCTCATTTGAATTATGCTTAGTTTATGTTTATTACCGTATTTATCGGCGTATAACATGCACTTTTTTCCCTTTAAAATCAGGGGAAAGTCGCAGGTGCGTGTTATACGCCGATCCCCTGCGATCCCGTGGTGTCAAAACTTCAAAATCGCCGACTGCGATTTGAAAATGGCGCCGCCGGCGCCGAAATACACAGAGCCGGTCCTCAGCTCTTTCCGGCGGCTCTCGTTCACTTTTGGCTCCACTCGTAGTCCCGAGCGGAGCTATCCGAACCTACTCGGCTAGGTTCGGATAGCTCCGCTCGGGACTACGAGTGGAGCCGAAAATGAACGAGAGCCGCCGGAAAGAGCCGAGGACCGGCTCTGTGTATTTCGGCGCCGGCGGCGCCATTTTCAAATCGCGGTCGGCGATTTTGAAGCCCAATATGGCAGGGACAGGGGATCGACGGCTGCAATGGGGCAAGGCTGCACTGGGGAAGGCTGCACTGGGGAAGGCTGCACTGGGGAAGGCTGCACTGGGGAAGGCTGCACTGGCAAGACTGCACTGGGGAAGGCTGCACTGACAAGGCTGCACTGGGGAAGGCTGCACTGGGGAAGGCTGCACTGGGGAAGGCTGCACTGACAAGGCTGCACTGGGGAAGGCTGCACTGACATGGCTGCACTGACAAGGCTGCACTGGGGAAGGCTGCACTGACATGGCTGCACTGAGAAGGCTGCAATGATGGGCATTTAAATGTAAGTTTTTTTCCCTTCAACTTCCCTCCTAAAAGTTTTTTTTCCTTAAAATTCCCTCCTAAATTGGGGTGCGTGTTATACGCCGGCGCGTGTTATACGCCGATAAATACGGTATTTAACTTCGGATAGAGGGCACTCTCTTCTGTGCTGATGGATAAATCAAGCCGGAATCGTTAGCCTATGACATCCTGCCCCAATAGTACATTTCAGTGGAACCATGCCTGCTGTTCAGCCAATATAAACTTGAATTTCTTTTATTTTTTGTGTGAAAAACTACTAAAAGAAACAGATAACTCTCATGTTGTATTGTTGGTTTAATCGTATATCTGCACTCCTTAAATAAAGATAAAAAAAAAAAAATGAAATAATCACCTGGTAAGGTCATGTATTTCCATCCCAATCTAAGTCATGAAAAGGTTTGGTTTTTTTTGGCTAAAGGGGGAGGGTGGGACTTTATATGAAGCATGTGACAGCAAGAAGGTAGTAGGGTGATCGTAAAGGAATTTATTCACATAATGCTGGAGCATGCACGTTACAATCGCAAAATGCATACAAACATATGATACATAGATAAATGATAAAATATAAACATACATTGTAATGTTGATACAAATGATGGATTAGTAACAAGATAAAAAGGTTAAGCAATGATAGCTCAAGGTACAACCTTAATAAAATTCCCTAGTTCACCACAATCGAAGTTGAGTAAAAATATAATTTAAACGGTAGTGCCTGCAGGACCTAGGGCCTCACTGAACCTGTGGGGGGGTGAATATTGGTAGAGATGTGTGAGATCTATGTATGGAAAGGTTCAAACACGGCGAATGATGGCTCAACACGTTTCGTGGCTTCCATGCCACTCGTCAGGAGCAAGCACGTGGTATCTGAAAGGATATTGAAATAAGTAAAGGCAGAAAAGGGGCAAGGACAATTGTAATTGAGGAGCGAGGTGTGTGGACCCCCGCCGGTAATATATGGATACTTACTGGGGTTCTGTGTAATGATGGTGTAGTGGCGGCACACCGCAAGCCATCCAGGGTACCCCCAACCGGGAGCTGCGGCGGGGGGGGCCCCGCAGAGACGGAACAGGCGCCAACCAGGGCAGGCATGGGAACCGAGGCATATCTGTGGGAAAAGTGAAGGAATGATTGTACGAGATGTGATTGGAGTGCTGGGAAGTGAAGGTAAGAAACTGGAGGCAAGGGAAAAGAGAAGGAAACAGGGACCCCACAGAAGATCAGTGAGGTAGGGAAAGGACAGTGAGGGACATAGGAGGAAATGGGCAGACAACCGGGGGGTTGGCCAGTAGTGGTAAAAGATGGGGAGATTGGACAAAACAAAAACCAAGCTAAAAACGGTGTGTAAAACCAAAATGAAGAAGATGTGATAAGTGTACCTGGGGAAGATTGAGACCCCTAAGAAAGGAGAGAGGTCCCAAATGCTGTGAAATCGAGTATGTGCAGAGCCTCGAGTGCCCAGGCCGCCCAGGAAGACGTCCATATATCGCCACCCCGGGACCGGGGGGGGGGGAGCGCCACAAGTCGGACAGGGAGTTTCCGGCCAGACGGCACATAGAATACTCCCCTGTTGCCCACGAGCATGGAAACAACCGCCGAGGGGACGCCGCACGCATGCGTGAATGAGTGACGTCGACGCGCAGTAGCGTTGTGTCCACCCCCCCCAGAGGAAGATACCTGGGGGAGGGAGGACACCCGTAAGGCGCGTCACAGCTCCCGGACTGGGAGAAAAACCAGACGGCATAACAGTCCCACCAGCACAACGTGGCCAACAACATAATAGCCAATTAAGTATCTACTTTAATGATAGTTAATGAATGGCAATAAGGGATAATATAGATAGAAAAGGATATTGTGAATAATAAATGTTGATCAAAGGTAAACTATTAAAAACAGGGGAGGTTTCACAATAGGTCATTGAGAGCAGTAAAGATAATAAAATTCAACAAGTAGAGCAATGGCACATGCTTCCATCCCTATGCATATGCAGAAAAGAAGAGGAGGGGTTTTTAGGGACTTTGAGGAAATCGTGACCTGGTAAGGTCACACATTTCTATCCCTAGGGACTTTAAATGAAATAATGACCTGGTAAGGTCATGTATTTCCATCCCAATCTAAGTCATGAAAAGGGACCCTCTAAAAAGAGGGTATCCGCTCCCCCCCCCCCCAAAAAAAAATGACATGCCAAATGTGGCATGTCAGGGGGTCACCTTCCCTTAAAGCGGAAGTTCCATTTTTGGGCGGAACTCCGCTTTAACTGTGTGAAAAAAAACATGGGATTATGGGTAAATCTTATACACATAAACCCGTGTTTTTTTCCTTGTAGTGAAGAGGGCTAGAAGGGAGCATTTGTCTTTTAGATACACGCCCCCTTCTATGACACTGCAGTGAGAGGACAGCCTCCACTGCAGCATTTTTTTGTGCACTCAACCTTTCTTGTTTACATAAGGGCTCCTGTGTGTAATGTAACCCCTGACACTTGCTGGTTTTTGTCAGGTTGCCTGATTATACATCTGCTACCAGCTGGACATGGAGGAGACCAGCTTGGTGGTGCAGTTGGTGAAACCCGAGAGCTCTGCACACCCTGGGGTCACCAGGACTGGGGCGAACATACAGATAGATGTACATATCCTTGGCTGGGTTCCAGTGGGACATAAAGAGCAGTTGGAACTGCCAGATTCCTATATAAGAGGCTCTGCAAGAATGAATTCTAGAAACTGCACCAAAAGAAAAAATAAACTTTAGTGATGTTGCCATAGCAACCAATTATGTACCTTTTTACATGATAAGTATGGAGGCAACCATTGCTGAGCACCTTCTGAAAAATCCGTGACCTTGAGCTGGTGAGGTCTGTTTGTAGTCTAACGGCTCAGAAAATCGGGTGAACGTTGTTTGTGTACACAACTTTCGACAGCCGGTTCTGACCTTCCGAATCAAAATTTCCAAAGGGACAAACTCCCAAAACATTTTTTTGTACAGGAACAGAACAAAAACTATTTTAGAAGAAGGAAAAAAAGGACCACTAGGTTGGAGTTTAAAGTCAGATTGGACCACATTATTTATTTAAAACAATAATCCAAATTTTTGTTATAGACAAAAAAATATAAAAACAAGAAATATACTATTTCTATACTAAGTGCTATTTAAAAACATGTGTGTATATATATATATATTAGAGAGAGAGAATATGGGCAACAAGGGCCCAATACTTTGGATATGTTGTTGTTATATAATATCAGGTAAGTGAGCCCCTGTGCGTCAACATGTTTCGTTGATCTGCTTCCTCAGGACATAAAAGGTGGAATGAGGGAGAAACAGGTCTCACTGTACAAAACATTTCTTTTACATACATGAAAGTCATATTTCATTGCATATATTTTGACATACAACGACCAATATGCATTGTAAATGCATCAAGTGCAGTATACATCATGACTAAACACATTTATATTCACCTTGTCTGGATATGACTACACATGCCTTAGAATCTCCCTGGTTGGGCACTGGAGCATTGTTTCAAGTCACATGTATGGATGTGGCAAGGGAGTGATTCTTGTAGTTGAATCAATAATTTTCCTTTAACCAGTTCAGGTCCACCCTATAGCAGTTGTACCAAGTGTCACTATTACTCATAGCAACCTAGTGTATCTATTGCCCATAGCAACAAATCAAGTGTCATTATTACTCATGGCAACCTAGTGTAGCTACTGCCCATAGCAACCAAACAAGTGTCACTATTACTCATAGAAACCTAGTGTAGCTAATGCCCATAGCAACCAATCAAGTGTCAATGCTACTCATAGCAACCTAGTGTAGCTATTGCAAATAGAAACTAATCAAGTGTCACTGTTACTCATATCAACCTAGTGTAGCTATTGCCCATAGCAACCGATCAAGTGTCACTATTACTCATAGCAACCTAGCGTAACTATCGCCTATAGCAACCAAGCAAGTGTATATAAATCACAAACAGCAACCAACCAAGTGTTCCTGTTGCCCATAACAACCATCCTTTGAATGTACAAGGGATTGTACTGCCTGTTGTATGCTTTGGTTCTGTTTTCTGTACACCAGTTTTCTGACTGTGTTCCTGGGGGACAGATCCAGTTCTGACACTGACCACTTGTTCACAGCACCCGCTGGGACATGAATCTTCCACCTTCCCATAGGCCAGGCCAGTCTCCGCACCGCACACTCACACCACCGTCATTGGAAGGCCTGTGAGCTCCATAACATGACAGTGAGGAAGAGCAGAGTCCTCACAATGTAAATCTCCCTCAGCCTGTGCTCCCTACATGGCCAGCCGGGGGGGACATTTTCCCACCAGGAATATAAAACATTCGGCAGGATGAGCTCATGCCCATTCCTAACATAAGGAGGAAGCTGCCATCACCATAATAGGAGAACAGTAGCGGATATGTTTTTAGTGATAGTGCTGCCATCACCCCCCCTGTCTCATCTAGCATGTTAATGAAGATATAAACCCAATCAGTAAAATGATAGTCCAATCCCTGCATTCCATTTTTTTGAATCTGCAGCTTTTATTTAAAAAAAAATACACGGTGATCCTGCCATAACTATCCTTCCTGGTATAGGGTGACAACTCTCTTTCTATTGTATGTCAGTATTGTCACCCTGTCACATGCCCTTCTGGTGGAGGCGTTGATGTACATTGCGCAGGCATGGTCCACCGTTGTCACCATGAAGAAGCCGGCCCAGGGCCATAATGTGCAGATGATGACTGTAGACAATAAGTGGCTGGCAGGGGCTGTAGGGGGGGGGGGGTTCTGATGTGATAGGGGACCCCATCTTAGACTGGGGCGCGTCGAAATCTTGCATATTCTCAAAGGGTGCTTTGAGAAACACTTTTATAAGGCACTGCTAGGTTTTATCTGCAAAGAAATACCGGTATCAAGAAGAATCCTGACACCTTATGTACCTACACTATATTGTCAAAAGTATTGGGACGCCTGCCTCTTCACACACATGAACTTTAATGTCCTATGCCTACATACGTTTGCTAGTAGGTGTCCCTCATTCCCATCTCAAATTGTTGGGAGGTATGGTGGTGGCACCCTTCAGAACTCAGTAGATATACTTAGCAGGTCAACCTTGGTTGAGAGGGGGTCCTAGACCGAGTCAGATGATTACTCTTCCAAGCTGCCACATTGAGCATGTGCATTGAATTATGTCATGTGATATATGCGTATGTTGACACCAACACTTACCAACCCTGTGCTTCTCCCAGGTTGCAAGAAGAGATTCAGCTTAAAGAAGATGCAGAGAATAACCTGTCAGCCTTCAGAGCGGTAAGTTATCCTTCCACATCTAGCATGTCATTCAAAAGAGAGGCCCGGAGCCAGCCCAAAAGACATAGCGGAGGGCCGGGCATGACAGGGGTTAAACGGGCGTAGGAACAAGGAGGAGAAAGAGGAGAGCGGTGGGGGGACGGACATGGGGCAGAACCTTGGAAGGGGAAGTGATGTGGCACGAGGAGAGAGGCGGCCTCAGTCGAACAGAGCGAACGGAGCAGCTTCCCACCCTCCCGCCCTACTTGTTGTGGTCATTTTTCCTGTTGGAGTTGGGGGGGACTGGAGCATCCCCGAGGAAAAGTGGTGCACTTGGCGGGGTGCAAGGTCCTTTCAGGTCACGTGGGCACTTAAAAGTTATGGTGTAGGGCCCCACCTGAGGTACGGCTCCCAGTTGGTACGGGTACCAGCTAGTTGTCTCTGAGTCTGTGGTTCACGACTGGGGGCCTTAGAAGGGACTAGCAGGTACGGTTCTGGCATTGGGACCTTGGGCTCCATTATTGTCAATAAAGCTGATGTTATGTTTAAAAAGGTTATTTATATGTTAATAATTGGATATTTTTATATATTTGGTTAATAAAACGGCTGCTACAGCCAATTTACCCCAGTTATGTGTGGCTTGGTCATTAGAGGTAAAGGGGGGGTGGGTCATTGGCATAGCAGGTAACAAGCCATGGTTAATAGGCATGCTCACACATGGTAAGAAAATTGTGCTTTACAGCTCCACAAAGCTCTCGTAACTATAGGCTAATATAAGTATTATACCTGCCTGGTGTATATTGTTTATTTTATCTGTCCACAATCCCTTGCAAAGCAGAAATCAGATGGAGAGTTGAAGGGCCTGCACACGGTACCAGTCAGGCTCTATTGCTTTGCACGATGTTTTCAGGCACTGGGGGGCTGGGGGTAGGGAGGAGGTATTTAGCCTGCTTATTGGAAGAGTGGAGTACAGAGAGGACCTCAACAGTGTGGTAATGCTTGCTCATAGTTCAGGTGGTGAAGCTGCAGATCTACTACAGCAAATAGTGGTGTCTTCCTGATGACTCCAGAGCGGTGATGGCAAGCCTTTTTGAGCCAGAGTATCCAAAGTGTAACACGTGTACCGAGCGGCCTGTCATAGATCACGTGACTGCATCCAGAGGACAGGTGTGTGTTGAACAGTCAGCACTCCTCCTAATATATGGTGGGTGGGGGGTATTAAATGCCACTAAAGATCACTTCTACAATGGAAGAAAGCAACCTGATCTCCAGGAATCATTACAACCAGACATCCCATAATATACACTGATTGGAATCCCAAAGTCTATACAATCATCAGAAAAACTAGGAAGCCTAGAGGACAGAACTCAGCTCACCCCACCATATCTCCGATCCCACCTGGTCCGCTACAGTAATGGCCCCTCTAGGAGTCTCCGTCCTCCCCAGTAGGTGCAGTTCCCTCTCCCCTCTCAACTGTGCTCCCCGCCCCAAACATAGACTCTGGAACGCGGTGCGGCTTTGAGCGTGGCGACAGGCACGATGATGTCACTGGACGAGCCGCGACTCGTTTCCGAGCATGCGCACTGGCCGGTCAGTGTCCGCCCCTTTCTGAGTTTCGGCTGCCGGAGCTACTTAGCTCGCATGCCCACAGAGAGGGCCAGCTGTGGCACGCGTACCATAGGTTCGCCATCACTGCTCTAGAGTGTGGCAAGAGAATGTAAATAAAAAGTGTGTCCAGTAGAAAGTATTCCGGCATGTAAAAACAACTACAAGTTTAGCTGTGTGTTTTGTAAACTGTGTTTAACTGTTTAATTGGAGTTCCATGTGTTGCTGTCTAAAGACTTGCCAATTTACTGACTTTTTCAGGATGTAGATGCCGCTACCCTGGCCCGTATTGATCTGGAGAGACGCATCGAGTCTCTGCAGGAGGAGATTGCATTCCTAAAGAAGATTCACGAAGAGGTAAGACTTTGCATAGAATGGAATGGTTGGAACTTCTTCATATGCCACTTCGAGGGACAGGGATAGGGGATTATGGGGGTACAAGCAGTATTCCCATTCTGGGCCCACCTCTGATGGATCGTTTGGGGGTCTGGACCCGGCAGGGCTGTCTGTGGGTGTCCTCCCTGCTACTAATTTTTGCGTAGCACCAGTACAGTCAGCTATAAAGGCTCCGCTCGACTTGTTAGCACTCTGTGGGGCTAGGAAGCACAGAAAACCAAACTGAGACAATGGCATGGGTAATGATGACAGCTTGACAACACCCATGCCCAGAAAATTGTCTCTAATCTATTCTTCTCTGCCTCTGAGTCCTGAACATTGACAGTCACACAGGTTGGTGGGGGGTTGGTGGTTAGGGGGCCCAGTCAGCTAGGCTAAATGAGACCCCTTAGATTTTCAGTGGTGGCCCTGGTCCTCATGGAGGAGATTCATGTTCTGGCTGACACCTGTTATCAGGGTAGAAAATGAGGGGAACGCAGATAGCAATAAAATCCAGACAACCTGCTTTTGTCCACTAGAAAACATTTTTAATGCAGGGTTCCTCCTGGAGGGATTCCCCCTCTCTTCCTCTCACATCAAACAGATGGGAGAGAGGACAGATCCCCCAAACCGGGATACAGAAAGCTATAAGAAGTTGACCTCTACCACTAACCTTTCCCGTCTCAATCTAAAACTAAAAAACTTAGCTGGAGTTGGAATGCGCCAACAAGACTTGAGGCTTGTTTTGCCAATTCAAACCATGGACCTTGCATAGAACTTTTCAGGTTCTCAGATAACATCTCTTGTGTCTTCACAGGAAATCCGCGATCTTCAGGCACAACTTCAAGAGCAGCACGTGCAGGTAGAGATGGATATTGCCAAACCAGACTTAACTGCAGCTCTCAGAGATATCCGCGCACAGTACGAGAACATTGCCGCCAAGAACGTCTCCGAGGCTGAAGAATGGTACAAATCCAAGGTATGAAAATGTAGAGGTTGTGGTACCCCTGAAGGGGCCGCTGATGGATGGTGATGAAACTTGATAAAAGCATACTCACTGTACCTCTCCTGATAACAGCAACACAGGTGATGATGATGACGACCAGGGTTCTTTTCCGGATTGTCTTGGAGACAGTCTAGGAGATGTCTTTTTAGGTTTTAATGCTGATAAAACGTGTAACTGAGGAGGGGTGTAGGGCATGGGATACTCCGATAAGTGTTCTAACGTTCCAAAGAGGACATTAACTTCACTGTCCTATAGCGCTTCTTGATCCCTGAGGTTAGAAGGAATGGCCAAATCAGGGACACTGTAAAGTCTTACCTGTAAAGCTACACTGGCCCTTGTACACTTAAAGCACAAACATCATCTGGATCAGCAAATAGTCTTTTACTCACAAGGTCAACGAATAGATGCCCAGCCTTAGCTTCCTGCTGTCTTCTAGTAAAGTGTTAGTAGACTAGATCAGGGTTTCTCAACCAGGGTCCTCCAGAGGTTGCTAGGGGTTCATTGAACAATGAGCAATTTCTGCCTCTCAGATAAGTATCTACTGAAATCATTGATCTTTTTAGCTATCTGTAAGGGGGCAATTCTTCTCACTGACCATCACACTAATGTATCATGAGTTGTAGATATAGTAATTTAGTAGATGTAGATCGGCAGCAAGGCCTTCAGAGATGGCAGCTTTCCTAGCTGGTGAATCTCTTAGGCCAGATATGTAGGGCTGTATACCAGCACATGCTAGACCCCAAAGAGGCTTCTGGGTCTAGCAGCATAGGCAGTTCCGCAGCAGCTTCTCAGGCCTAAGCGTGAGGCAAAAGAGCCAGCACATAGACTCTCCAAATATTAATAGTCTACCCAATCATGCCCCAGTGGCTTGAATCTTCTACTGGAATGGCTGGGGGGGAAAAATGAATATTTATAACTCAGATTGGCAGGGAAACCTACTGTATATACCAGGGTTGCACCGATACCCTTTTTTTAATCGGCAAGTACAAATACTGATACTTTCGGTCAAGTACTGGTCAGTACGTTGCAGTGTAATTTGCGCCCATACAAAATGAATGGGATCAAATTGCACTGCAAAGAATCGCAACCCAAATCTAAAAAAAAAATCTTCAAAAAGTGTATGGTGTCTCTTTAACAAAAATTACATCTGAATTAGTGTGACTCGGTGTTGTTCTATCACCCAATCTGTATTGTTCTTTCACCCAATCTGTATTGTTCTTTAACCCAATCTGTATTGTTCTTTCACCCAATCTCACAGCAGTTTCTAATTACAGGTAACGGACCTCAACCAAGCTGCACAGAAAAATACTGATGCTTTGCGCCAGTCCAAGCAAGAACTCATGGAATATCGCCACCAGATTCAGTCCTACACCTGTGAGATTGACTCCCTTAAAGGCACAGTAAGTTCTATACCCAAAGTTGGCCGTTACCGATACTGAGCTTACAGTATATGGCTTCCTCTCAGGCTAAAACAGGGTCTCTTTATTCTCAGAATGATTCCCTGTTGCGCCAGATGCGGGACCTGGAGGAGAGGTTCTCAGGAGAGGCAGCTGGCTACCAGGATTCCATCTCAAGGCTAGAGGACGAAATCCGCAATCTCAAGGATGAGATGGCAAGGCACCTCCGGGAATACCAGGATCTGCTGAATGTTAAGATGGCACTGGACATTGAGATTGCCACATACCGTAAACTGTTGGAAGGAGAGGAGAGCAGGTAAGATGCGCAAAACATGACTTAGTACTTGCTGGAGAAACCCATGTTGGCAAGCACAGTGGTAAGACGTTTCTTGTAGTTGGCTACCAGGTTTGAACACATCACAGGAGGGATTTTGTCCCACTCTTCTTTACAAATCTTCTCTAAATCCTTAAGGTTTCTTGGCTGTCGTTTGGCAACTCGAAGTTTTAACTCCCTCCATAAATTTGCTACAGGATTAAGGTTTGAAGACTGGCTAGGCCACTCCATGACCTTAATGTGCTTCTTTTTGAGCCACTCCTTTGTTGCCTTGGCGATATGTTTTGGGTCATTGTCATACTGGAACACCCATCCACCACCCATCTTTAGTGTTCTGGCCGAGGGAAGAAGGTTCTCATCCAAGATTTTAGAATACATGGCCCAGTCCATTTGCCCCTCAATGCAGCAAAGTCGGCCTGTACCTTTAGTAGAGAAACAGCCCCAAAGCATAATGTGTCCACCTTCATGCTTGACTGTAGGGATGGTGTTCTTAGGGTCATTGTCAGCATTTTTCTTCCTCCAAACACGGCAATTCGAGTTAATGCCAAAGAGCTCCATTTTGGTCTCATCTGACCACAACACTTTCTCCCAATCCTTTTCTGAATCATTTAGATGTTCATTGGCAAACTTCAGACAGGCCTGTACATGTGTCTTCTTAAGGAGAGGGACCTTGCGGGCGTTGCAGGATTTCAGTCCATGGCGGTGTATTGTGTTACCAATGAGTTGTTTGGTGACTGTGGTCCCAACTGCCTTGAGATCATTAACAAGCTCCTTCCGTGTAGTTCTGGGCTGATCCCTCACTTTTCTCATGATCATCCTTACACCATGAGGCGAAATCTTGCATGGAGCTTCAGACCGAGGACGATTGATGGTTATTTTGCATTTCTTCCATTTGTGAATAATCGCTCTGAATTTCTGAATAACAAAAAAATTGTCTGAATTTTGATTCGAAATGAAACAAACCGTACATGTCTAGAAATAAGCATACTTACGTTGATCCAAACTGTACCAATATAACTTTGGCATAAAATTCATAACTAAACGTCAGCTTAAAAAAGATAATGTTTTCCAATAGTTTGTGACTGCTGTATAAAGTAATTTAAGCCTCTGCCAATTCTGTGTTTTAGGATCAGTCTTCCTATCCAGTCATATTCTGCACTGAGCTTCAGAGGTAAGTGTAACAAGATAAAATTATTATTAGTGTAAATGTCATGAATAATAAAAAAAAAACACAGACTAAAGCCAAAGCCAAAAATTTAATATTTTGCAGCTTACCGATCATTAGATGTGGTGGCTGCATTCGTTTTCTTTGCTTAGGCTTTTTCCTTCTGTTTTCACCTGGTGATCCAGGCAGTAACACACCTCCTATGTATCTCCTTTTCTGGCTACATATCAGGAAAGATTGCAAAATAGCAACACCATTTCTCTTGCGAAAGTTGTATAAAACTGGGTGGCCAACAAGAGTTGTAAATCTCCCTTTTGATCTTTGTGTTTCTTATCCACCACTATTAATAAAGATTGCCTGTGAGTGTAATTATTATTTCATGCCAACACCATATTTCATGTGCGTTCCTCCAGAGACCAGCCCAGAGCAGAGATCATCATCTGAAGTTCACACCAAAAAAACTGTCATGATCAAAACTATTGAGACCCGGGACGGAGAGGTGAGACAAACCCAAATGAAATGATCAAAATTCTCCCAGTTCTAAACTGTGCTTGTTATATATGGCAAACATAGAGAATTTATTGTATAGAATCAGCTTCATCCATTTGTATGGTCCGGATCTGGAAGAACCTTTGGAGTTGATTTACTATAGGCAAGTAGACTGTGCACTTTGCAAGGGCAGTTGTTCCAGAGCTTAGTAAATGAGCAAAAGCTCTGCTGACTTCCATCATCCAATCATGTGCAAGCAAAAATACTGCTTTTTAATTTTCCTTGCATGCTATTGGGTATTCTTTGTAAAGTGAAGCTTTACCTAATTTACTAAGCTCTGGAGTCTGTTTGTCTTTAGTAAATCAACCCCCACAGTGAATGGTGGTCTGCTATACAGCAGTATTTCATTACGCCTAAAACTGCTTTATATATTTCAGTTTTTGGCAGATGCTGGAGAGTTAAAGGAAAACTTCACTTTTACAATGTCGTAACGTTATCCTTTAAAGCACTCCACCAACCTCCTTAATGTAGCTGAGATATCTCAATACTTATATTCAGCCCTGCTCTGGAGATCTGGGCCCGAAAGCCTTTCTAGAAAAAAGTCCAGAACCTATTGAGCATGTGCACCACTTGTCATATCCTTCTTATGGATGGAGCTATACCAGCTATTCCCAACCAGGGTTCCTCCAGAGCAGGGGTCTCAAACTGACGGCCCTGCAGCTGTTGCTAAACTACAAGTCCCATGAGGCATTGCAAGCATGACAGTTACAAGCATGACTCCCTCAGGCAGAGACATGATGGAGACTTGTAGTTTCACAACAGCTAGAGGGCCGCTAGTTTGAGACCCCTGCTCCAGAGGTTGTTAGGGGTTCCTTGAGCAATGGGCGCGTTCTGCTTCTCAGATGAGTACCACTGACACCAATGATCTTGTAGAGTTTCGAAAGGGTGGGAATCTTTCTATTGACCGCAAATGTAAGGAACATTCTTCCTAGTGATCATCAAGATACTGTACCATGACCTGTAGATATAGTAATTATTAGCAGGGGTTCCCTGAGCTTGGAAGGTTTTTTCAGGGGTTCCTGCAGGTTGAAAAGGTTGAGAATGAAGGTCTATACCAGTGGTCTCCAAATTGCAGCCCGAGGGTCAGATGCGGCCCTTTGCTTGCTTTTTCTTGGCTCTTGGGGCACTATTTCATCCACTAATACCAACAACGGGGCATAATTCTCCCACTGAATCTAATGAAGGGGCACAATTCCTTGAAATGACAATAATCTTGGGGCACAATTCCTCCCAATGACACCAACAATGGGACACAATTTATCCCAATCACATCAACAATGGCGCTCAATGACACAAATGATGGGGCACAATTCCTCCCACTGACACCAAAGATGGGGCATTGTTTTTTCCCACTGACATTGGGACCTTTTCTACTCTCAATGGCCACAGTCCAGCCCCCTTAGGGTCTGAAAGACAGTAAACTGGCCCTTTGTTTAGAAAGTTTGGAGACCCCTGGCTCAGGCTCAGGATGCAGATGGTACTTGCAACCGCAATACATATATATATATATATATATATATATATATATATATATACAGTATATATACACGTTGAGGCTTGCAAGTGGTTTACTGGGGTATGTGTTAATTCGTAAATATTCGAATTAACGAAAATCAGTTTAATGGACTTTTCCGAGTATTCGTAAATTTTAATATTTGTAAATTCAAAAAAAATTTGTAAATTAGAAAAAATTCGTAAATACATAATTTAGAAATTTCGAAGATTCGTGAATTCAAAAATCCAAAAATGTGAAAATCTGAAACATTAAGTAATAAGTAAGTAATAATAACTATTAAATTATAGGTATTGGAATTTCCTTTCAAGTTTGGCGGTTAGTGAACGTAAGGAATACGAATCTAACCAAACTTCCGAATTATCCGAAATAACGAATGCCGTATCTAAACGAATGGAGCGTAATGAATTAAAAATAATAAATAACAATAATAATAATAATAATAAAAACTTTTATTATTAATATTTATTATTAATTAATTCAGTTGCATTTGTTTAGATGCTGCATTCGTTATTTAGGATAAATTTGAATTTGTTACGTTCACTGACAGCCAAATTTGATAAAGAAAGTCCAATACCTATAATTTAATAGTTAGTAATAGTTATTATTAGTTAGTTACTATTTCAGATTTTTGAATTTTCGGGTTTTCGGATTTTAGAATTTCGAATTTCTGAATTCTCGAATTTAGAAATTTTTTCGACTTTACAAATTTTTTCAAATTTATGCATTGCGATCATAACGAATGACCAGAGAAAAACTAAAAAGAAAAAAAACAGATGAAACGAAAACAACATCCTTTTTTTTCGGCAGTGCACATGTCTACCTGTCACTGGGGAGTGAAGACAAGGTGATTATATGCAAGGGGAGAAGACATTTAAAGTGGAGTTCCAATTAAAAAAAAAAGTCAGCAGCTACAAGTACTGCAGCTGCTGACTTTTAATAATTGGACACTTACCTGTCCCAGGGATCCAGCGATGGGGGGGGGGGGACGAAGCCCCGCCCCTCTCCCCTCTCCTCTCTGTGGCGCCGGCATTGTCACTGTGGGCGCCCGGCTGTGGCTTCATCCTGTAAAGTTTTACTTTACTCCCACATATTAATCAGTAGCAATGAACACATGGCCCGGGCAGGTGGGATGTAACTCTTAAAAACCGCTGCTGGAAACTTGGCGGAGCAATACAAATAAATGACGTAAAAGGCCACATGCTTAGCATTCAATTCCTGCTGCTAACTGACCTAGAAAGGAATGAATAAGCCCAGTAATGCCGGGTATGTGTCCCTTCTACACAGGGCTGTATTTAGACATCATGCTGCCCTGGGCACACACCTATATGATGATGTTCTTTCATACCAGCTTCACCCTTCATGTTGAGTAATTCTATTAGCAAAGACTAATGCTGGATGTTCTATTGGAGGAAGCTTGGGGCCTGATTTATATTTATTTCTCCCTTTTATCTGTACAGACCAAAAAAAAAAGAGAGAAAAGAATTATGATTTTATATTTAAGTATAAGCATACCTCCCAACATTTTGAGATGGGAATGAGGGACACCTACTAGCAAACATATGTAGGCATAGGACACGCCCCCTGCCACACCCCCTTAAAGGAGAATTAACCCAAATTTTTTTAATTAAATCCACAAGGGCTTTTTTTTACCACTACTATTCCTTCATTTGGCTTTTCAAATGTACAAATACAGCAATTTAGAAATCAGATGAAAGGTTTAGCACTGGATAACACTTTTTGAAAGATAAAAAGTGCATATTATATACAACTATATGGATCAGACCAAAATGAGGGACAAATGAGGAGGAAAGAGGGACAGAGGGACATTGCTCCAAATCAGGGACAGTCCCTCGAAATCAAGGACAGTTGGGAGCTATGTATAAGTATAGTCAGTTTTTTTTTTTCTTACCCTTTATGTTGCTCAGTTTAGCCACAAAAATTCAGAAGTGGCCAAAAATTAAAAAAAAAAAGTTAAAAATTGCTTTCCTATAATGTAAAGCTTGGCTGATCAAAGCCACATACTGCCAAGAATAAGACCCCTTTCACACTGGGGCGGTTTGCAGGCGTTATTGCGCTAAAAATACCGCCTGCAAACCGACCCAAAACAGCCGCTGCTGTTTGTTCAGTGTGAAAGCCCGAGGGCTTTCACACTGAAGCGGTGCGCTGGCAGGAGAAGAAAAAAACTCCTGCAAGCCGCATCTTTGGAGCGGTGAAGGAGCGGTGTATTCACCGCTCCTAAACCGCTCCTGCCCATTGAAATTAATGGGGCAGCGCGGCTATACCGCGGCAATACCGCAGCTATAGCCACGCTATGCGATCGTTTTTAACCCTTTTTCGGCCACCAGCGGGGGTTAAAACCGCACCGCTAGCGGCCGAATACAGCCGCAAAAACGACGGTAATACAGCGGTTTTACCGCCGACGCCCCCACCGCCCCAGTGTGAAAGGGGCCTTAGTGTACAGCTGCGGCCAGGAGCACACGTGTTTTTCACATGTAAACTGACATCCGAGATGTTACATGTCATTACATGTAACACCTTTACTGTCCCTTTACATGTGAACAGCTGTCTTGGCCACGGCTGATTGCAAACTCCTATGATCCCTGCTGTGACTATATGCTGATTCTTGGTAGCCTAGATTGGCCATGTATGTGAATGAGGCCTACTTCTGTCTCAGGCACCGGCCCACAGGTTTCATTATGGCCCATCGACTTCCGATTCTTCTTTACAGGATATAGATTAAAGCACAGCCTATTGACGTGGCACCACATCCCATGAATTTATAAAATTTAGGAGTGTGTCTATGGGAATGTTTGACCATTCTTCCAGAAGCGCATTTGTGAGGTCAGGCACTGATGTGGGGAGAAGGCCTGGCTCGCAGTCTCCGCTCTAATTCATCCCAAAGGTGTTTAAAGTTCATGTGCGTGTAAAGGTAGGCGTCCTAATACTTTTGACAATATAGTGCATGTCACCCTTGCCTAGGCAAAAAAAATCAGGAAGAGGGTGACCACTAATTTAAATATAAGGGGGAAAAAAAAACACATTTAAGTTTCATAAACTTTTAACATATTCATTGGGTTTGTAAGGTAGAGGAGGGAGGAAGGACATCACGGAAAGTTGAATTTCCGCTGAGAGGTCCGCTTTAAGTTTCTTCATCTATGATATGAGTCAGTCCAGGGGAGATGAGTTTTATGCCTTCTGTTGAGTCATTCACAGCAGCTCAATTTCATTTCTTCATCGAGCTTTTTATAGTGACTGCTGAACACACAGTGCTAAACGCACGGCACACACTCAGACACAACGCCCACCGAGGTAGAGGGGATCTAGGAGCAGCTGTTGCATGAGAGTTTCCAAAAGTATAAATACAACAGCTGCATACTAGTAAAAGATGGACAGGTACAACGGGGGAAAAGTAACTGGATGCTTGTACAAATAATTCTGATAGTTTCCAGGACATGCGTGAGATGACATGTCCAGCGTGTAAAGGTCTACTACATACACTGTACTGTAGAGCCAGAAGCTTGTGGCCACCCTATTCCAAAATCATTAACATTCACTGACCCCCCTTTGTGGCTATAACAGCCTCCACTCTTCTAGGAAGACTTTCCATAAGATTTTGGGGCACCAGTGCCCTTATAGCAAGCGGCTTGCTATTGGGGGGGGCACTAGTCGAGGGGGAGGAGCCAGGAGCACCAGCGGGTGACCCGAGAATAGGAGGATTGGGGCTGCTCTGTGCAAAACCATTACACAGAGCAGGTAAGTATAACATGTTTGTTAATTTTTTTTTTTTTAAAAGCCGAACCTTTAATACCACTTGAAATCATTTTTTTCTACATCTGTCAAATCTTTTCATGCTGGGATAAGTAGAGCTCTCACTGTACTCCTAGGCACCGTGGTCGTGTCTCCGCCTCCTGTCTTCCAGGCCATTCAGAAATTATGCAGCCACAGACTTCATTTTGTGAATGGCCTGGAGGAGAGAGGAAAGAGACACAACTTTTGTGCTGGGGACTATGAGACCTGCAGTGCTTACATTCAAGGTGTAATTTGGTAATGATTAAGTACAAGATGTATGTTTGAAAAGCGTCTACGTGACCACAGTTTGGTGTCTTTGGTTTTATCGCTGTGAGACAAAATAAAAGGCAACCGGAAGTGCTGGATGTGCAGCCATCTCCTTCTTCTTCTTCCTCCGCTCAGAGGTACAGCAGGAGCTCTACAAATCCCAGGGTGCAAACAAGTAGATTTGACAGATGTAGAACAGGGGTCTCCAAACTATGTAAAAAAAAGGGCCAGTTTACGGTCCTTCAGAATTAAGGGGGGCCGGACTGTGGCCAGTGGGAGTAAAAAATGTACATAGCACTCCTGTGGTTAGGAGGAGGAGGAATCGTGCCCAATCATTGGTACTAGTGGGAGGAATAGTGTCCCCTATCGTTGGTGTCAGTGAAAGGAATAGTGCCCCATCTTTGCTTTCAGTGGAAGAATTTATGCTCCATCATTGGTGTCAGTGGGAGGAATAATACCCCATTGTTGATGTCAGAGGGCCGGATAAGGGCAAGCAAAGGCCTGCATCCGGCCCCCAGGCCATAGTTTTGAGACCACTGATGTAGAAGAAAACCTGCATTATGTGAAATTGTTTTTGAGGCAAAGGAATCTTTTACTGCTTTAACCCAGGTAAGGTTATTGTGCTTAGAGTTGGGCTTTAAAATATCCCCTCCAAAGGAACAGAGACAAAAATGAAAATACATTTTAGTTCTCTGGATGAAGATTTGAACATCTATTTTTATTACTATGTCTCCCTTGGGGGGGATTTCTTCTCACCGATGTCATCAGAACAGAAAGTGAAGGGAAATCCCCCCCAGTAGGGAGACAGACAACAGTAAAAACCTCCAGAATTGGGATGGTAGAGTGTTGTATTGGGCAGGAATTCCTCTACTGAGCGAGCTTCAAACTATTATTTACAAAGAACTATAATTCAAGATTACCCAACTTTAAACCTAAACCCAGATGAAGGAGGATTTCGGCATTAAACCTTGAAATGTCTTGGATGTCAACTTTTTAAAGACCCTTAAATAGAACTTTTATCTCCATACAAGCAGTAATAACCTGACACAAGTTCTTGGATTTCAGCTTTTGAAAGACCCTTAGATAGAACTTTTATCTCCATACAAGCAGTAAAACCCTGACAAGTTCTTTCCCTTCCCCACTCTATCCAGAACTCTTGGATGGAGTAGGACCTCAATAACTAGTTCTATACAGTAGGTCCAAAGTGGCTTTCACTTGTTTATCACATTCTTCATTGAAATATTCTTGTGGGTGGAAATGACGGACTTGTGAAAGAGACATGTTCTTGGTCCACCATTTCCATGTAAGATGATCAAGGCCACTTTATAACACCTGCACATACTTGTCATTGTCCCAGGAGAACTAAGCACCCCCACACTTCTCTGGAACACTGGTAAGTTGTGTCTTGACCCTTTACTTGGTTCCATCACTTTTTCACTGCCTTGGCACATTGTACCATTTTAATGCTGAGCTTTGCAACAATTCCCATGTCTGGCTGCTTCTACTGGGCCATTTTCACAGAAAGGTTTAAATAATGATTTGTAGCACCCAAATGCTGCCTGTTAGCACCCTAATGCAAGCCAATTGGTGAAGGCTAGGTGAATGTTGGCCATAAGATTCCCTATGCTCCAGGTCTAATGAATCTGATGGGATGTTATGGGCAGCGCACTGTCCTGATTCCTACAACAGAGCCCCACAATGCACCACTGCTGCTTATTGTTTGCACACTGTGTTCATGGTCTGTTCACCTCTGCCTTCCCCCTGCAACATAAGCACAGATTCCTAATTTTGTCCCTAATACTAACTATCGCCATGTTCCATTCACACACATTGGCTTCAATGATGTATTAAGGAAGTTCTTGCAATTCTTCCTGGGAAATTTATGCAAATTAGAGGTCCAGGAGGCCATTCTCCTACTAAATGTGTGCACTGGGTAACTATCCATACTCCTGTTTTTAAACAAAATGACCATATTATTCTTTGCATGCCTGCTGAGATATTTATTTAGACTCCTGCGGGTTGATTTACTAAAGACTCTGCAAGCACAATTTCTCCAAAGCTTACTAAATGAAATGAAGGTTTACTTTGCAAAGAATACCCAATCACATGCAAAGAAAAAAAAAAAAAGAGCATTTTTGCTCGCACATGATTGGATGATGGAGGCCTGCAGAACTCCCCCTCATTTACTAAGCTCTGGCGCGACTGCACCTGTAGAGTGCAATAGCATTTTGCAAAGTGCACAGTATTTCCCTTTAGTAAATCAACCCTATAGTGGTACTGGCTGCTGATAAATAAAGGGCTAGGGTAGGGATAAGTTAAATAATATATCTGCATTCCCTCTAATCTGCAGTTCTAATGGCTCGTTTACACCTGTGAAGAAAGATCCACAGCAGATTGCTTTTTGTAGGGCAATCAAAGGAGCCGGCAACTCGGCAAGGTACAATCCAATTGTCTTTCTTCAAACTATGAAGAGGCGGTAAAAATTCCAGGAACAAACATATTGACGCATTTCAGTTTATACAGGCCTTAGTCATAACTTGGTTTTATGACTAAGGCCTGCATAGGCTGAAATGCGTCAATACTTTTGTTCCTGGAATTTTCACATGCTCATCCTACTTTAAATAAAGAAGATTGGATTGTACCTTTCCGAGTTTTCTGCTCTTTTGATTACTTTCTATGTGAACGGCTTGCAGGGGCTTGGGACGGGGCACCAGCATGGAATTTCATCTCATCTATGTTATACAGAGTGTTGTCAGTTTTGCTATCGCTTTTTAGAGGGAAAAAGTTATGTTGTCTCTTCACCGCCCAGTTTAACCCTTAAAAGCCTGCACCAGGTGGTTGCATGTGGTTGTGGCACGGCTCCATTTACTTAATGGGTCGCATTCGGCGGGCAGTACCGCTGACCAAACCCGATGAAGGGATCATTTTTGCTACTTCACACTGCAATGCATCACAACTGTGGCATGTATATACCCCCATATGGCTGCCTTTGCCTCTTGCGGTCAGTAAAAATGTGGATCAACCACCGTTTTTTTTATACTGCTGCCCTCCAACCACAAGTGTTAATTAGGCCTTATGGTGCCATAAAACGTTGGCAGTCAAGCATAGTTCAGCCATATGTCAGGAGGCAGAGTTGGGCTTTAATAATTAATATATCAATAAATTGTTTTTTTTTTTTAATACCAGCAGAGTAAGTACCTGAATGTAACCTGGTAACCAGCCTCTTGCAGCCCCTGTAGAGCAGAGCTGGAGTGTGAGAGGAAGAAGCAGTACAAGGAGTCAATCAGTTCATGTGCTGATATAACACATGCTGATAGAAGGAGAGAGTAGAGTGACAGATAAATAAGCTCATTGCTGTGCTGCTTCTCCTTTCACTGTCCAGTCGCAGGCTGGGGACCAGTCCAGGATAACCTGGGCTCAGAGGAAGTGGGTTAAGTGATGCTGGCCAACGGACTGAGGACATCTAGTGGCAGATAATACTGTGGGCGAAATCTCTGGATTGAAGGTGAAAATTGCAGCATAAGCTTGTTTTAATATTTTATCTTTTATTGGTCTATTCATTTTTTATCTTGTTGTTTTGGCTGGCATTCTACTCTAAACACTTGAAGTCTAATCTTGAGAATAAAATATGAATGGGGGGGGGGGGGGGCACTAAAAATATCAGGAATGGGCTGCAAGTAAGATCTTATGATTCCAGGGAACTCCCATGGTAAGCTGACTTGCCTTTTTTTCGCCTGCAGGTTGTTAGTGAGGCTTCCCAACAGCATCAAGAGGTCCTGTGAGCGGGCAAATGAAGACAGACGCAGCACAGGAGCACCGATTGACCACAGTGCACGCCCTGAGCGCAACCCTGCTGGACAAAATGCCACCTCATGCTGTCCCCTCACCACTCAACTTCTGCACCCGTCACTGCTACTCCCCAAGATAAGGACTGCCAGGGGGGGCCAACTCATGTTAGAGCGCCCCGTTTTTTGGAGAAAACGAATGCCAAGTACCCTCTTGGAGGTTTCCCATCACTACAGAAGAGAATGCAATGAAACCAGAAATAAAGTAAACAACGCTTTCACAAACCATTGCATTCCCAATCATTTCAAAGGGAGCAAAGAGGCTGTATACCGTCGTCCTCATTTAATTACAGACCGCACTGTAGTCTAGATGGCCGCTATGTAATGTCCCGCTATGTAATGTCCCGCTATGCAATGTCCCGCTATGCTATATCCCGCTATGCTATATCCCGCTATGTAATGTCCCGCTATGCAATGTCCCGCTATGCAATGTCCCGCTATGCTATATCCAGCTATGCTATATCCCGCTATGTAATGTCTTACTATGTAATGTCCCACTATGTAATGTCCCGCTATGCTATATCCCGCTATGTAATGTCCCACTATGCTATATCCCGCTATGCTATATCCCGCTATGCTATATCCCGCTATGTAATGTCCCGCTATGCTATATCCCGCTATGCTATATCCCGCTATGCTATATCCCGCTATGCTATATCCCGCTATGTAATGTCCTGCTATGCTATATCCCGCTTTGTAATGTCGCGCTATGCTATATCCCATTATGTAATGTCCCGCTATGCTCTATCCCGCTATGTAATGTCCCGCTATGCTATATTTCGCTATGTAATATCCTGCTACGAAATGTCCCGCTTCGCAATGTCCCGCTATGCCATATCCCGCTATATATGGAAGCTTTTCTTTACTGTCAGTTTCCATTGGAAATCTCTTCAATATTTCATAGATTGTGGATGGAGGGAACCAGGGTTTGAATAATGGACATAACCTTAGTGGGGTGACCTACCCTAAACCTGGTTAGCCATGTCTGCTGCAAGCTGGATTTCCTGGTTCCCCTCTCATTTGCATTCTCCAGATATTCCTCTACAGCAGTGCTCCCCAACCTTAGTGAGACCAGGACTGGGTTAGTTCTTCCAAACCCCTCCATGCCCTCCATGTTCAGTTAAAAAAAAGGGGTTTTACCCATACACTAAAAGTATGGAAATGCAAAACTGACTTAAAATGTATTAAAAAGGGGGAATAGACCCAAGATATCGTAAGTCAAGTGAAAGATGTTCATACCCAATATGTCAATGATTACCAGGGGGTCATCATCCCCAAAATACTGGATGGATGACCACCTAGTATATATACACAGAAGATAAGCAGTATAAAAAAATATTATTTTATAAAAATAAAAAAAAAACATCACAATAATCATTAACATTTTTTTTTTTTTTTAAGACATTTGTTGTCATTTTGGTCCTAAATAGTCAACATGGTTCGTGGACGATCCGTTTCTTTAGGACTATATTTTTTAGCATAGACATTTAATAAATAGAAGTATCCATGCATCCGTATTTCTATTGTAGATAATCTATGTCTATCTTAAAAATATAGCCCTGAACTGGTGGATTGTCCTCGAAATGCGTTGACTATTTAGGTCAAAAGTGACAACAAATGTCTTAAAAAAATGTTTTAATGATTATTGTGATATTTTTTATTATGATGTTTGTAATAAAATTATATTTTGTATACTACTTATCTTCGGTGTATATTTGCCGGGATAATAGACCCAAATCATTGGTGTCAGTGGGGTTGTGAACCCCTAGGGGAGAATAGCCCCTCAAATCATTGGCATCGGTGAGATTGAAGCCCCCAGAGGTGAAAAGCCCCCCAAATGGTTGGTGTCAGTGGGATAGTGACCCCCTGAAGCTAATATCCCCCAAATTATTAGTGTCAATGGGATAGTGGCCCTCAGGAGAGAACAACCCCCAGATTATTATTATCAGTTGGATGGTGGCCCCCAGGGTAGAATAGCTCTTCAAATCATTGGTTTCAGTGGAGTCGTGGCTCCTAGGGGAGAATAGCCCCTCAAATCATTGGCATCAGTGAGATTGGCGCCCCCAGAGTTGAAAAGTCCCTCAATTGATTCGTGTCAGTGGGATAGTGACCACCTGAAGACAATATCCTCAAAATTATTGGTGTCAATGTGATAGAGGCCCTCAGGAGAGAACAGGCCCCAAATTATTGACATCAGTTGAATAGTGGCCCCCAGGGGAGAATAGTCCCTCAGATCATAGATTTCAGTGAAATATTGGGCCCCAATGGAGAATTCTCCCCACCCAGTGTGGTGTCAGTGGTGGTACTAAACCCACCCTAGGACAAGAGCCAATGCCACCTACAGATGAAGACTGATGATCCCATTGCCTCTTCTGATGACATCTTTCTCTACAGCCCTTGAACTATTTCAGATCTGCTGAGTAATTTCCGCCAGAGTATTTTTCATTCATAAAAAGAAGTACCCTGGCTTATTTCACTAATGCAAAAGGGGGGCTTGCTGGATTATCTGGTGGTCCTCTGGTCGACCAGTCCAAGCCTGATATGCCAGCAGTAGGTGTTGGAGGAGACAGAAAACAAGTAGAAAGGCGCAAAACAGGTATACCTCACATAACAGATCCTAAATAGTCCAAATGGCAGGGTAGGTGTCTGTAGATGTATATAGGTATATATACAAGAGGAAGTCTAGCAGGGCTGCCACCAAAAAAGACCAGAAGCAGGGTCCAATAGGCTGAGGAAGATAAAAACAAGGAAGAGGGGCGCCTCTGAGTATAAATCAATAATCATTTATTTACAACAAACAATATCCACTCACATGGAGGACTGTAGTATTGCGTTCCGGTGCATCTCTGAGTAGAGAAGAGGCTGGAGGACCACAAGTCTCAGCAAGTCCGTGCAATGCTGGTCACACATCAAGTCCTGGCAGGGATGGATGGTGGTGGCAAAACACGGTGGGAGTTCCCTCGGGTCTCCAGATGGCACATCAGAATAGGTGGTGGGTAAATAACAGAGACCAACGGTCTGTGGGTTCCAGGGAGGGGATGGGGGGACGCCAAAGCCAATCGCCGGGCGCGCTGCCGTCTGAGGCTCGTACGGCTCCGTGAAGAGAGATGGTAACGGCCGTACAGGGAGCCAGAACGAGGCCTGGGAAGCAAGCGCAGCGCGGCGCCGGGCCGTGACGTCACAGCTCTGCGACGCGTTTCCGAGTCTGCGCGCTATAGATGACAGGAATAGCGGCACTCCTTTTTCAAGCATAGGGGGCAGATGTAATGGCAGTCCTTTTGTAGTCTTTGAGGGGGAAGGGGAGAGGGCGGGGCTGAGAATAATCAACACTATCCGGATACAATGCAGCTCTTTAACAATACTAGATATAATGCGCATGGAAGTGGGGCACAAGTAGATAAAATTTAAGCATGAAGTATCTGTACATACATATATGCAAAACATATGAGCGTAGTTATACATAGAATTGGAAAATGAAAATTAAAGTTAAAATTGGAAATTAAAATAAAAAATTAAAAAATTATTTAATTAAAAACCAGTACAAATCCACCTGCAGAGTAAAACCTGGTGCATATGCAATCAATAAGGATCATATATAAGAACATGTAAGTGTATCAATTGGGAATTAGAATAGTACTAAAAATTAATAATGATAATATTAATGATCATAGACCAGTGCGAGATAAAAGATGTATATACATATATAAAATAAGAAATTCATATATGTAAAATACATAAGAAATGGTGATTATCTGAATATAAATATCAGTATATGCTGTAAACATAATTAGCGATGTAACACAGTCCGCCAGGGAAAAAAGCGGGAAAAGGGGAGCAAGGGGAGGGGAAAAAAAGGGGGGGGGGAGGGGGGGGGGGTGGGAAAGAAAGAAAGAGAGAGAAGGAAGGAAGAGGGAAGGGGGGGGGGGGGGAAGAAAGGAATAGAGAAGAGAGGAGGGGGGGGGGGGTGAGGGGTGGGGGGGTAAGGGAAAGAGCGAGGGCAGGGGGAGGGGAGATGGAATATACTTACTCGTGGACCCGCCACCCCCACAATAATAGATATGTAAGTGTGTATACAACCTGTGGTAAGGATGATAAAAATAAAAGCAATAAATATACACATACCTTATATAAGCAAAATAAAAGCAATATATATCTATAATATGGTGGCAATCTCGATGCCCTCATTCAAGCCCCCAGGCGAGAGGACGTCGAGATTGTAAATCCAGAACGTTTCCCTTGCACAGAGCTTTTTGAAACGTTCGGCGGGGGTATATGACTTGGGGATTTGTTCAATTACCCATACAGTGAGGCCTGTGGTGGATTTTTGATGAAAACTAGCAAAATGTCGTGGGACACTGTGCATGTCTTTGCCACCCTCTATCAGTCTCCGGTGTTGACCGAAACGCTGTCTGAGGGGGCAGATTGTTCTACCGACATAGATCAGTCCACAGGGGCACATGAGGCCGTAGACTACAAAATCAGAAGAACAATTATGGAATTGGTCTATCTGGTACGTTTTGCCTTTGGAAAGGAATGACTTTTGTCCATGTTTAACAAAGGCACAAGTTTTGCATAGGGTTTTTTTGCATCGATACATGCCAACCAAAGGTATAAGTGTGGTGGCATGGTCGTGGGTCTCAGTGGTTTTGAATTTGCTTGGGGCAATTTTACTTTTCAAGTTAGGTGCTTTACGGTAAGTAATTCGTGGTACTGTAGGGAGAAGAGTTTTGAGAAGGGGGTCCTGTAGCAGAATCCCCCAATGTTTTTTCATGATGTTTTCCATTTTTTTATATTCGAAGTGAAAGGTCGTGATAAATCTGGTGGAATGATCTGTTGGGCAAGTGTTCGTTTTGGCTGGTTTACCCTTGGAATAGGACGCACAAGCTGTATCAACCAATTCTTTAGGGTATTGTTTTTCAGCGAATTTGTTTTTTAATGG
Organism: Lithobates clamitans; assembly: GCA_037952925.1. NCBI lineage: Eukaryota > Metazoa > Chordata > Amphibia > Anura > Ranidae > Lithobates > Lithobates clamitans. The sequence goes on along the minus strand of JBBGZY010002098.1, from coordinate 139,307 downwards.
AATGCTGGAGGCTGCATAGTCGCTATCGAGGGTGCAGTTCTGTCTGAGACGGCAGAACTGTCCCTTTGGTATATTTTTCGTCCACTTTGGATAGTGGCAGCTGTGAAAATGTAGAAAGGAGTTCCCAGCAGTTGGCTTGGTGTAATTTTTAGCAATGATTCTATCGTCCATATGACCCAATTCCAAATCGAGATATGCTAAATGGGTTGGGTCAGAGGTGTGGGTGAAGGCAAGTCCATAGGGATTATGGTTACAGTGGTCCACAAATGATGTAATCTGATCCGGGGAACCATCCCAGATCACGATCAGATCATCTATATAACGCCCAAAGAAAATGATGTTTGCTGAGTGTGGGTTATTTTGCCATATAAAGTTTTTCTCCCAGTAGCCCATAGCCAGGTTGGCATAGGAGGGGGCGAAATTTGCTCCCATGGCGGTCCCCTGTGCTTGCAGGAAGAACTCACCATTAAAATCGAAGTAGTTATGGGTTAAACAAAAATTAGTAGCCTCCATGATGAAAGCGGCTTGTCTGGGGTTTAAAAGAGGGTCCTGGGCAAGAAAGAATTCCAGAGCTAATAATCCAAATGAGTGGGGGATGGAAGTGTATAGTGAGGTAACATCCAATGAAAGCCACAAGTAGGTGGATTCCCACTTGTACGGTGCTAGGAGTTCTAAGAGATGTGAACCATCTCTGATATAAGACGGTAGTTCCTTGACTAGTGGCTGTAGAAATTGATCAATATATTGGCTGAATCCCGTGGTGACACTGTCCATCGCCGCCACGATGGGTCTACCCGGGGGATTGGTTGTGTTCTTGTGGATTTTGGGCAAATAGTAGAAATAAGGAACCTGGTAGAAGCTTTTCAGAAAAAAAGAAGCTTCCGTTTTATTGATCACTCCATTATTGAGGGCTGATTGGACCAAATTGCTCGCCTCCAGAGCAAATTCGCTAGTGGGGTCTTTTCTAAGTTTAATGTATGTGGTTTGGTCTGAGAGGAGTCTATGAGCCTCTTTGATGTAGTCTGCTCTGTCCAGTACCACTATACTTCCTCCTTTATCTGCTGTTTTGATGACTACATTAGTGTTTTGAATGAGGGAATCTAATGCTCGTGTTTCGGCGACTGTAAGATTGTGTTTATGAGTAGGAATGGTGGAGGATGATTGACAAAGCTTCACAAAGTCAGCGTATACTACTCTGTAGAAGCTTTCTAAGAAAGGGCCTTTCGATTGGGCAGGGAAAAAAACCGACTTCGGTTTAAAGGAGGAGTGAATGATGGGCGGGGAGGTGGCCATGTGTTGTGTGAAGAGATCAAGTAGGTCCTCTTCTTCCCTGATGGAGTCTAGGATATCTATGACATCACCGTCATATTCAAAAACATGGGGGGGTGAAGTACATGTGGGTGGGTCTGGATCTACTTTTACGGGTTTATTTTGTTTTGCATTAAAAAACCTTTTAAGGGTTAGATTACGGATATAGCGGTTGAGATCTTTAAACAAGAGGAAGGGGTTGGGCTTATTAATGGGAGCGAAATTAAGTCCTCTGCATAGCAGACTGGTGTCTGCAGTGGAGAGTTCTAAGGAAGATAAATTAAAAATCTTCATAGTTTGCGGAATTTGAGTAGGTTGTTTTTGGGACTTGGTTCGTCCTCCTCTACAACCTCTCCGGTGAATTTTCTTTTTCTCCGGTTGGTTGGAGGAGGACAATGAGCTAAAAAAGGAGGGTCAGTGGGTAAGGAGTGACCTGGGGCATGGGGTAAAAATTCCCAATTGATACACTTACATGTTCTTATATATGATCCTTATTGATTGCATATGCACCAGGTTTTACTCTGCAGGTGGATTTGTACTGGTTTTTAATTAAATAATTTTTTAATTTTTTATTTTAATTTCCAATTTTAACTTTAATTTTCATTTTCCAATTCTATGTATAACTACGCTCATATGTTTTGCATATATGTATGTACAGATACTTCATGCTTAAATTTTATCTACTTGTGCCCCACTTCCATGCGCATTATATCTAGTATTGTTAAAGAGCTGCATTGTATCCGGATAGTGTTGATTATTCTCAGCCCCGCCCTCTCCCCTTCCCCCTCAAAGACTACAAAAGGACTGCCATTACATCTGCCCCCTATGCTTGAAAAAGGAGTGCCGCTATTCCTGTCATCTATAGCGCGCAGACTCGGAAACGCGTCGCAGAGCTGTGACGTCACGGCCCGGCGCCGCGCTGCGCTTGCTTCCCAGGCCTCGTTCTGGCTCCCTGTACGGCCGTTACCATCTCTCTTCACGGAGCCGTACGAGCCTCAGACGGCAGCGCGCCCGGCGATTGGCTTTGGCGTCCCCCCATCCCCTCCCTGGAACCCACAGACCGTTGGTCTCTGTTATTTACCCACCACCTATTCTGATGTGCCATCTGGAGACCCGAGGGAACTCCCACCGTGTTTTGCCACCACCATCCATCCCTGCCAGGACTTGATGTGTGACCAGCATTGCACGGACTTGCTGAGACTTGTGGTCCTCCAGCCTCTTCTCTACTCAGAGATGCACCGGAACGCAATACTACAGTCCTCCATGTGAGTGGATATTGTTTGTTGTAAATAAATGATTATTGATTTATACTCAGAGGCGCCCCTCTTCCTTGTTGGAGGAGACAGGAAGCTGCACCGACAGGAGGGAGGCCGTGGCCCAGTCAGTGGTTGAGAATCACTGCTCTAGAGGGTGACACCACTCTTCTCTATAGAAAATGGAGAGTGCGTTCCAGAAGCAAGACCCAGGAAGATCCACTCAAAGCTGAATCTTGGGTGTCATGGCAGGCCCTAGGCTGGGGGAAAGGAGCCAAATTAGCCAAATTCACAGACAACAATAAAGAGCTACCATGTGCTGAAACCCTGCTTCACCCCACCCAAAATTAAGCATTTTGAAGGGAGTTTTGGTTTAAGAGTAATGTTTAGAACACTTTATGGCTTAAAATCCTAGTTAGCCAAATGGCAGTTTATATTTATAAGTGGGCATTATCACATCCCTGCACATCTTCCTTATGCCAGGCTATTCATGTGCCAGGAACTTTACCATTATGGTGCCTCTACCTTGTGAAATGAGGAGCACGGAGGTGGTTCTGCCTGTAAAGTGAATGTTTCCATAGTGTGTAGTAGCAAAAATACCTTTTTTTAAGATAAACCTGTATATTGGGGTGCCTTCACCTTTTTTTTTATAAAATACTAGTTGCCTGGCTCTCATGTTAATGCCCAGGCTTTCAATACGTTTAGATTATAAAGCCTGCATGGTCTGGGTCATTGAAAAGGCTGTAGCAGGTCATTCAGGCAACTAGCATTTTTCGACAGAGAGCTTGGCAGTGGCAGTCTCCTTGTTTATCTCATGACAGATTTCCTTTATTTTTTTTTTTTAATAAGATATTTAGATTGCAGGTTTAAGTGGACCTGTCACGCAGCTATAACAAGATTGTTTTAAAGGGCAGATTCTCAAATTTGTAGCTGTTTGTACATTAGATTCTTACGACTGAAATGGTGCTACTGCATAGTTATTAAAAGATTTCCAGGAGCCCTTTGCTGCTGTATGAAACAATTATACCGCCATCTAGTGGAAAACTACGCTTACAGCAGGTTGCTGTAATGACACTTCCATTAGGGGCTCATTCACACCGGCGGTGTTGGGCTGTGTTAGGCAGCATTGGACAATGCAATCCCAATGCAAGAAAATTGTAAATTTTTCCTATAGATTCCTTTTTAAGGAATGTTAAACTCCAATAAACAGTGGAACAAATAGCTCCCAACTGTACCTGATTTCGAGGGACTGTCCCTGTTTTGGAGCAATGTCCCTCTGTCCCTCTTTCCCCCTCATTTGTCCCTCATTTTGGTCCAATCCATATAGTTGTATATAAAATGCACTTTTTATCTTTCAAAAAGTGTTTCCCAGTTCTAAACCTTTCATCCAAATTCTAAATTGCATTTGTAAATTACGAAAGCCAATATAAAGGAATAGTAGTGGTGAAAAAAAGCCCTTGTGGATTTAATAAACCTTTTTTTTGGGGGGGCTAATTCTCCTTTAAGGGGGTGTGGCCGGGGGCGTGTCCTATGCCCACATATGTTTGCTAGTAGGTGTCCCTCATTCCTATCTCAAAATGTTTGGAGGTATGTGGATGCATGATGTTTACTTAGAGCCACACCTATTTAAAGTGTATCAAAACCAGGGCTTTTTTTCAGGGGTAACTTGGTGGAACTCAGTTCCACCACCTCTGGCTCAGACCCTTGAGGGGGGGCTGCTCACCACAATCACTTGTAAACACAGAAGTCCGGTTTATGTGTTTACAAGTGACAGCTCTGCACTCTGTGTGTAACCCCCATGAGCTCTGCACTCTGTATGTATTTAATGCCCCTTTAGGACCCTTCTACTGTTCATGAAATTTGAGAGACACCTATCGGCAAAAGCATGCAGGCATAGGACACACCCCTTGCCACGCCCCCTTAAAGGAGAACTGTACAAAAAAATCAAGATTGGTTAAACCCACAAGTGCTTTTTTTTACCGCTACTATTCCTTTATATTGGCTTTTGGAATTTACAAATGCAGCAATTTAGAAATCAGATGAAAGGTTTAGCACTGGGAAATACTTTTTGATAGATAAAAAGTGCATTTTATATACAACTATATAGACCAGACCAATATGAGGGACAAATGAGGGGGAAGAGGGACAGAGGGACATTGCTCCAAATCAGGGACAGTCCCTCGAAATCAGGGACAGTTGGGAGCTATGTATTTGTCCTGGTGATAGTGAATGAAAGCAAGGGAAAATCCTCCATTTTTAATTGGTTTCGGAACAGGAATAGAAGGGAAAGCTTCCAATGACAATGAGCGGGCTCTTTCACATTAGTGGTTAGGGGCCGGTTGAGCTGTGGTTTTATGCCCCCCCAACCACTCCCCCTTTTGCTGCGGCTGTAACCATTCTGCCACTGCGATGCTTTGTAACTGTGGCAGGAATTATATCTCCTGATGCTTTCAGACGCTTTCAGCAGGCACTGCCTCCCACCAACCGTGACCCATTCAAGTAAATGCGGCTGCTCTGCACCATTCCCACACAACTCCACCCAATGCGTGTGGTTGTGACATGCTAGTGCAGGGTCCAAGGGGCTACAGCAGTCCCTCAACGCTTGTCGAATGCTCTCTTGAGCCGTCCAAAACACAGACCACACTTTAGACAACAACATTAGTGTAAATGAGCCCTAAGGGAGGATTTCATTCGCTAGGACACTGTCCGCCCCACCCATGGCCCACATTTCAGCTGCCCATTTTCCGGGTGGGTGTGCCCACATTGTGTCCACTTTGTGGGCTGGTGCTGCCCAGACCCTGCCTCTAAATATGTCGGGATAGGCCCATCATGACCACTTTACCTTGCCTCGAAATACACGATATTGCACACCTCCCAACATTTTGAGATAGGAATGAGGGACACCTACTAACAAACATATGTAGGCATAGGACACGCCTCCTGTCACATCCCCTTAAAGGAGAATTAACCCAAAAAAAAGGTTAATTAAATCCACAAGTGCTTTTTTTTACCACTACTATTACTTTATATTGGCTTTTAAAATGTACAAATGCAGCAATTTAGAAATCAGATGAAAGGTTTAGCACTGGGAAACACTTTTTGAAAGATTGAAAGTGAATTTTATATACAACTATATGGATCAGACCAAAATGAGGGACAAATGAGGAGGAAAGAGGGACAGGGGGACATTGCTCAAAATCAGGGACAGTTGGGAGCTATGTATATTGTCAAAAGTATTGGGACACCTGCCTTTACACACATGAACTTTAATGGCACCCCAGTCTTAGTCCGTAGGGTTCAATATTGAGTTGGCCCACCCTTTGCAGCTATAACAACTTCAACTCTCCTGGGAAGGCCGTCCACAAGGTTTAGGAGTGTGTCTATGGGAATGTTTGACCATTCTTCCAGGAGCGCATTTGTGAGGTCAGGAACTGATGTGGATGAGAAGGCCTGGCTCGGAGTCTCTGCTTTAATTCATTCCAAAGGTGTTCTATCGGGTTGAGGTCAGTCAAGTTCCTCCACCCCAAACTCGCTCATCCATGTCTTTCTGGATTTCTTCCTTGCATTTCTATATCCACACTGACATAGCGATAAACCCCTATAGGCACCCCTGTAGTCACTAGTGTACCCATACAACACCAGATATGGATAATTAGTAATAATGAGGTATGTGATCTACAGATAACGAGTGTTACTATGTAACGAGAACCTGCGTGTGAAAAGCAGAGATGTTATTGTGGTGTTCGGTATGGTGAATATATGTAAAAAGACAATGAATGTGGTTTGGATGGCTGAAGAAGTACATTTCCCAGAATGCTTTGCAGGTGTTCACCTTCTTTAAATTGATTTGATTGTTTTGGGGGAAGGAGTTTCGGTGAAAAAAAAAAATGTCACTGCATGAAGTTTCGGCACCAATAAATCATACATGAGTACATTTTCATTGCCTGTACGTATTTGGTACTGACGTGTCACCTATATCATTTATATTACCCTAACCCAGACATTTCCAACCTTTCTTATCTCTGGGGAACCCTTGAAATAATTTTTTAGGTCTTGGGGACCCCCTGCTAATACCAATTCATTGGGGGTCAGTGGTAAAAATGTCTATTGCGTTGGTCGTCAGTGGGAAGAATGCGAACCTCACAGTTAGCTAAAAGAATCATCGATGTCATGGCGCTGACTCTGCCAAGTTGTGTTGGCCCTGGAACTATGCAGGCACCACCAAATGGGAGGTCAATCAGCCACAAGGAACCCCAGGGCCGGGACGAGGGGTGGGCAGGAGGAGTTTCATGTGAGGTGGGGGGGGGGGGCACCACGAAGAGATTGGGGGGAGGGGATTTGTGTTGGGAGGAGAAATTGGGGTGGTAGGGGGTAAGAATGGTTCTAGGAGAGGTTATTTGGGGGGATTTGTATTGGAAAGGGGGAACAGGATTTGTGTTAGGAGGGGGGATTTGTGCTCGAAAAGGTGATATGGTGGAGAGAGGAAGGGGATTTGTGCTATGGGGGGAGGGATTTTATTTCTGCTTGGGGAGGGATTTGGAGTGTGGGGGGGGGGGGGACTTGTGCTCGGAGAGGACATTTCAGGGGTAGAGGATTTGTGCTAGGAGGGGATTTTTTTTTGGGGGGGGGGTTGTGCTGGGGGCATATGGGAAAAGAGAGGATTTGAGCTGGAGAGGATGGAAGGGAGGGGGCAGAGATTTGGGTTGGAAGGGAGGGAGGAGTTTCAGTAGGGGGATGGATTAGTACTGGGGGGAGGGGGAATTTATGCTTAGGGGGTAAGCATGCAGATTAATACTTGAATTAGGGCAGAGGGGGGTATTTTGATGGCACATGCTCATAAATCTTAGGGGGGGGGGGGCAGGGGCACAATTTGACATCTTCGCCCTGGGCTCCAGATGACTTTGTCCTGGCACTGAGAAACCCTCAGCAGCCCCCAGAGGAATTTTAGGGTTCCACAGAACTCCAGTTGAAAATGGCTGTTCTAGAGGGTTACAGTGGGGTACACACTATAAGAAAATTGGACGAAAAATTCTGTACGAGGAACGATCATTCGATTATCGCGTATTGTGTACACAACGTTCGACAATCCGATTCTGACTTTGCAAATTAAAATTTCCAAAGGGACGACCACCAACATTTTTTTCATACGTGAACAGAACTAACGATTTTCGTTTAATGTGTACTGTTTTCAGAAGAGAAAAATCAGATGTGAAAGACTGCACATGATCAGAAACAATGAACAACAATAGGTCAAGCAAAGAAAAAGCCTTTGTTGTATGAGAATTTTTTGCACAATTATTTTCCTTGCTGTGAATCATCAAGGAAAACCGGACAATCTTTCGACCAAATTTTCTTATAGTGTGTACCCAGCTTAAAGAATATACACTCACAGCCCACTTTATTAGGTACACTTTGCTAGTACCGGGTTGGACCCTTTTAGCCTTCATTCTTCGTGGCATAGATACAACAAGGTGTTGGAAACATTCCTCAGATTTTGGCCCATAGTGACATGATAGCATCACATAGTTGCTATCATCCATGCTGCCATGGATGCCAATCTTGGATGAGATCTGGTGAGTGTGGAGGCCATTGGAGGACAGGGACCTCATTGTCCAGTGGTGAGATGATTGGAGCTTTGTGACATGGTGCATTATCCTGCTGGAAGGAGCCATCAGAAGATGAGGACACTGTAGTCATAAAGGGATGGACATGGTCAGCAACAATACTCAGGTAGGCCGTGGGGTTTAAACGATGATCAATTGGTACTAAGGGGTCCAAAATGTGCCAAGAAAATATCCCCCACACCATTACACCCCCACCACCAGCCTGAACCGGTGATACAAGGCAGGATGGATCCATGCTTCCATGCATTCATGTTGTTTACATGAAATTCTGGCCCGACCATCCTAATGTTGCAGCTGAAATCCAGACCATCAGACCAGGCAACATTTTTCCAATCTTCTCTTGTCCAATTTTGGTGATCCTGTGCCAATTGTAGCCTCAGTTTCCTGTTCTTAGCTGACAGGAGTGGCACCGGGTGTGGTCTTCTGCTGCTGTAGCCCATCTGCTTCAGGGTTCCATGTGTTGTGTGTTCGGAGATGGTATTCTGCATACCTTGGATGTAACGAACGGTTATTTGAGTTACTGTTGCCCTTCTATCATCTTGAACCAGTCTGTCCATTCTCCTCTGACCTCAACAAGGCATTTTCCTCCACACAACTGCCGCTCACTGGATATTTTCTCTTTTTTGGACCATTCTCTGTAAACCCGAGAGATGGTTCTGTGTGAAAATCCCAGTAGATCAGCAGTTTTTGAAATACTCAGACCAGCCCGTCTGGCACCAACAACCATGCCATGTTCAAACCCACTTAAATTATAGTTTTAAATCATTTTCCCTTCATGCCAGAATTCCTCCAAACAATATTTCCAATGGTTAATTAACCACTTGCCGACCGCTGCACGCCGATATACATTGGCACAATGGCAGCAGTGGGCAAATGGGCGTACCTGTATGTCCCCTTTAAGAGGTGGGGATCGCAGGTGAGCACGCGCCCGCCGCATACAGCGTGACCGTGCCCGCGGGACCGGCGGACTCAATGTCCGCCTGTCTCCCGGCAATCGTGCCATGGAGCCTCAGAATGGGGAAGTGCCTATGTAAACAAGGCATTTCCCCGTTCTGGCTTGTGACATGACAGAAATCACCGCTCCCTGTCATTGGGAGCAGTGATCGCTGTCATGTGAGTTGAAGCCCACCCCCCCCCCACAGTTAGAATCACTCCCTAGGACACACTTAACCCCTTCATCGCCCCCTAGCAGGCATGTACTGGCCATCGGGACTACCGGGAGATTCCCGGCGGGCCGATGGCTCAGTGGGCCAGTCAGGTGCGGTGCTGGAGCCGCTCCTCTCTGACAGTGAGTGATCGCAATTTCACTCCTGTCAGGAGGAGCAGCTTCCATCATATGCTGGAGAGAGCATTAGGCGTTATGCTCCCTCCAGCCTGCAGGGGGAGATAGACCAATGGCAGACTTTCCTTCCTCTCTCCCCTTATCACTTGTTATCACATGACTGGAGAGAGGAACGAGAAGCTGCCTTAAAACTGTGAGTACATGTGGCAGGGGGAGGAGAGGGAGGACACACTGATGGGAAGGGGGCTGCTGATGGGGGCTCTCTGATGTGAAGGGCTTCTGTTGGGGAAACTCTGATGTAAGGGGGACGCTGTTGGGGACTCTCTGATGTGAAGGGAGCTGCTGATTGGGACACTCTGTTGTAAGGGGGACGCTGTTGGGGACACTCTGATGTAAGAGGGACGCTGTTGGGGACACTCTGATGTATGGGGGACGCTGTTGGGGACACTCTGATGTAAGGGGGACGCTGTTGGGGACACACTGTTGTAAGGGGGACGCTGTTGGGGACACTCTGATGTAAGGGGGATGCTGTTGGGGACACTCTGATGTAAGGGGGACGCTGTTGGGGACACTCTGATGTAAGGGGGACGCTGCTGGGGACACTCTGATGTAAGGGGGATGCTGTTGGGGACACTCTGATGTAAGTGGGATACTGTTGGGGACACTATGATGTAAGGGGGACGCTGTTGGGGACACTCTGATGTAAGGGGGACGCTGTTGGGGACACTCTGATGTAAGGGGGACGCTGCTGGGGACACTCTGATGTAAGGGGGACGCTGTTGGGGACACTCTGATGTAAGTGGGATACTGTTGGGGACATTATGATGTAAGGGGGACGCTGTTGGGGACACTCTGATGTAAGGGGGACGCTGCTGGGGACACTCTGATGTAAGGGGGACGCTGCTGGGGACACTCTGATGTAAGGGGGACGCTGTTGGGGACACTCAAAATTAAAGTGGGCCGGTCATGAGGAAGTCCAGGGCCAAATTTTTGTCCCAGTCCAGCCCTGCCCCCTAGTGGTTAACCCCTTCACTGCCAGTGTCATTTACACAGTAATCAGTGGATTTTTATAGCACTGATTGCTGTATAAATGACAATGATCCCAAAATAGTGTCAAAAGTGTCTGATAAGTCCACCATAATGTCGCAGTCCCGATAAAAATTGCAGATCGCCGCCATTACTAATAAAAAAATTAAAAATGCCATAAAACTATCCCCTATTTCGTAGACGCTATAACCAATCAATATACGCTTATTACAATTTTGTTTCGCAAAAATATGCAAAAGAATACATATCGGCCTAAACTGAGGAAAAAAAATATTTTTTTTATATATTTTTGGGGGATATTTATTATAGCAAAAAGTAAAAAATATTTTTTTCAAAATTGTTGCTCTTTTTTTGTTTATATCGCCAAAAATAAAAACCGCAGGAGGTGATCAAATACCACCAAAAGAAAGCTCTATTTGTGGGGAAAAATGGACGTCAATTTTGTTTGGGTGCAACGTCGCACGACCGCGCAATTGTCAGTTAAAGAGACGCCGTGCCAAATCGCAAAAAGTGCTCTGGTCAGGAAGGGGGTAAATTCTTCCGGGGCTGAAGTGGTTAAAAGAGAAAGAAGAAGAACTTCATGGTGCAGTAAATCATAGCATTTATTCCTCACAATTTTCTCATGCACAGCAAAGAAATATACACGGGTTCTCTCCAACCAACGCGTTTCCCTATAAAAAGCATCGACTGGGAACGGAGATCTCCAGTAAGTTGGCTTTCAGGAGGAGGCTAGTTGACATACCTTCGTTCTACATGTTATACAAAAACAAAAAAGAAGCTTGTCCTGGTTGACAGTACAGCCTTTTTTCCGATATACTGTATATATAACCCACACTTACGTGAAAACTGCCTGCATTAAAGAATGTCGCATAGAATGTAATTTCATTTGGCACTTGTGGCATGACTAAATAAAGAGTTGGGCTGCCTTAAAGCAGCGCTCCTTAATGCACAATAAAGAATTATACAAACACACATTTAACACAGTACATAGAGGTCTACTTAAAAAAAAAAAAAATTTTTATTTTTTTTTTCTAACACCCTAGAGAATAAAATCGCGCTGGTTGCAATACTTTCTGTCACACCGTATTTGCGCAGCAGTCTTACAAGTGCACTTTTTTTTGGGGGAAAAATACACTTTTTTGAATTATAAAATAAACAGCAGTAAATTTAGCCCATTTTTTTTTTTTTATATTGTGAAAGATAATGTTACGCTGGGTAAATTGAAACCCAACATGTCACGCTTCAAAATTGCGTCTGCTCGTGGAATGGCGACAAACTTTTACCCTTAAAATAAAAACCCATAGGCGATGTTTAAAAATTTCTACAGGCTACCAATTTTGAGTTACAGAGAATGTCTAGGGCTAGAATTATTGCTCTCGCTCTATCGATCGTGGTGATACCTCACATGTGTGGTTTGAACCCCGTTATCATATGCGGGCGCTACTCACGTATGCGTTCGCTTCTGCGCGCAAGCTCGGCGGGACGGGGCGCTTTAAACATTTTTTTTTTCTTATTTATTTTACTTTTCATTTTTTATTTTGACACTTATCTTTGAAAAAAAATGCTTGGGTCACTTTTATCCCTATTACAAGGAATGTAAACATCCCTTGTAATAGAAAAAAGCATGACAGGACCTCCTAAATATGAGATCTGGGGTCAAAAAAGACCTTGGATCTCATATTTACACCAAAATGCAATTAAAAAAATGTAATTTGAAAAAAGAAAAAAAAAAAATTCTCCTTTAAGAGCAGTGGGCAGAAGGGACGTTTGACGTTGCTTCCGCCAGTCAATGCTATGGAGCCAAGAGGGAGCCATCTTCCCCTCACTCGGCAGCCAGCCAAACAGGGGAGAGGATGCGATTGCCTCTGCCGCTACCGGTGGCTCCGGTAAGCGGCGGAGACCACCAGAGCGCGGCGGGAGGGGGGCCCTGTCCCACCCCTGATAAAAGTGATCTCATAGCAACTCCACCGCAGAGACCACTTCTCTCTGAAAGAGGGCCACCTGCTGAAAAAGAAGATATCTGGGTTATGGTAGATATCTGCTGCCTTAACAACGATATTCCTCTTCAAAATGCCAATGTATAACGACTACTGGCAGTCCGTAAGTGGTTAATATGGTTTTTTTTTCCTATGATCATCAGCACCATCTAGTTGCCATGAGGCAGTATTTTTCCAGAAATAACAAAATAAGGAAAATACAGCATTATTGCCACTAGATGGAGCTGATGATCATTGAAAATAACAAAAAATATTAGACAGAGATTCTGGTGCAGAGTAACCAATCAGCTTCCAGGTTTTATTGTCAAAGCTTGATCGAACAAGCAGACGTTAGAAGCTGATTTGTTACTACATAAAGTTGCACCAGATTCTGTGTGCACCAGTTTTAGTAAATCTCCCCCATAATGACGATTATTCGTGAATGTTTGAGGCATTTGCACAGCCAATTTCTTGACAAACACACCTTATAGTGTTAATGACAACCAGGAAAGAATATACTTTTGCAGCAGAAATTGATTCAGAATGAAATTTTCTGGAGTTGTTCTGTAGACCTAGCCCCCGCTGTCAATATTTCCTAGTGGTCACTTTTCTTGAACCAAAACGAGCCTAAGCCAAGACTCCTAATAAAAGCAGCGCTGAAATATTTGCATGAGATATAATGAATTCATCCCTGAACAGAAAAGCAGCACCAGCGAGGCTCCGCCGAGGCCAGAAGCTGCAGCTCCCTGACAGCCAGAAAATCTCACCATTTGCAATTTATCCATTTTATAGTCTATAGCAGGGATGGTGAACCTTGGCACCCCAGACGTTTTGGAACTACATTTCCCATGATGCTCATGCACTCTGCAGTGTGGTTAAGCATCATGGGAAATGTAGTTCCAAAACATCTGGGGTGCCAAGGTCCACCATCACTGCTCTAGAGTATTGTGTGGCAGTCTTTGTCCTTTTCACACTACGAACCTGAAGAGAACAGAACGCATCGGACACATGTCACATCTATTTCAGGTTATCATTTGTCCTGTCGTAGTTAATGTGACACTAAACTCTAGTTAAAAAAAAATATATCCAAATATGTATTTTATTGGCATTTTATGTGATAAATTAACACCAAGTGGCAGATAATTGTGAAGTGGAAGGAAAATGATAAATGGTTTTCCACATTTTGTACAAATAAATATGTGAAAAGTGTGGGGTACATTTGTATTCAGCCCCCCGGAGTCAATACTTTGTAGAACCACCTTTCTCTGCAATTACAGCTGCAAGTCTTTTTGGGGATGTCTCTACCAGCTTTGCACATCTAGAGAGGGACAATTTTTGCCCATTCTTCTTTACAAAATATCTCAAGCTCTGTCAGATTGGATGGAGAGCGTCTGTGAACAGCAATTTTCAAGTCTTGCCACAGATTCTCAATTGGATTTAGGTCTGCACTTTGACTGGGCCATTCTAACACATGAATATGCTTTGATCTAAACCATTCCATTGTAGCTCTGGCTGTATGTTTAGGGTCGTTGTCCTGCTGGAAGGTGAACCTCCGCCCCAGTCTCAAGTCATTTGCAGATTCTAAAAGATTTTCTTCTAAGATTGCCCTGTATTTGGCTCCATCCATCTTCCCATCAATTGTATACGCGCAGGAAAGATCTGGACAGCCGCACTCAGGAATGAGCAAATAAAATCTTCTTTATTCAAAACGTGGCAAAAAATCAATACATGACACTGCTGGAGCAATACAGCTTAGCCGCTAACGCGTTTCACGCTCTTGCGGAGCGCTTACTCATAGCTGGCTTACATAAGCGTGATAACCACTTTTATACATAAAACATACATATCACATGACCCGGCATTAATGAGATGATACTGGGCAGCTGACAGCTAGCTACATGAGATCTCAGTGCTAATTTAGCTAGGTTAATGACATGCGGTGGGATCACATTTGATACAAATGTGGAGTATGAAAAAACAAGCATCAATAAATGAACAACGAAATAAAATTAAAAATCTAAATAAAAGTGAATGACTTATGTGAATTGCTTGTTATTGATATGGAATCATAACAAATAATAAAGTGTGATGGTGAAAAATAATATATGAAAAGATATATATAAAGTGTGACTGACGTGAGACCAAAATGTCTAAAGGAATTTTTTTTAAAGTGAACCAAGTGTAAATGCATCTATATAAAGTGCATAAACGAATAAGTGGATAAACAAATAATTACGCATATATAAAGGGTTTCCGTGTCATTGATAAACATGGCAGATGTAAATATTAAATACATATATATATATAAATGTTTAGTGCATGTAAATATAATATAATACAGTAACTATAACTATATATTTCTTCCCATCAACTCTGACCAGCTTTCCTGTCCCTGCTGAAGAAAAGCATCCCCACAACATGATGCTGCCACCACCATGTTTCACGGTGGGGATGGTGTGTTCAGGGTGATGTGCAGTGTTAGTTTTCCGCCACACATAGTGTTTTGCTTTTAGGACAAAAAGGTCAATTTTGGTCTCATCTGACCAGAGCACCTTCTTCCACATGTTTGCTGTGTCCCCCACATGGCTTCTCACAAACTGCAAACGGGATTTCTTATGGCTTTCCTTCACCAATGTCTTTCTTCTTGTCACTCTTCCATAAAGGTCAGATTTGTGGAGAACACGACTAATAGTTGTCCTGTGGACAGATTCTCCCACCTGAGCTGTGGATCTCTGCAGCTCCTTCAGAGTTAAGCTGGCCATACACCTTACAATTTTCTTATTCAATTTTCTTTAGATTTACCTTTAACTATGTAGTAAAAGGGCCTGTCCGATTGCATACAAATTGAAAGTGTTTAGGTTTGACCTCCTATTATATGGTTTTGGTAAATCTAAAGGAAAGTTGTACAAGAAAATTGTATAATGTATGGCCAGCCTTATCATGGACCTCTTGGTTGCTTCTCTGATGAATGCTCTCCTTGCCCGGCCTGTCAGTTTAGGTGGACGGCCATGTCTTGGTAGGTTTGCAGTTGTCCCATACTCTTTCCATTTTCGGATGATGGATTGAACAGAGCTCCATGAGATGTTCAAAGCGTGGGATATTTTTTATAACCTAACCCAGCTTTAAACTTCTCCACAACTTCATCCCTGACCTGTCTGGTGTGTTCCTTGGCCTTCATGATGCTGTTTATATACTAAGGTTCTCTAACAAACCACTGAGGGCTTCACAGAACAGCTGTATTTACACTGAGATTAAATTACACACAGTTGGACTCTATTTACTAATTAGGTGACTTCTGAAGGCAATTGCTTCCACTAGATTTTAGTTAGGGGTATCAGGGTACAGCGGGCTGAATACAAATGCACATCACACTATTCAGATATTTATTTGCAAAAAGTTTTGAAAATCATTTATCATTTTCCTTCCACTTCACAATTATGTGCCACTTTGTGTTGGTTTATCACATAAAATCCCAATAAAATACATTTACGTTTTTGGTTGTAACAGGACAAAATGTGGAAAATTTCAAGGGGTGTGAATACTTTTTCTTAGCACTGTTCAAGAGATGCCTGACTCTGTCTAGCTTCAGTACTTTTGAGCAGCCTTTTTTTTTTTAATAAAAAAAAAAGTTTCAAAGTATTACTCAGAGTCATTCAACCCACTTCCTGTGAGCCCAGGCTGTCACGGACACCCCCCCTGGGGTAGCGCTATCAGAGTAGCCTGGACTTACAAGAGAAAGATGCGAAGAATAGTGCCCATGTCATTACTACATCACTGAGGTCCACCGACCACTGCCACGGGAAGAGGATGCCAGAATATAATGTGGTCACACCATAATGTGGGAGGGTCCTCCAAGTCTGGGGGTGGGGGGGCTCACTTGCTCCAGTAGGGGATTTGCCCAACAGAACAGGCATACAGCATATGAGAACATACAGCATCAGAACTCCTCAACTCCTCATTTATGATAAATACTGGGTACCGTTCAGTAACACCAAAGCCATTGGATCACCATGGAAGTCGGGCAACGTGAACTTGTAAAAGGATTAGCAACTGCAGCCTACATGTCCCATAGGCAAAGGCTTCTTTTAAAGGGAAAGTATCAGTCTGACAGAGAATACATTTACCA
This sequence comes from Lithobates clamitans, assembly GCA_037952925.1. Classification (NCBI taxonomy): domain Eukaryota; kingdom Metazoa; phylum Chordata; class Amphibia; order Anura; family Ranidae; genus Lithobates; species Lithobates clamitans. Next base: position 122,691 of record JBBGZY010002098.1, on the reverse strand, counting down.
AGGGCATGATAATCAAATATGTGATTTGATTGAATAGCATTCTACAAAATTTATTGCAAGAAAAACAAAACAAACAAACAAAAAAAAAAAAAATATATATATATATATATATATATATATATATATATATATATATATATATATATATTTAGGGCCCTTTCACACTGGGGCGGTTTGCAGGCGCTATTGCGCTAATAATAGCGCCTGCAAACCGACCCGAAAGTGCCGCTGCTTTCATTCCAGTGTGAAAGCCCCGAGGGCTTTCACACTGGAGCGATGCGCTAGCAGGACAGTAAAAAAAGTCCTGCTAGCAGCATCTTCGGAGCGGTGAAGGAGCGGAGTGTATACCGCTCCTTCACCGCTCCTGCCCATTGAAATCAATGGGACGGCGCGACTATACCACCGGCAAAGCGCCTCTGCAGAGGCGCTTTGCGGTGGTTTTTAACCATTTCTCGGCCGCTAGCGGGGGGTAAAACCGCCCCACTAGCGGCTGCATACGGACGCTTTACCGCCGACGCCCGCCCCAGTGTGAAAGGGCTCTTAGTGTCTCATCACTCAGAAACAAGAAGTGGAGTTTATCCTGGCCAGTGGAAGTAGAAAATGTCTCGGGGCCAGAGGGAATAAACAATGCCCCAGGCATAGTGGGGAGTGGGAGAAGAAATAGAGCCCAATGTTTGGTATCAGGGGGAGAAATAGTTCACCATTGTTGGTGTCAGTGGCAGGAATAATGCCTCATCATTGGTGTCAGTGGGAGGAATAGTGTCCCATCATTGGTGTCAGTGGGAGGAATAGTGTCCCATCATTGGTGTCAGTGGGAGGAATAGTGTCCCATCATTGGTGTCAGTGGGAGGAATAGTGCCCCATCATTGGTGTCAGTGGGAGGAATAGTGCCCAAGCGTTGGTGTCAGTGGGAGGAATAGTGTCCCATCATTGGTGTCAGTGGGAGGAATAGTGTCCCATCATTGGTGTCAGTGGGAGGAATAGTGTCCCATCATTGGTGTCAGTGGGAGGAATAGTGCCCCATCATTGGTGTCAGTGGGAGGAATAGTGCCCAAGCGTTGGTGTCAGTGGGAGGAATAGTGTCCCATCATTGGTGTCAGTGGGAAGAATAGTGCCCCATCATTGGTATCAGTGGTGGAATAGTGCCCCATCATTGGTGTCAGTGGGAGGAATAGTGCCCAAGCGTTGGTGTCAGTGGTGGAATAGTGCCCCATCATTGGTGTCAGTGGGATGAATAATGCTCAATCGTTGGTATCAGTGGGAGGAATAGTGCCCCATCATTGGTGTAAGTGGGAGAAATAGTGTCCCATCATTGGTATCAGTGGGAGGAATAGTGCCCCATCACTGGTATCAGTGGGAGGAATAGTGCCCCATCATTGGTGTCAGTGGAAGGAATAGTGCCCCATCAATGGTACTAGTGGGTTGAAATAGTACCTTGTATCATTGGGGGAAATGGTCTTCCCAAGGGCCGCATTAATGCAGGCAAAGGGCCACTTCCGTCTTCAGTGGAGACCACTGCTCTAGAGAATTAGTAGGACTAGTAGGGAATAAGCAGCCTTGCTGATGAGACTCCGGTTACAGCAGAGCACCTTGTAAAGATGGATTGTTGATCCCTTTAAAAGCAGCACAATGTATTGATTCATTCGCACCTCGGCAATAAATACTGCCTCATACTCGCCTACACAAACAGCGGTGACCTTATCCTAGACATCCAAGATCTCCAATGAACTAGAAGGCCTGAGCATTTTTTTTTAAAGTGGACCTGTCATTCAAATTATGATAATAGGACACATGGCAACATTATAAATAAGATCATTTTGACTTTTTTTTTGTTTTACAAAGACAACCCCTTGCTTTCAGACCAACCTAGTCCAGGTAGAAGGTCCCATGGTCTATGGCTACCTGCAGCCTCGAGGGCGTTTTGTGTCATTCAAGACTGCAGAGAGTCTTTTGTTTTCAGGGTTGCCAAACTTTAAAGAGCCTGTACAGACGAAAGTTGTAGCTGGCTAAAGAAATACATAAATCATTTTATTAATGAACAATTCCTTTTTTGGCTGTGTTTCTTTCTACTATATAATAGATAACCCTTCCAGTATATACAGTGATTTAAAATTACATTGTACAATAGGTTAACAATACACCTCCACCCTCCTCGTTCGAAATGAATGCCCCTTCCCTAAAGTACGTTCTCCACCTAAAATGGCTTGCTGGACACATACAGCAGCAAAAACGTTGTCCCAGGAAATGTTTTTTTGAAGTGTTGGCAGCTTTCCATTCAGAATATAGTGTGTGTTTGTGGCCAGTTTAGCGGGTTTGTGTTGGTGGCCTCTGAGATCATTCAGCGTTGACTGATGGGTACATTGGATCTGCAGTTGACCTCCTGACCCGCTTTAAGCAAGTTCTGCATTCCTATAGCCTTGTATGAGAATAAAAAACCTGGTGGAAGCAAACAAAAAACCCTAACTGCTGGGTCAGCAGTGTCCACGGAGCTTGGGTAGGGTGTAGGCAAAAGATAGGCAGTGCAAATTTCAACTGTGATAGCAATAAAATCGAAACATTAAAGTAACACATAATAAAGAAAAAAAAAATTTCACATATTAGATATTGTCACTCACGTCGAATGAGGGCAATCATTCCAGGGTCATCATTCACGCTTACCTCTAAACTGATGACCTGTAAAGGTTTGTAGACGGGTGGGGGTTAGGCAGGCCATGATGGACCTTTCCTCCATGTTTTTCCATTAATTCATTGGGCAACAAGTCAGGGTAACATGAGAGGACTACCCCGGGGGTGGGTTCTTCTGGGCTACGCTAGGCACCTGTATCAGAGTCACTCTCCTCTACACATGGGGTACCTTTGTTCTGTGCCATTTTCATCAATGACCTGGGACAAGGCTGAGGCCACCGTGGGGGAATACTCAACGTGAAGGTGGGCCTCTGCTTTTAGAGATGAACGTACACCTTCTCTGTAGCTTGCATTCGGGAGGGACACGCTATGCCTTGTCTACGTCCTCCACATCCACCCATCTAGCGTATCACCAATAACCTGCTCCCAGTAAAGGTATAGGGTCCCGCTGTGCACCCAGTGTGCATTGACTTCACTTAACTCTTCCGTACCTGTATACAGGGTGGGGTAGGGTCGCCACGTCATCCCTTTAATCCAGGACACCTATGAATTACACGGGTTCTGAGGCTGATTTATTGCAGATAAGGCACCAAGCGAGTTTAATTTCCACCTTAATCAGCCACAGAACCTGTGTAATTAATGTGTGTCCTGGATTAAAGGGATGATGTGGCAACCCTAGGGTGGGGACCTCTGTGACGTGAGTCTGCTCCCATTGTCATGGGAGATGGACCGCTCATGGAGAGATTGCCAACAACAACTCCTTCCTGTAAGAGGCTATCTCAGGCACACCCCTAACGAGTGGCTGCTCGGTAAACTTTCGTTACCCTAGGTAACCACTTGCATCTTCACACTGCATTAACTCTTGTTAATGTCTTCATACCCCAAACTGAACTGTGGAAAGGTGCCATTTATTTGCATTACACCCCTTTTAGTAACTGCAGACCAGGCAGGAACAAGGTTTCAAAAGCATTACTTGGAAAAGTGCGAAAACATAAAAGTCCAGCATGTAAGAACAGTATTTCTTCCTACATCCCTAATCCTAACTCAGGCCATGCGCTGCCCTGGCATACCTGCAAAGGTAAAGTCCATTCAGAATCAGGGGATCCAAAAGTGGCATTTCCCAGGGCTGGAGTCTTCAAGGATGAGCCCCAGGTCCCAATTATCTTTTTAAATGACAGCAGTAGCAGCATGCGACATTCCTTCACTCCTCATGAGTGCGACTCTCCGAATCTCTCCCCTATGGGCTCAGGGGCTCTCTGCTCCTGATCACTGTTCCTCTCTTATAGCTCAGGATCAGTTAAACCCAAAGAAAAACCAGCCAATAGCAAAGAACTGGGAAAACATTAACCCTTACCTTCCCGTCCGGGGCAGCACCTAACTGGCATAATCAACAGGATTTTAAAGCATCATCTATGGGCACTAATGGGTAGTTTGTTGCCGTTTCCCAGGGCCAAAATTTTAAGGATTGGCATGTTTGGTATCTGTTTACTCGGTGTAAACTCATCTTTTATATTTAACCAAAAAATGGGTCGTATATTGTTTTTGTATGCCCTAAATTTAATTTTAATGAAGACAAGGCAGATCCCTGATCTCACAAGAGACAACACTGAGATCTGCTGTTCCTAGTGATCAGGAACAGCGATCTCTGTGTTGTCCCAGTGAGCCCATCCCCCACATAATAAGAACACACCCAGGGAACACAGTTAACCCCTTGATTGCTCCCCAGTGTTAACCCCTTTACTGCCCGTGTCATTTATACATTGATCAGTGCACTTTTTCAGCACTGATCACTGTAATAATGTCAATGGTCCCCAAAAAGTGTCACTTGGGGTCAGATTTGTGGGCCGCAATGTCGCAGTCCTACTAAAAATCGCAGATTGCTGTCATCACCAGTAAAAACAATAAAAAAATAAATAGGAGTCCATAAATCTATCCTCTATTTTGTAGACAAGATATCCTTTGCGCAAACCAATCAATATAAGCTTACTGCGTTTTTTTTTTTTTTACCAAAAATATGTAGAACAATACATATCGCCCTAAATTGATGAAGAATAGTGTCTTATATATATATTTTTGGATATGTTTTATAGCAGAAAGTAAAAAATATTGTTTTTTTTTTCAAAATTGTTGCTCTTTTTTTCTTTATAGCGCAAAAGATAAAAACCGCAGAGGTGATCAAATACCACCAAAAGAAAGCTCTATTTGTGGAAAAAAATGGACATCAATTTTATTTGGGTACAGTGTCGCACGACCGCGCAATTGTCAGTTACAGCAACACATCGCAAAATGGCCTGGTCAGGAAGTGGGTAAAACCTTCCAGAGCTGAAGTGGTTAAACAGCTGCGGCACAAAAATTTGCATTTAACATTATTTTATTCTACAAGATCTCTGCTTATCAGTGGCGGCTGGTGTTCATTTTTTTTTTGGAGGGGGCGGCAAACAAACCTGACCCCCTCACTATACCCCACTGCGCCCCATGCCCACCCTTTTTGAAGCCAATTAGAGCCCATTCACACAGGGGCAACACGACTTCCAGCGCGACTTTGGGAGGCAACTTGGACATGACTTGAATATGAATCACAGCGCGACTTGGGGCAACTTACAACACAACTTGAAGTCGCCTCCAGGACAGGGAACTTTACAAGTGGCCAATCAGAGCTTATCAGCTGTGTGTGAGAAGGAGGGGGCTGACTGTTTAGTGGAGTAAACTACTTTCTGTTTCCTTTCTGCTTCCTGTAAAGTTGCCTCAGTATGAACAGTGATCAGACTTGGAGGCAACTTCCATTGAAATCAATGGGTACAAGTCGCCTTCTAATCGGATTGAAGTAGTACAGGAACCTTTTCTGAAGTCAGAGCGACTGCAGTAGTGTGCATTAAGACGGATCCATTCACTTACATTGATTTTTTCATGTAGGGCGACTTGGGGCGACTTGAAGTCGGATCCAAAGTTGCCCCTGTGTGAATGGGCTCTTAGAGCCTCATGCTCTAATTGTGTGCTTCATTAAAAAAAAAAAAAAAAAAAAAAACCCATTGAAATCCATGCATCCGGCATGTAGATTAGGGGTCGGGCGCATGGATTAGGGGGGGTGGTACCCCTGCACCCCTTATAAGCGGCTGCCACTGCTGCTTATAGAAAATATCTGTTTTGGGAGTTTTAACTAAAATTCAAGCTTAAAATGTGAATATTTTCTTGAAGCAAATGGTATTTATATGATGGAGGATGTTATACAATTGTTATGGCTTTTGGATCACTGCATCCGAAACCTCCTGGACTGGATTTTGCAGTTCTTAACAGGTCCAGAGATGTTGGCATTGCCATAGTGCTTGCCTTCTCTCTGAAGATTCACTCAGAAAGTAGACCGGTCAGACCAAGCACCATGAGCTACCTAATTTTCATTGGTTGCTGGGGTCCCTTATTTTCTAATCCTGCTGGGTTTTTTTTCTGTGGAAAGGGTTAAAGCGGGGGGGGGGAATACAACTTTTGGAAGCTGCTGTTCCATCCGGCCCTTCAGCTTCGACCTACAGCTGTCCACTGAGGCTTCGCCTCTTAACCACTTCAGCCCTGGAAGATTTGGCTGCTGAATGACCAGGCCATTTTTTGCAATTCAGCGCTGCGCCGCTTTAACTGACAATTGCGCGGTCGTGCGACGCTGCACCCAAACAAAATTGACATACTTTTTTCCCCACAAATAGAGCTCTCTTTTGGTGGTATTTGATCGCCTCTGAGTTTTTTATTTTTTGCGCTATAAACAAAAAAAAGAGCGACAATTTTGAATGCCCTCTGCAAGTGCAGTTGCTCCAGAGCTTAGTAAATGAGAAAAAGCTCTGCTGACTTCCATCATCCAATCATGTGCAAGCAAAAATGCTGTTTTTTTTAATTCTCCTTGCACAGGATTGGGTACTCTTTACAAAGTCAAGCCTTACCTCATTTACTAAGCTCTGAAGCAATTGCACTTGCAGAGGGCAACTGCACTCTGCAAAGTGCGCAGTCTATTTGCCTTTAGTAAATCAACCCCATAGTGTCTACAAAATAGGGGATAGATTCATAACATTTTTATTATTATTATTTTTTTTACTAGTATTGGCGGCGATCTGCGATTTTTATCGGGACTGCAACATTATGGCGGACACATTGGACACTTTTTTGGGACCATTGTCATTTATACAGCGATCAGGGCTATAAAAATGCATTAATTAGGACTTCAACTATCTTTAACTATCAACTATTTACCTTCAACTATCTTTACCTACAACTGTAGTTTAAGGGCCTGTATACAAATGGAAAGTGCTTAGGCATACCTCCCAACGTTTTGAAATGGGAATGAGGGACACCTACTAGCAAACGTATGTGGGCATAGGACACGCCCTGTCACGCCCCTTAAAGGGGACATAACTAAAAAAAAAAGGGTTAATTTAAATCCACAAGGTCTTTTTTTTTTAACCACCAATATTCTTTATGTTGGCTCTTAAAATTGACAAATGCAGCAATTTAGAATTTGGATGAAAGGTTTAGCGCTGGGAAACACTTTTTGAAAGATAAAAAGTTTATTTTATATACATCTATATAGATCAGACCAAAATGAGGAACAAATGAGGAGGAAAGAGGGACAGAGGGACATTGCTCCAAATCAGGGACAGTCCCTCGAAATCAGGGACAGTTGGGAGCTATGGTTTAGGCTTGACCTTATATTATATGGTTTTGGTAAATCTAAAGGAAAAATCGAAAGAGAATTGTATAGTGTGTATCCAGCTTTGCCCTGAGCCTATACTTTGCCTTACAGCACTTGACTGTGAATCTAGGCTAAAAGATAACGGCATAGAGTCTTGAAAATAAGACACATGAATCATGTAACAATGTAACAACCACATCAAAAGTTACTTTTTTTTATGAAAATGTGAACTAAAAGCACAGACCACAAGCCCTATTCAGAGCTATATCACAAAAGTACACAAGGGGGCAGTGTGTGTTCAGTATCTGAAGTTATTTGGTAATCTGGGAAGGAAATCTTTAGAAGCCTGATCTGTGAAGTAAGACAGGACCTATCAGCAACTCATAAACTGCCAGATTTACATCTATGGAAAAAACTATTTACATGATAATCTGAGAAGAGATGACTTCCCGCCCGGCACAGAAGATTCAGTAGGGCAAGGTTTCCGATGACTAATATCTCACAAATAATTTTAGAAAGCAATACATAAATTCTAAATATCATTGTGGGAAAGGCGGGAGGATGTTACTAAGCACGGAGATAACGAGGTTGATTTACTAAAGGCAAATAGACTGTGTACTACGCAAAGTGCAGTTGCTCCAGAGATTAGTAAATGAGGGGAAGAGTCATTTTGCAAAGAACACCCAATCACATGCAAGGAAAATTAAAAAAACAGCATTTTTGCTTGCACATGATTGGATGATGAAAGTCAGCAGAGCTTCTCCTCATTTTTTAAGCTCTGGAGCAAAGTGCACAGCTTATTTGCCTTTAGTAAATCCACCCCAAAGAGTTCAGTCAGAGTCATTTAAATGTTTATGTAAAGACAAAAGTTATATTTTCATTTTGGATAGAGAAGGGATTGGTAAGAACTCCTGATTTAATTTCTGTGCCCCTGCTGGGGTCCATTAGCTCTGGTCACCAATTTGCTCTGGTCACCATTGTCAATGGGACTGAAATTGTGTAAAAAATCAAAATATTTCTGGGATCCCGCCGCCCCCCCCCCCCCCCTCCCCAATGTGAATGAGTAGTTCCCCTACCCATTAACCAAAAAAGTGTCAAAAAGTAATAAAAACACAGAGACAGTTTTTTACACTTCCTTTATTAAAAAAATATAATATAAAAAAAGTCCCCCCCAATGTAAATCCATCGTCTATTGAAACGCCTGCCACACCTGGAGAAAAAAAAAAATTACGCTCCCGCCGTCCATGGAGGCTGGCCGCCTACTGCAGGCTCTGCCATTTGACAGTACTTATATAGGTAAGAGCGGGGCCACCTGACAACATCACCTGGTGGCACCGCCCCCCCCCCCCTGTGTTTTCAATGACAGGTGCATGATGGATCAGTGACGTCACAAGAAGCGGAGCCCTGCTGCCCCAAAGCACTCACCGTCCCATGTTGAGGGCATGTGGCCTGGTATGGTTTTGGGGGATGGGTGGCGCTTGCTTGTCCCCCTACCTGCCAGTCTGCAAACTTCGATAAGTATCTGGTATGAATTTTGGAGGGGACCCCACGCTGTTTTTTTTTTTGCAGTGGTGGTGTGGGGTTCCCCTTGAAATCCATACCAGACCAGCGGGGCAGCACATTGACAGCTGATGACAGAATGCACTGTGCGCGGTGACTGTGTCAGTTCCATTGTGGGACACTGTATTGTCCCGGAATAAAGGTGCCTGGGACCCGGGACAGACCTGCAAAATGCGGGACTGTCCTGGGCAATCCCTACAATGCAGGAAATAAAATAAATCAGCTCCTTTAGTAAAAACAGTAAACATAGTAGACAAAAACACCGGTTAGGCACACACTTAACCCTTTGAAAGCCCCTGATGTTTAACCCCTTCCCAGCCAGTGTCATCAGTACAGTGACAGTGCATATTTTTAGCACTGATCACCATATTAGTGTCACTGGTTCTCACAAAGTGCCAAGAGTGTCAGTTAGTGTCAGACTGTCTGCCGCAATATCGCAGTCCTGCTATAAGTCGCTAAACGCCACCATTACTGGTATAAAAATAAGTAAATAAAAATTCAGTAGCCCCTATTTTGTAGACGCTATAACTTTTGCACAAACCAATCAATATACGTTTATTGGGGATTTTTTTTGTTTACCAAAAATATGTAGCAGAATATTTTTTATTTTTATTTTAAGTGTTAATTCACTGGACATATATATACCATTCATTTAATATTTCTCCTTTTTTAGCTGGGTCTTTTTTTTTTACCCCCTGCGGTTGTGCATGGTCTCTCTTTCATCCGCCAGCTGGGGTTTTTTGATCTTTGCCCCTGTCTCTCCCCTCACTTGGGGGAGGCACATTAGCAACGGAGCCTTATTCCTCTGTGGTTCCCGGACGTGTTGAGGTATGTGCTGTGCGTTTACTGGAGGTGGCAATAATTTTGTTTTCATGTTTATGTTATTTTACTCATGTTATTTTTTTCTTTTGTTAGAGCTGGATTATTAGTTTGGTGGTCTCACATTTATTTCCCCTGAGGAAGCCATCACTGACTAAACATGTTGGGAATGAACACTCATTTGTGACCACTCTTCTCTTTTCCTCTGGGCCACCAGCAGCCCATTGTACTAGATATGCTCTGTTATTGATTTTAACGAATATTGATATACTCTGTTTGTTGTTTGTCATATGTTATTTGTATCAATAAAAGTAATTACATTTTTAATATACTCTGATTCAGTTGTTGCCACTGCCAGCACCGTTATAATCCCACTCTTCCACATCCAAAAACGAGTTTATTGGGATGAGGTGCATTATATTATAGAGACACTCAGACTATTTTTTTTAGTCTATGTAGCAGAATACATATTGGCCTAAATTGATGAAGAAATTTGATTTTTTTTTATTTGTTTTATTGGATATTTTATAGCAGAAAGTAAAATATATATATATATATATATATATATATATATATATATATATATATATATATTTTTTTTTTTTTTTTTTTTCTTGTTTATAGTACAAAAAAACCGCAGAGGTGATCAAATACCACCAAAAGAAAGCTCTATTTGTGGGGAAAAAAAAGGACATATATTTCATTTGGGTACATTGTCGCATGACAACGCAAGTGTCAGTTAAAGTAGCACAGTGACGCTTTCGCAAAAAATGGCCTGGTCATAAAGGGGGGTAAATCTACCGGAGGTCAAGTGGTTAAGGTAGGTTCAGAAAAGGTTTTATCTTACCAGCAAAGAAAAACACCTGGTAGTTCTGAAATTGGAAGTAATGGAATCAAAATGCGGGATTATTGAAAGTGTCAATGAAAAGCCGTGGTGAGTGATTTCAGCTGTGAAGCCTTCAACTTCCAGAAGCCCGTTCAGCCTAGAAGTCAAACAGCTGCAGCTGTGAAGAGCGTGGACATAGGAGGTATGTGCTATTCTTAGGCTCTGCAATATATACTGTATATAGATATCTATACACTGGCAAGTGTGACGAGGTTGTTGGATGGGCATAAAACCTAATGTGCTCTGAACAATACTCATACCTTGGTTGTTGTGAAGACCATAGCAGGGGAGGACTAGGAACTTCTGGCCGGGGAGGAAAACCCAACCAACTGGCCCTTTTATGGTGCTGACGGGTCCTGTTGCCTAATGAAATTGTGCCATGGTGCCCAAGCCTTTGGTGGGCATGGTGAAAGGCGGATGTTGTCTTAAAGAGGTTGTAAACCCCTCTGTGCAACTTGTGCCTATAGGTAAGCCTATAATAAGGCTTACCTATAGGTACTGAAAATATCTCCTAAACGTCCGCGGTTTAGGAGTTATTTACCTTGTATAGTGCTGATGATGTCATCGGCACATGCGCTGTGAAAAAAACAGCCCTCCGTGCTGTTTCTTCACTAGCAAGTACCGTGGCTGGCGGCTTCCACTCTCAAGTGCGGGAGTGACGTCATGCTACTCCGGCCAGTCACAGAGCCGGAGTCTGTGGCCCTGGAAGGAAGAGGGGCGAAGATGGATGTGGCCACCAGCGGGGACATCGCAGGCTTCGTGTGCGGGTAAGTGCCACATAATGGGTTAGTATGAGATGCATACTAGCCCATTATGCTTTTTCTTTGCAGGGTAAAAAAGAGGAAGTAGAACCCACCAGGGTTTATTTCCTCTTTAAAGAACATGGCATATTGTCTCTCTATCTCAGGGGTCAGCAACCCTTTTCCACTTAATCAATGTATGTGAATGCATGGAGGGCCCCATTCACCTGCTAATAAACGAGGATAATAATCTGGACCCAGCACAGCCCCTACACCTCCGGACAGGGCCGGCCCAAGACATTGTGCTGCCTGGGCCCAAGAATGAAATGCTGCCCCCCCCCCCCCAAAAAAAAAAGAAAAATCACGCCCACCAAAAAAACCCACATTCATTATTTTATATCAAGATAATTAAAACTAAAATTAAATTTATCAGGCAATCTGATTTACATGCAACAGCACCTTGTCCATATGGAAAATTATATCACAAACCATTACATTCAAATCCAAACCTTTTTTTTTGTTTATAGCACAAAAAATAAAACCGCAGAGATGATATCCAATACAACCAAAAGAAATCTCTATTTGTGGGGAACATTGAAGTTTATTGAGATTTCCATACATTAGAGGGTTCCACCATTATTGTTAAGTTATCGATTAGTAAGTTTTTTCTTTTTTTTTTTGTGGTGTGGGAACATGTAAGTGCTTAGTGGCAGGCCTTTTACTGACACCTTTTTATTTTACCTCCAGGAGTTTATTGTAAATAGTAGTGTGGTGATTACCTATTATACTAAAGATTGGCATGTGGAATTAATAAACATCAATTAATTTTAGTTGTGCCCCACCAGGCTGCTGATTGGTACTGATTGGCAGCACTGATAGGTGGCACTGATTGGCATTAATAGGCAGCACTGATAGGCACTGATAGGCAGCAATGATTAGCAGCACAGATGGGCACTGATTGGCAGCACGGATGGGCACTGATTGGCAGCACTGATTGGCAGCAATGATTGGCATTGATAGGCAGCACTGATGGACACTGAAAGGCAGCACTAATTTGCACTGATAGGTGGCACTGATTGGCATTGAAAGGTGGCACTGATTGGCATTGATAGGTGGCACAGATGGGCACTTATAGGTGGCACTGATTGATATTGATAGGTGGCACTGATGGGCAGCACTGATTGGCATTGATAGGCAGCACTGATGGGCAGTGATAGGTGGCACTGATTGGCATTGATAGACAGCACTGATTGGCACTGATGGGCAGCACTGATGGACACTGATAGGCGGCACTGATAGGTGGCATTGATTGGCATTACTGATAGGTAGCACTGATGGGCAGCACTAATGGGTTGCACTCATTGGCACTGATAGGTGGCACTGATTGGCACTGACAGGGGAGAGGGGGAGTTTCACATTAAGCACATCATAAGGCTTGCCGGAGCCCCTTAGTGTGTGACACTGTCATCTAATGTAACTGCATTGAGGGAGAGAGATCAGCTGTCACAACTCAGCGGTGATGTCGGGGGTGGGCAGAGCCGTGGGACTGAGCAGCTATCAAACACCAGCCAATCATCAACTGTTTAAGAAAGGGGCGGAGCCACATAAATGTAGCGGTCCGCCCAGACCCCATCCCATTGGCTGGTGTTTGATAGCTGTTTGGTCCCGCCCACTCCCGACATCACCGCTGAGTTGTGACAGCTGATCCCTCTCCCTCAATGCAGTTAGATTATCTGACAGTGTCACACACTCAGCGGCTCTTACAAGACCCACGATCTGCTCAGCGTGGGCTGCACACTCCTTGGATGCCTTTCACAGCATCCCAGTGGGCAGATATCGGAAGACAGCCCGGTGACTAGGATGTGTGGCGGTAGGCGGTGGTGGGTACTCCTGACAACTTTTCACTGCACGCTCTGGCTGGCTGCCACCCCTCTTAAAGTGCCATCTGGGACAATGGTTCTACTGGGTCCCATGGTTGGGCCGGCCCTGCCTCCGGATCTCTTTACATTACAGAGCCCCCGCACCTCTGGACCCCTTTACATTACACAGCCCCGTACCTCTGGACCCCTTTACATTACACAGCCCTCCTGCATATTACACAACCCCCCGCACGTCACACAGCCCCCCTGCATATTAAACAGCCCCCCCTGCACATCACACAGCCCCCCCCTACCCAGCCCCCTCTGCATATTACACAGCCCCCCAACACACACCAACTGCATATTACACAGCCCCCGCACCTCTGGACCCCTTTACATTACACAGCCCCCCTGCATATTACACAACCCCCCACACATCACACAGCCCCCCTGCATATTATACAGCCCCCCCTGCACATCACACAGCCTCCCCTACCCAGCCCCCCCTGCATATCACACAGCCCCCCTAACACACACCAACTGCATATTACACAGCCCCCGCACCTCTGGACCCCTTTATATTACACAGCCCCCCTGCATATTACACAACCCCCCCACACATCACACAGCCCCCCTGCATATTATACAGCCCCCCCTGCACATCACACAGCCTCCCCTACCCAGCCCCCCCTGCATATTACACAGCCCCCCTAACACACACCACCTGCATATTACACAGCCCCAACCCCCCCTCCCAGCTCTACCCTTTCCTACCCTTTGCAGAGGGTTAATTTTTCATATTAACAAGCTGGTGATTGGTTGCTAGGACCACCTAGCAACCAATCACCTGGAAAGTTAACTCCGGAAGCTCCCGCTGTCTTATCAGCACTGTTGTGTGTCTCTCCCATGTTCTCATTCAGCTCCCTGCTCCACTCTGCTCTTACGGGCCGGGTGCACATGAATTCATCACGTGCACTGACGGGCCGGACATTTAGCGGCGGCAGCCCGTGGGCCGTAGTTTGCCGACCCCTGCTCTAGGCCATAAAAAGAAGGATTGTAAAGGATGAACTGTACATGAGGGGAACACATAGTAAACAACATGGCTGCTGCTCTCTGAATATGATATGCACCATAAATAAAATACTATGGCATGATTAAAAAGGTGGGTTATACATGGGCAAAGGGGCTGTAGTCAGGGGTGGAGCCGGGGGGGGGGGGCAATATGAGGTTTCGCCTAGGGTGTCAAAAATCCTCGCACCCTCCCTGACTGTAGTTACATGTGACTATGTTATATCATTACTAAAAGGTTACCGATAAAGAATGACAGCCACTCCGGGCAGTCGAGTGTCGTTAGCGTTAGGAGGTATGTGTAAATGTGACGGCCCATCTGTTATTTTCAGTGCAGATGTCTGCGATAAGGTAAATCTGGGTTGGCATCTCTGTCTGGCATTGTCTGGCACATAGCTATACATGCCCCTAGACTGCCAGTGTCTGGAGCAGATTATATGATTGTAGCCGGCATACATTACAATCATGGACATATGTTTTAAAGCTGCTCGCCTGCCGCCTCACCGTGTGAAGCAGATGCTGCTTTGAAGCTCTGATGAAGTGCTGGCTGGACAAGAACTGGGTCATTTTATTGCAAGCAAGTTCAATACGCTATTTTGTTTTTGAAAAGCTGGCAATAGAAGTGACATTTTGATAAATATCAGTGTTTTTTCATCCTTAACCACTTGACCTCTGGAAGATTTACCCCCTTCCTGACCAGGACATTTTTTGCGATGTGGCACTGCGCTACTTAAACTGACAATTGTGCGGTCATGCAACGCTGTACCCAAATGTAATTTTTTCCCCCACAAATAGAGCTTTCTTTTGCTGGTAGCAGTCTCCCCATCATCAGTGTCCCCAGCATCAGGGTCCCCATGATCAGTGTCCCCATCATCAGTGTCCCCAGTATCAGTGTCCCCATGATCAGTGTCCCCAGGAGTCTCCCCATGATCAGTGTCCCCAGCAGTCTCCCCATGATCAGTGTCCCCAGCAGTCTCCGCATGATTAGTGTCCCCAGGATCAGTGTCCCCAGCAGTCTCCCCATGATCAGTGTCTTCATAATCAGTGTCCCTAGCAGTCTCCCCATGATCAGTGTCCCCAGGATCAGTGTCCCCAGCAGTCTCCCCATGATCAGTGTCCCCAGCAGTCTCCCCATGATCAGTGTCCCCAGCATCAGTGTCCCCATGATCAGGGTCCCCATGAGAGCATTTCCGTTAATCTGTATCCCCATCGGAGCCTTTCCACACGTCTGTGTGCCCATTAGAGCCTTTTTGCACCTCTACGTCCCCCATCAGAGTCTCCCCAGTACCAGTGTCCCTCATATCTGTGTCCTCCATTAGAGTCTCCTCATCATGAGTGTCCCCATCAGAGTCTCCTCATCATGAGTGTCCCCATCAGAGTCTCCTCACCATCAGTGTCCCCAGCAGAGTCTCCCCATCATCAGTGTCCCCAGCAGAGTCTCCCCATCATCAGTGTCCCCAGCAGAGTCTCCCCATCATCAGTGTCTCCAGCATCAGTGTCCTCATCATCAGTGTCCCCAGCAGAGTGTCCAAATCAGCAGTCTCCCCATCATCATTGTCCCCAGGATCAGTATACCTATGATCAGTGTCCCCATGATCAGTGTCCCCAGCATCAGTGTCCCCATCATCAGTGTCCCAAGGATCAGTGTCCCCATGATCAGTGTCCCCAGCAGTCTCCCCATGATCAGTGTCCCCAGTAGTCTCCCCATGATCAGTGTCCCCAGCAGTCTCCCCATGATCAGTGTCCCCAGGATCAGTGTCCCCAGCAGTCTCCCCATGATCAGTGTCTTCATAATCCGTGTCCCCAGCAGTCTCCCCATGATCAGTGTCCCCAGGATCAGTTTCCCCAGCAGTCTCCCCATGATCAGTGTCCCCAGCAGTCTCCCCATGATCAGTGTCCCCAGCATCAGTGTCCCCATGATCAGGGTCCCCATGAGAGCGTTTCCGTTAATCTATATCTGCATCAGAGCCTTTCCACACGTCTGTGTCCCCATTAGAGGCTTTTCGCACCTCTGTATCCCCCATCAGAGTCTCCCCAATACCAGTGTCCCCCCATATCTGTGTCCTCCATTAGAGTCTCCTCATCATCAGTGTCCCCAGAAGAGTCTCCCCATCATCAGTGTCCCCAGCAGAGTCTCCCCATCATCAGTGTCCCCAGCAGAGTGTCCAAATCAGCAGTCTCCCCATCATCATTTTCCCCATGATCAGTGTCCCCAGCATCAGTGTCCCCATCATCAGTGCCCCCATGATCAGTGTCCCCATCATTAGTGTCCGAAGGATCAGTGTCCCCTGATCAGTGTCCCCAGCAGTCTCCCCATGATCAGTGTCCCCAGCAGTCTCCCCATGATCACTGTCCCCGGTATCAGTGTCCCCAGCAGTCTCCCCATGATCAGTGTCTTCATAATCAGTGTCCCCAGCAGTCTCCCCATGATCAGTGTCCCCAGGATCAGTGTCCCCAGCAGTCTCCCCATGATCAGTTTCCCCAGCAGTCTCCCCATGATCAGTGTCCCCAGCATCAGTGCCCCAATGATCAGGGTCCCCATGATCAGTGTCCCCAGGATCAGTGTCCCCATGATCAGTGTCCCCAGCAGTCTCCCCTTGATCATTGTCCCCATCATCGGTGTCCCCAGGATCAGTGTCCCCAGCAGAGTGTCCTGTACATACATCTTTAGTACATTTGCCTCTTGCCTTGAGCCAACTTCAGCTCTCCTGCGCCTCACGACTCCCTCCCACTGCTACACATGCGGATCTCTAATACAAACAGCAGGCGGGACACCGGGAGGTGCCGTGCTGATGACGTCACTGGTTGCTAGGACATCAGCGCTCCCAGCAGCCAATGCTCACAGCATGGCAGCATGGGAGGGTGTGGGGGGGCATACCTCCCAACTTTCTGAGATGGGAATGAGGGACACCTATCAGCAAAAGTATGCAGGCATAGGACACACCCCTTGCCACACCCCCTTAAAGGAGAATTGTACGAAAAAAAATAAGATTGGTTAAACCCACAACTGTTTTTTTACCGTTACTATTCCTTTATATTGGCTTTTGGAATCTACAAATGCAGCAACTTAGAAATCAGATGAAAGGTTTAGCACTGGGAAACACTTTTTGATAGATAAAAAGTGCATTTTATATACAACTATATAGAGCAGACCAAAATGAGGGACAAATGAGGAGTAATGAGGGACAGAGGGACATTGCTCCAAATCAGGGACAGTCCCTCGAAATCAGGGACAGTTGGGAGGTATGGGGGGGAGCGGCTTTGTTTGCCGGACCTACCAGTCATACTGCCAGTGCCAATCTGCTGCTTTTAAAAGACAGCGGATCGGCAATGCTATGTTGGCAAATTCTGGGTGAGCCGCAGGCCGGAGAAAAGACACCAGCGGGCCGGGGTTTGGAGACCCCTGGTATACAGTATACTGAAAAAAAAAATTATACTTGTAATAGTGGTGATCAGTGACTTATAGCAGGACTGCGATATTGCGGTGGACAGTTGGACACTACCTGACACTTTTGACACTTTGTCGGAACCAGTGTCACCAATACAGTGATCAGTGCTAAAAATATGCACTGTCGCTGTAGTAATGACACTGGCTGGGAAGGGGTTAGGGCGATCAAAGGGTTAACTGAATGCCTAGCCAGTGTTTTTGTGTACTGTATGTGCTACTCCTCCCCTGTCAGAACGGAGCTCTGCCTTGTTTACATAGGAAGAGCTCCATTATGTGTCTCTGCCCAACGATCAGCAGGTGCTGGTGGACATTCAGTGCCCAACACCCACAGATCAGCTTTTGCTGTGAATAATCACAGCAGAAGCGGCCTGCCGGCGGAACGCATGTGCACCCCCTAGGCGGAAAAACAGAATCACATATATATATACACGTGATTCTGCACAGGAGGGCCGTCTTGTAGAAGTATATCTGCTGTGGTTTGGTCTGGAACTGGTTAATAAAGTGGACCAGAACTTAAAAAGTGGAATTTAGTTATCTTACATGTGTGGCACCATACTAGTTCAGAGTCAGCTGCTAGGTACATTTGGTTAGCTCCTCTGTAACAGTGGAGCAGGGGTTGATTACTTAGGGCTGTTCAGTGTCTTACAGGCTGCTGTTTTGCTACTCCCCCTTGTCTTTTCAGGCTAGTTTACACTTGCTTCAAAACAAGGCTTCGGACAAGCTTTGTTAAAGCTCTCTGAATGCCGGTCAAAGCCCCTGTCACTAAATAAAATGGTTAGCTTACAGTCCTGTTTACACCTTGCTTTTGCTTGGTGCTTCGGTGAGGCTTTGATGGGGCTTCGTGGGGCTTCAAGCGAGCTTGGCCATAGACTTCTATGGAGCCTTTGAAGACACTTTTAAGCACCACTAAAGCTACACGGGGTATAATTTTTGAAGCGAAGCCGAAGCAAAGCAAGGTGTAAACAGGACTGTAAGCCAGCCATTTTATTTAGTGACAGGGGCTTTAACAAAGTCTGTCCGAAGCCTTGTTTTGAAGCAAGTGTAAACTAGCCGTTAATGCGCGTTGAAGCCGAGGCAAGTGTAAATGAGTATAGTGGGAGGGGGAGCTGGACAGGCAGCCTGAATATTTATGGAACTCTGGCCAATCCCTGGGGAGGTGTGCTCAAAAAGTGGAGGGAGAGCTCACAAATATTCTGAGGCTTAGCAGCTAGGGTGCAGAGTTCCTGGGTCCAGTCCTTCAGGAGGGGCAGAGAGAGACAGAGAGGGTCTCTGGCACTGATTTCCTCTCCAACTGCAGTGCCGCTGTGGCTATGTACCACCTGCCATAGAGAAAGTAAACTGCACCTACCTTGTTAGAATGGGATACCAGGCGGGGGGGGGGGCGTTGAGTTCTTTTTTTTTTTTCCCTGGGTTTTTCATGTTTTTTTTAAACTCATATTTACCTCCACCCACCACCATCTTACACCCTCACGCACCAACCAATAATGTTTTTCCAGCATTGTAAATACATGGGATTCCCGAGTCATATCAGTCTCTTTCTTTTTGAAATCTAGTACAGACAAAGTATCCTATAGAAGTGCTGGGGAGGGAGGCATTAAATCAAAGTGGTTAATTAGTGTAAATTATCAGCAATATAACATTGTGATTGATGGCGAGGAATGCAATATCGTTCGAGTGTTCCTGCAGCTCTCCTCGGTGCTTGCTGTTTTCTCCTTTGCATGCTGCCAGTCTGTATGCCTCCCTTCTTCTGGGCAGGGAGTCATGGAGACTTTCTGGGGCCCCGCAGGTCCTCTGTGCTCATCCATGTTCATGCACTGACAGCAGGAGCCATCCCTTGACACCAGCACCAACGCCTCCTGCTCACTGGGCAAGTTTGCAGGGGAAGAGAAGTGAGGTACAGTCCAGGGGCGTGCGCCCCTGCAGAGGGCACAGAGCCACAGCCAATCACACTCCTCATTCCATTTTATAGCAAGGCCGGGTCAGCGCAGGGGAACTTTCATTGACTGTTTCCCTCGTGAAAGTGTTTTTGCTGGTTGCAGAAAGTTTAGGCATGTTTTCTAAAGCCTCGTACACACGATCGGACTTTCCACCAAACAAAACCTTCGAATTTTGTCCGGCCACACAATTGTTGGCAAACAATTACGAACGTAATGATGTACTACGTGGTTTTTCAGCTCTTTAGCGCCACCGTTTGGGCTCCTTCTGCTAATTTCGTGTTAGTAGAAGTTTGGTGAGTGTTGATTCACGCTCTTCATTTAGTGCTTTTCATTTAGCGCTTTTCATTTTACGCTTTTCAGTTCGTTTCTGAGCGGTCGTTCGTCAACCAGACATGTTGCGGAATCCGAGGAGATAACGTGTTATTTATTATTGGTCTTGGAGTTATTGCTTTGACATTATTTTTTGGTTGAATAATGATTTGATTTTGTATATTTTCTATATTTTTGGATGCATAGAATGCACTTTGGGGTTAAGTTCTATTGGCAGATAGCATGTCTAATTTTATTTGTTTTCTTTTTTTAATGCACAATAAAAAAAATTGTGTAGAATAATACTTGGCTATGTGTTTTACTTCAAAGGACAGTTTGGGAGTCGGCAGTTACATTGTAAAAAATACAATGTAAAATTATCAAGGGACATCAACATAGTTGTATCTTTGATCTTAAAATCTACAGGATAATGGTGTTGTGGTAACTTGCCCAAATTAAAAAAAAAAAAAAACAATAATATTATTCTTGATATCACTTGAAAAAAAAAGCCTTTGAAAATTTGTTTGCAATAACTCCATCAGTATCACCAGCAAAGCAGCTTCATTTTTATCCCATTAAAGCGGAGTTCCACACAGAAACGGAACTTCCGCTTTTCCGGTTCCTTCCCCCCTCCGGTGTCACATTTGGCACCTTTCAGGGGGGAGAGGGGAGCATAGATACCCAAGCCACTCGCGGGTATCTAAGCCACCCCCCCCCCCCCCGCTCTATTCTAGGAGACACACGGGTCCCAGAAAACAGCAGGGACCAGTGGGATAGCGCAAGGGACAGATCGGCTTCGGGTGCCGACATCGGCGGGCGCCCTGGACAGGTGAGTGTCCATATTTTAAAAGTCATCAGCTGCAGTATTTGTAGCTGCTGACTTAAAAAAAAAAAAAAAAACAGCGGAACTCCGCTTTAAAGAAGAAGAGAATTGTGCGCTGCATTTGGAGATTTCATAATTAACCGCGTCACGAATGTTAATTCTCCATTACGAACGCTAGTTTACAAGACCGACCGCTTCTGCTTCCGAGCATGCGTGTTTGTACTTTGGACTTTTGTCTAATGGACTTGTGTACACAGTGTCGAAAAATATGAAAACACACATTTGTCTGCGGAAAATTGGAAAACATGCTAGCCAACATTTGTTGGCGGAAAGTCCGACAACAATTGTCCGATGGAGCGTACACACGGTCGGATTATCCACCAACAGCCTGACATCCAACATTTCCTGTCGGAAAGTCCGATCATGTGTACGGGCCTTTACACGTTAAAAGTGATGGCCAGGGCCCCAGTGAGGACACTTATTTCCCAGGTTAGACCCTTCAAAATGGGGACTGTCCCCGGGAAATGGAGATTAAAAGATAAACATACTCAGTAGCTGTAGACACTGCTGAGCAATTCATCCTCAAAGCTGACAAGAGAAGCAGTGACGTTCAAGTCGGGTTTCCTGTACTCTGCTCACGATTTTCCTGTGCACCTAATCTCAGCTTGCATTAAAGATTTGAAGGTTGGCAGGCAGGCTGCCAAGTCACTGCTGGGGGGTGGAACTGAACAACTGTGAGAAAGCAAAGGTACTTTCTGTTGTAAAGTTGGAGGATGAATTGCTCAGCAGTGCCTGTAGCTACAGAGGTCGGTAAGGGCTAATTTTAAAGCTTATTTACTTAAATGTCCATAGCTTGGCCACAGTTCTTCTCATTTATATAAACGTTTTGGGTACTGCTATTTGCTGTTTTACAATTATGCATTAAAGCTGAAATTTCATTTTTTGGGGGGAGCACAGCACCAAACACATTAGTAATGTGTAATGATGTGTATCTCATAACATGCAGGTAGCTGCTTCTAATGAAATAAGGTACATTGCATTGGTATTGAATATTGATTTCACCCTGGCCAATCACTTAGGGGTTTATTCCATTAATAGGAGCTGGGGAAAAAAATAAATATTTAAGAAAACCTTCTAGAAAGTTTCTTCCCTCCCACTCTTTGATTGGGAGGATGGATGTGTGTGAAGGGTCTAGTCTTGGCCCCCCATATCTACTGCCTGGGGAGAATGTGAATCCAGAAGTTGTTGCTTCCCGTGACTGCTGCCTAAGGAGGATATAAGTCCAGAGGTCCTAACCTCCCGTGACTGCTGCTTAGAGAAGATGTAAGTCCAGAGGTCCTATCCTCCCATGATTGCTGTTTCGGAAAGATGTGAGTCCAGAGTTCCTAACCTCCCATGACTGCTGCTTAGAGAAGATGTGAGTCCAGAGGTCCTTAGCTTCCATGACTGCTGCCTGGGGAGGATGTGAGTCCAGAGGTCCTAACCTCCCATGACTGCTGTTTCGGGAAGATGTGAGTCCAGGGGTCCTAACCACCTATGACTGCTGCCTGGGAAGGATGTGAGTCCAGAGGTCCTAACCTCCCATGACTGCTGTTTCAGAAAGATGTGAGTCCAGAGTTCCTAACCTCCCATGACTGCTACTTAGGAAGATGTGAGTCCAGAGGTCCTTAGCTTCCATGACTGCTGCCTGGGGAGGATGTGAGTCCAGAGGTCCTAACCTCCCATGACTGTTGTTTTGGGAAGATCTGAGTCCAGAGGTCCTAACCTCCCATGACTGCTGCCTGGGAAGGATGTGAGTCCAGAGGTCCTAACCTCCCATGACTGTTGTTTTGGGAAGATCTGAGTCCAGAGGTCCTAACCTCCCATGACTGTTGTTTTGGGAAGATCTGAGTCCAGAGGTCCTAACCACCCATGACTGCTGCCTGGGAAGGATCTGAGTCGAGAGGTCCTAACCTCCCATGACTGCCGCTTAGAGAAGATGTGAGTCCAGAGGTCCTAACCTCCCATGACTGTTGTTTTGTGAAGATCTGAGTCCAGAGGTCCTAACCACCTATGACTGCTGCCTGGGGAGGATGTGAGTCGAGAGGTCCTAACCTCCCATGACTGCTGCTTAGAGAAGATATGAGTCCAGAGGTCCTAACCTCCATGACTGCCTCTGTGGACCTCATCCCTGGGGAAGATGTGAGTCCAGAGGTCCTAACCTCCATGACTGCCTCTGTGGACCTCATCCCTGGGGAAGATGTGAGTTCAGAGGTCCTAACCTCCATGACTGCCTCCTGGGGAGGGCAAAGCTCCAGGATCCAGAGGTTCAGTTCATGCTTCTCCTTGGGAAGCAATCTGAAGCTGGAGAGTCCTGCTTAGTCAATTGCCGGTCCTGGCTTAAAGGTCCACAACTACAAAGTGCATGTCTGAGGTGAAGAAAAAAGCCCACCTCCACATTTTGACCAATCAGAGGAAGCCTTGTGTTCATTGATAAAAATACAAGGCTTCTTCTGAATGGAGGAGAAGCACTCTGCCAATATTCCTGCCAGATCACAGCTCTACGTACTGTATGTAGCCAATGCTACAGTATATTCCAGCACACACAGCAGCTGCATTTTTTATTAATGGAAATGTTTTAAATAGTCAGATAGTGCCACACAATCACATCAAACACGTATACCACCCCCCATTATCACTAATGAACCAAAAAACAAAATTCATGAAAATTGACCCACGCGCTGAAAAATATGTGTAATTTTGCTAAACTGAACACAATAACAATTTATGCTCTATAAGTAATTGTGTTGCTCAAAATAATTTATCAAAAAGAGCATAAAGCATAAAATAAAACTCCAATGTGTTTCTTCAACAACACGTACTTTCAATGTAAAAATCAAGGACAGACATCCAACATTGTGACTTCCACATGTGCAAGTGTAAATGTCCAAGTATGGTGACCGTCTCATGTTCCACTATCACCTTATGTTCTCATCGGAGTGTATGGACCTACAGTATATGGAAAAATAGGTCTATATGCGCTTTCACATGAGTCCTCCTCACCGCTCCAGGGACCAAACACCTTCTTCCAATCTACACTCTCCAGCCACTTTATTAGATACACCTTGCTAGTACCGTGTTGGACCCCCTTTTGCCTTCAGAACTACCTTCGGTCTTCGTGGCATAGATACAACAAGGTGTTGGAAACATTCCTCAGAGATTTTGGTCCATATTGACATGATAGCATCACACAGTGTGGAGGCCATCGGAGTACAGGGACCTCATTGTCCAGTGGTGAGATGATTGGAGCTTTGTGACATGGTGCATTATCCTGCTGGAAGGAGCCATCAGAAGATGGGGACACTGTAGTCATAAAGGGATGGACATGGTCAGCAACAATACTCAGGTAGGCCGTGGGGTTTAAACGATGTTCAGTTGGTACTAAGGAGCCCAAAGTGTGCCAAGAAAATATCCCCCCCACACCATTACACCTCCACCACCAGCCTGAACCGGTGATACAAGGCAGGATGGATCCATGATTTCATGTTGTTTACACCAAATTCTGACCAGACCATCTGAATGTTGGAGCTGAAATCCAGACTCATCAGACCAGGCAACGTTTTTTCCAATCTTCTATTGTACAATTTTGGTGATCCTGTGCCAATTGTAGCCTCAGATTCCTGTTCTTAGCTGACAGGAGTGGCACCCGGTGTGGTCTTCTGCTGCTGTAGCCCATCTGCTTCAAGGTTCCATGTGTTGTGCCTTCAGAGATGGTATTCTGCATACCTTGGGTGTAACGAGTGGTTATTTGAGTTACTGCTGTCTTTCTATCATCTGGAACCAGTCTGTCCATTCTCCTCTGACATAAACAAGGCATTTTCTTCCAAACAACCACCGCAAGAGATATTTTCTCTTTTTCGGACCATTCTCTGTAAACCCGAGAGATGGTTGTGTGTGAAAATCCCAGTAGAGCAGCAGTTTTTGAAATACTCAAGATCAGCCCGCCTGGCACCAACAACCATGCCACGTTCAAAGTCACTTAAATCCCCTTTCTTCCCCATTCTGATGCTCGGCTTGAACTTCAGCAAGTCGTCTTCACCACGTCTAGATGCCTAAATGCATTGAGTTGCTGCCATGTGATTGGCTGATTAGCAGTTTGTGTTACCAAGCGATTGAACAGGTATACCTAATAAAGTGGCCGGCGAGTGTAAGTTGCCAATATGTAGTTCAAAGAAATAAAGCTATCATCATGCTTACTGTTTGAAAGATACTCTTTATACAAACAGGAGATCCACTAACTAGGCAAAGTTCACTAATTGTCTGGTGCACCACAGGCATGTAAATCAGTGTTGCCTACTTAAGAGTATTTCAGATCAGCAGCTCAATACAGAGATCACAGCCTTCTACTTCCCGGTATGTGTGATGGCGTCATGGGCTTTTTTTAAAGCCAATATGAAGTGGGTGACGGGTATTTTAAAGGGCACAACACACAATAAAAAAATATTATAACCACTTTAATTCAATAAACACATTAAAAACCCAGGATCAAAAGTTTTGGGCTCTCTAGTTATACATGCAAATTGTATAACCCCCTATATAACTAGACGACATCTGCAATTCGTTTCGTTCCCAATTCGTTTTTTAACGAATTTTGACAAGTTCGTTCATTCGGAAATATCCGAACGAAAACCCGTTTAACATTTTTTTCCGAACATTCGTAAAGTCGAATATTCGAAAATTCGCAAATTGTAAAATTCGTAAATTCGAAAATCCAAAAACCCGAAAATCTGAGATAATAACTAACTAATAATAACTATATGTGAAGCGCTGTGTAAACTGACAGCGCTATATAAGTACCTGAAATAAATAAATAAATAAATAAATAACTTAAAGGGGTTGTAAAGGTTCGTGTTTTTTCACCTTAATGCATCCTATGCATTAAGGTGAAAAAACACCTGGCAGTCACCAGCCCCCCATTTTACTTACCTGAACCCCTTCATTCAGTCGGCGGGGACGCGCTGTCTTTCTCTCCACGGGCTTCCGGCTCTTGATTGGATAGATTGATAGCAGCGCAGCCATTGGCTCCCACTGCTGTCAATCAAATCCAATGATGCGGGCGTCGGGGGGCAGAGCCGAGTCCGGCATTCTGTGTCTATGGACACATGGCAAATGATGGACTTGGGAGCGCGCCCACAAGGTAACCCCCTCAGGGAAGCGCTTTTCCGAGAAGGTTATCAGGTGTGGGGAGGAGCCGCCGGGGGACCCCAGAAGAGCAGGTTCAGGGCCACTCTGTGCAAAACAAGCTGCACAGTGGAGGTAAGTATGACATGTTTGTTATTTTAAAAAAAAGGCCTTTACAGTCACTTTAATTATTACTAACTAATAAATTATAGGTATTGGAATTTCCTTTCAAATTTGGCTGTTAGTGAACGATTTATACGACATTGTATGTTTTATATATACTGTATATATATATATATATATATATATATATATATATATATATATATATATATATATATATATATATATAAAATATAATATATATATATATATATATATATATATATATATATATATATATATATATATATATATATATATATATATATATCATATTACATAATAATAAATAACATGTTTTATTATTATTATTATTATTATTATTATTACTATTTATTATTAATTTGTTCCGTTCCATTTTTTTAGCTGTGGCATTCGTTTTTTCGGATAATTCGTAACTTCGGATAAATACGTATTTGTTACGTTCACTAACAGCCAACTTTGAAAGGAAATTCCAATACCTAATATTTATTAGTTAGTTAATTAGTCTTTCGAATTTTTCTCTCTCCCTTTCTCTCTATGGAGCTCGTCGGGGAAAAAAAAAATTGCAGTAAGTATTTGATATTCAATTTTCCATTTTTCTTTTGCTGGTATTTGATCTCCACTGGGATTTTTTTTTTTTTTTATAAACAAAAAAAAATTGACAATTTTGAAAAAAAAAAACCACAGTATTTTTTTACTTTCTGCTATAAAACACATCTGATAAAAAAATGTAAGAATTCAAATTTCTTCATAAATTTAGACCAATATGTATTCTGCTACATATTTTTGGTAAAAAAAAAAAAAAAAAATCCCAATAAGCGTATATTGATTGGTTTGTGCAAAAGTTATAGCGTCTACAATCTGACACTAGCTGACACTTTTGACACTTTGTGGGAACCAGTGACTAATGCCCTGTACACACGGTCGGATTTTCCGACGGAAAAAGTGAGATCGGATTGGGGAAATTCCGATCGTGTGTGGGCTCCATCAGACTTTTTCCGTCGGAATTTCCAACACACAAAGTTTGAGAGCGGGATATAAAATTTTCCGACTACAAAATCCGATCGTTTAAATTCCGATCGTGAGTACACAAATCCGACGCACAAAGTGCCACGCATGCTCAGCATAAATTAAGAGAAGAAAGCTATTGGCTACTGCCCCGTTTATAGTCCCGACGTACGTTTTTTTTACGCCACCGCGTTCAGAACGATCGGATTTTCGGACAACTTTGTGTGACTGTGTATGCAAGACAAGTTTGGCCCACAATCCGTCGGAAAAAATCCAATGGATTTTGTTGTCGGAATGTCTGATCAATGTCTGATCGTGTGTACAGGGCATAATACAGTGATCAGTGCTAAACACATGCAACTGTCACTGTACTAATGACACTGGCTAGGAAGGGGTTAAACATCCTGGGGCGATCAAAGGATTAAATGTGTGCCTAGCCAGTGTTTTAGTGTACACTGTGGGCTGATTTTACTAAGGGATGTGCTGGATTTTATTCCCTGCGCCCCTGTTTTCTGAACAGGGACGCAGGGACAAAATCGCGTTTTAGGAGCGGGAATTCTGATCTGACCACAAGAAAACACTGAACGCTGTTAAACGTGCATGAATGTGCATAAACGCTCATAAACTCTAGGCACATTTAGCACTTCAGCGTTTATTTTTTTTTTCAATGGCCAGAATAAAATAACATTAAAGAGGAGTATAAGGGCAGAAAAAGAAAACGCCCAAACACACAAAAAACGTGAGTGTGCATGAGGCCTAATGGTAAATGGGACAAATAGACAGGGTGGGGACACACACACAACAATAAAAACTGACAGGGGTTCTAATCTCTCTCCACTCTATCCAAAACGAACAAAAAAAAAGTTTTGCCTTAAGTTATACTTTAAACTTGTAATGTTACATAGTTACATAGTAGGTGAGTTTGAAAAAAGACACAAGTCCATCAAGTCCAACCTATGTGTGTGATTATGTAAATTATGTTGTCAGTGGCCTTTTTTTTCAGAATGCTTTCTCCTTTCAGTTTTACTGAAGAAGTCCTTAGGCGTTCGGGAGGATTAAAGATCAACATTCGACACTATCTGCTTCGATTCTACACATCCTGGCACCTGCTCCCCAGATCTGCAGTGTGTAGGACCCGCTCCTGTCATCTGAATATGGTAAGTTCCTGGCCAGTTTCTATTCTTTGCACTAGGAGATGAGAGCTGGGAGGGTGGACAGTGGAGACAGAGGAGGGAGGAAGATGAAGAGTGGAGGGGATGGAAAGCTTCAGCCAAGTTATGTCACATATCAGGAGGGGAGGCAGCTGTCCGTGCCACTTTTGGAATGAGAAGGAGGAGGGGCGGGTGACAGGAGGGTTGTGGGGACAACTTCAGTGTTCAGCAGGTCTAAAGGGTCTCTTTTGCAGGACAGACCGAAGAGGAGAGGGAGACGTAGAGGGGGATCAGACCTAGGGGCAAGCCCAAGGCCTTCCACCATCCCGAGGCCTTACCTCGAAGGACAAGTGCATGGATATAAGGGGACCTGTCCTTGTCAAGAGTTTGGTGTTGCATTTGCAAGAATTTTGATCGTCTTTCTTGCCACCCTGGGGCTGGTACCCCCTCTTTCATCTCTCCCTCTTGCACCCTGGCGTATGCCCCCGCTGCCATCGCTTTTCGAAATACACAACCAGTTGCAACATTACCATCTACTCTCGGGACACTCTAGGCTCCTGGACTCGCTTGAATCCTGCTCTATAATTAATTAACCCTTTAGCCCGGAACAAGATCCTGTGCTGACATTTGCCATGCACCGTGCCCAAGTGATGATGAACCTAAATGCCAACGAGAATGGGGCTTCGGGCCCCCAGAAACGACCCTTCACCAAGACTGTTGGAGCTCCCCCAAGCCCCAGCGTTCCCCCCAAACACCAGAAAATCACACCAGAGCAAGACCAGTCGCAGCCCTGCCCACCTCAGTTTGTGCGCAAGCTTAAGAACGCTGCCATTGGCACAGGCTGTGACATCAGTCTAAAGGTGGCAGTGTCAGGAAACCCAGTGCCAACGCTGAGCTGGTACAAAAACAAAGAGTCCCTTGACCTCAGAGCAGAGGAATACGGGACGCTGTGCATAAGGGACAGCAAGATGGAGGATGCCGGGGTTTACAGTTGCGTGGCGCAGAACGCATTGGGAGAAGCGGTGACCAGCGCTGTGCTTGCCATCATCGATTTAGAAGGTAAGAACAATTCAGTAATTCCATACTTTGTTGCATATATTGTACCAGGTAGGTAAGTGTCACCATGTACCTCATTAAAATTTATGGCAAGTACAACGAAAGGTAAACTGAGCGGTGCAATGTGGGGGATGATGCAACAAGCAACTGATACTGTGTTTGAGTGACATTTGCTGGATTGATAACTTGTGTACTTCGTCTGTATAGCCCCTATACGCTTCATCAGCACATACCAGACAGAGCAACTATCCATGTCATTCCTCAAAGCAAATCGTTGCTGTAAACTCCGTGTGGGCACATTTCTTTAGATCCACTTTGTAGATTTTGAAATGCATGTACAGAAAAGGCAACTGCCGGAGCATGGGTCTCCTTTTTTTAGGTCTTGGTTTGCTCATACCTGATATTTAAAAAGTCCATCCTCCTGTGCTAATATTTCAGTTTTTGGTAGATACTGGACAATCAATTTATGGATTCTTCTATGGGTTGACCTCTGCAAAGGTTTCCCAGATCTGCACCCCTGCTGAAGTTATTAGGGGTTTCTGCTGTCCCTGGTGTCTTTATAATTTATTTTATACTATAAAGAATGAAACAGGAGGAGTAGAAACACTCAAACGTAGGGTAGAACAAAGCTCGGAGCATAGGCAGGAAGGTCTTGAGCCAAATGCACCTAAATCTGCCTATAACTGAAATATCAGTTTTGGGAGGACCTACCCTTTAAAGCTTCAGTAAATACTTGTGCTTTGAGCCATTGATTATTTTTTTTTTTTACCTCTAATGGACTCTATCGGCAAGATTACCCATGATTCCACTCCAGCTTGACTCCTCACCTTTGGAGACTAATGCCGCGTACACACGAGCGGACTTTACGGCAGACTTTGCCCGGCAGACTTTTCGACGTACTTTACGACGGACTTTCTGAATGAACGGACTTGCCTACACACAATCCACCAAAGTCCGTCGAATTCGTACGTGATGACGTACGACCGGACTAAAACAAGGAAGTTCATAGCCAGTAGCCAATAGCTGCCCTAGCGTGGCTTTATGTCCGTCAAACTAGCATACAGACGAGCGGACTTTTCGACCGGACTCGATTTTGACGGATTCATTTAAAACATGTTTCAAATCTAAATCCGTCCAACTTTTGAGATAACAAAGTCCGCTGGAGCCCACACACGATCGAATTGTCCGACCAAATCCCGTCCGCCGGGCAAAGTCTGCCGTAAAGTCCACTCGTGTGTATGCGGCATTACTCCTCTTGCTGGATTATCTATGGAGAGCAAGATCTTCTTGTAGCAGTAACAGAAAGTGGTCAAAATGGAGAAATGAAGAACACTCTCTCTAGGCATGGAAAATGTATCACTTTTGGATGGAGTGCCATTATATTACTTTAAGATGATGCTAAATAAACAAAACCCCCACCCCACCTCTTTTGCTCTAGCAGAGCCTAATGTTTGAAAGAGCAGAGGGCAGCTTTACAGGGATAAAGCCTGTGACTAAAAATAGTCCTAACCCGGATAACACCTGGCATCTTCCTTTCAAACATAAGGTTGTTAAAGCTCATTCTTGGCCATGCACCGGCAGGCCGTCCACCAACAACTACGCCATAATTCAGAACTTCTCTGTTTATATAACCATTACTCAATAGATTAACTTGGGTACATTCAGCTTGCCCATACCTGGTTCAACTTTCGGCTGGTTCCTGCTGATCCGGCTGAGATTCGAACCGTCTATGGCTGGCTTAACATACCGAAAACTGACCAGTGAATGGGGAGATGGATTCCGTGTACACAAGCAAATTAGCGTTTTCACTTATATACCTCGAGAGCAGGCATTCTCATGGAGGACCTCTTGAAATTACTTTCTGGTCTCAGGAAACCCCCTACCAATAATTACTATATCTACAGCTCACAGTACATTAGTGGGATAGTCACTGGGAAGAATGTTTCTTCCACTTATGGTCATTGGGAAGAGTCCCCCAATACAGATAGCAAAAAAGATCATTGTTGTCAGTGGTTACTTATGTGAGAGTCAGAAACTGCTCATTGCTCCAGGAACCCATAACAACCTATGGAGGAACCCTAAGGTTCCACAGAACCCCTGTTAAGAAAGGCTGCTCTGGAGTATCAGTAGTAACTCTGAGGTCTGTCTCAGTGATTTTGCAGTCCTTTGAATAACACAAATAGGCTATATCTATACGAGCATAACAAATTATCAGTTTACAAATGCTTTGAATATGCACTTTGTGTTCATATACGGTTTTGAATGGTTATTTTGGATTTTTTGCAAGTCAAGGTTTTTTTTAATGTGTATCTCCACCCTTGGGTTGGGGCCTTAAAGGGCTGATCATGTTGGAAGCTGAAAGGGCTCATGCACATGGACGCATTTGGGCATACAATGCATGAATTATTTCCAATAGATTGGTGGTCTCCAAACTTTCTAAATAAAGGGCCAGTTTACTGTCCTTCAGACTTTAGGGGGGTCTGGACTGTGCCCAGTGGGAGTAAACAATGTCTGATCTTTGGTATTAGGGGGAGAAATAGTTGTGTCAGTGGGGGGAATTGTGCCCCATTGTTGGTGTCAGTGGCAGGAAATATGCCCCATTGTTGGTGTCAGTGGAAGGAATAGTGCCCCATTGTTGGTGTCAGTGGCAGGAATTATGCCCCATTGTTGGTGTTAGTGGCAGGAATTACGCCCCATTGTTGGTGTTAGTGGCAGGAATAATGCCTCAAGGGTCAAGAAAAGGCAAGCAAAGGCCGCATCCAGCCTCAGGACTGCAGTTTGGAGACCACTGCTATAGATGGTCCATATTTAAGGTGCTCCTCCAGTGGTGTATGGGCAAATCTATGATGCATTACTTGGGCCCAATGGCCAATCTCTGGCCATGGACAGTGTGACATGACAGAGTGGGTGACCTCACTACTGTCTTTAAACTCTGACACCAAAGCTTTTAGGTAGCTGCAATAATAGAGAAGGGAGAGGGCGAGCAGTGTAAAGGTCTTTAAAGTTGACCCTAGTGAAAAAAAATATGCATGCTGCCGTTGCTGACTTCTTTCTGCAAATGCTAATTGCTTAATGGTCTCTGTTTTTAATACTTTCTGAGCCACAAACTCTGAACAGGATGGCAGTCCGTGAAAATGAAAATGGTCAGCGACTATGAACGTTATGAAGCCAAAGGCACAGAACAACAGTCAGGAGTTTAGCATGTTCAGAAGTAGGTCAGCAGGGCAGCCTACATACTACAGATTTCCCGTAACAATCACTTGTTTGACAGGTGGACTGACAATGTGAAAAAACATAAACCTTGGTGGTCGTACGTTGGTGTCATATCAGTGATTACCACAATGTAAAGGCCTGGAGAGATAAATGATTGGGCAATTCATGGTTCTCAATTTGCTGTAACTTGAACCAGCGTTTTTGTTTTATTTTATATAGAAGCTCTCTAGATTGTTTTCTACTTTTCCTCCCTCACAAGTTCATGTGTTCAAATGTGTAAAAATCTATTTTTGACCTTCTTGGAGACATTTATCCTTCTCCTAATGTATATGGAACTCTTACCAAACTTGCAGTCACTCCTTCTATAGTTGAGGTGTTTTGATGAATTGCTGACCAACAATTCAATGTGTAGAAGTTAATTTCAAGGCCAGGATCATAATAAACTGAAAACATTCAGACCTGGTTGGTTATTGATTTACTGAATCACCCATCAGCATCTAATATAAATCGGGGACTGTATTGTCTTGTGCTTTATTTCATATGGTATGTGGAAGCACTGGCAGGGTTCTGATCAAAGTTAGGGTTGCTTGGTTGGACTCTCTACTGGTTGTGAACTGGTGAAATGTGTAGAAACCATGCTACCGTCCCACCAAGGTTGTTCTTTCCCTGGCAGAACCAGTAGAGATGGTAGCCCACCTGTGGGTGTGTTTGTGTATGGTGAGGAGCACCAAACACTGACAGTTGTACAACTCAGCGGTTTGTTTATTGGTTATAATAGTAGTAAAGAGCCAACGGGTTCCTCCTTTCTTCAGGACTTTGCGAGGTGTCTGGTTGCTTGACTAAGAGACACAAAAATGGCCAGAATGCCAAAAGGTAAAGACCTCAAATCTGAGATCCTGATTACAATAACAGCAAATTTACCACATAGAGGACATCAAAACCACCATTCTTCTATGTGCTATTATTGAAATTAGGATTTGGGGTCTTTACCTCTTGGTGTGCTGGATTTTTTTTTGTGTCTCAGATTCCACAGTATCACCACTGGCCATCCACCTTCCTGAAGGCATATCTCTCAACAAACAGTGCCGGGTTGCTGAAAACAAACTATGACCATCTATCACCATACATGTGTAATAGTATATTCATACAATAAACCTAATACTAAATATGAATAGATAAAATAAACAATCTCAAAAATTTGTGAATCATTCAAAAACATCTCTCATATAGTAATAGAGGAATTTAGTGATGATATCGCTCGAAAGCCATACACCGGTGAGAATATGGTG
The DNA here is from genome assembly GCA_037952925.1 of Lithobates clamitans. Classification (NCBI taxonomy): domain Eukaryota; kingdom Metazoa; phylum Chordata; class Amphibia; order Anura; family Ranidae; genus Lithobates; species Lithobates clamitans. The sequence goes on along the minus strand of JBBGZY010002098.1, from coordinate 88,927 downwards.
CCTTTCCTTTCCTAAAATCTCTCAATCTTACAGTGACCACCTTTAGGCCCCTGATCGGACTGATCGGCTGCACCTGTCAGTCTTTCCCGATTGGACCATCCATTGTCCTCTATGGAGTGGCAGATGTCAACAGGCATGTGTCCATTGACACCTGCCGACATCCAATCTGGTCCTGTCTGCTAAAAACAGATAGATGGGGATCTGTTCCCCATCCGTCTGGCAGATTGGATGACAGTTGGATGGAAACGGACAGGCGATCCGATTTCGTACAACAGCCCATAGAGGAAAGCGGGCTGTATCCATGTTCGTTCTGCATCGGCGGAGTAGACACAGACCTGTCATCCACCTGCTCAGCAGGGATCAGCAGAGAGATCCCCTGCTGAGCGGGCAGATCCGCTGGCGGACTCCACCAGTGTGAAAGGGACCTGACAGTGTTACACATGCTCCACCACTACCATGCAATCAGTTTCCTGTCATAAGCGCTTGAGGACACTTTTAGTAGTCACCAGTCGCCGAGGTCTCGCTCTTTCCTCCCCAATACTTTTTCCACAAGTCGTGTCCTGATGAAGTCACATGGGTGTGACGTAACGCGTAGGTCAGAGCCGGGTGACATCATTGCGCGGTAGTGATGGAGCTCGTGTGTAACACTGTAACGTCACAGGTCCCAGAAGACTACGGGACAATTCACAAAGTGCGGCTCGTACATGTGCAGTGGGCAGCCGGCTGTGAAGCTGCAAGCAGTACACCTGGCTTCCCCCTGTTAAGGATTTGTAGCTGATGACTTTTGGTTTATTTTTTTTCAGAGTGGAGAACCGCTTTAAGAAGGGGATCCCCAATTCTCCCAAACATGTTAGAAGCTCCCTAGTGTTATAACCAATAAAGGCTTTAATCCAGCCACCAATTTGTACGACTGTCTCTACCAGGCGCCCTTCAGCACATATAGATGATTTGCGCTAATTTGTGGTCTCCTAAAAGGGTGTAACATGCCACTCTCTTGCTACTGGTTTACCCAATTAAATGTTCATTCTTTATCCTGTATAAATTATATCTCTATGCAAAGAATGTAGGGTAGTGTGGCACCATAGTTTGGTCTTAAAACGGCCTCCTATATTTGTGATGCATGTAGCAGTTCCTCTCCATTTCCAAGGCTAACACATGGCTCAGCTGGTCAATAAGCACACTATTCCGGGTGGGCAATGCCTGACTCCCATGGATAACTAGCCAGAGTTTGCCTTCTGTTGCATACAGATCTCATAATTCACTCACGTCCAAAAATATCAAACCCCGCCAACAGACACGTTGTTGATTTTTCATTTTCTCCAATGTCAGATGTAATAATCCTATTTAGTGACGCCACGTGTTCCTACTAAACGTCGTCTGCAGTCTCAGAAATATTGATTTCTCTTATAAAATGTCTTTGTTTAATGTCACGGAATTCAGTTCATTTTTCAAACTGCATAATCCTACTGGGAAGAGGTTGTGAAGCTTTGTGAAGCATCACACCACCTCTATAGAATAACAGATAGCAGAGAAAATATTAAACGATGCAAACAGCTTCACGACACCTACTTCCTGGAACGCCCGACGGGAGACAAGAGGCCACCCTCCCACCACTTTGAAGAACCAGAATCCAAAATTGTGGCAGGTTGGACTTTTGCTTAAAAAAAAAAATTGCTTAAAAGGGTCCCTGGATTTCGGGGGTCCTGGACTTGAATGGCGTTTGTGAAGATGATAAAAGACTAAAAGGCACAAGCAGTCATATGAATGGAATGTGTGTGGGGGGGAAGAGGTTGGTTGGGGTACATTTATAGGACAACCTTCCAAAACTGGGGTCCTTGGTTTGAGTCCTGGCCAGGATAATATATGCATGGAGATTGTATGTTTTCTGTGGCCTTGTATGGGTTTTCTCCTGCACTTCAAAGTGCAATACCTATGCAAGGCAATGGGCAATGCAAACTCAATACAAATCAATGGGCAGTGCAATCTCAATGCATATCAATGGGCAATGCAATCTCAATGCAAGTGTATGGGCAATGCAATCTCAGTGCAAGTCAATGGGCAATGCAATCTCAGTGCAAGTCAATGGGCAATGCAATCCCAATGCATGTCAATGGGCAATACAATATCAGTGCACGTCAACGGGCAATGCAATCTCAGTGAAAATCAATGGGCAATGCAATCTCAGTGCAAGTTAATGGGCAATGCAAACTCAATACAAATCAATGGGCAGTGCAATCTCAATGCATCTCAATGGGCAATGCAATCTCAATGCAAGTGTATGGGCAATGCAATCTCAGTGCAACTTAATGGGCAATGCAAACTCAATACAAATCAATGGGCAGTGCAATCTCAATGCATGTCAATGGGCAATGCAATCTCAATGCAAGTGTATGGGCAATGTAATCTCAGTGCAAGTCAATGGGCAATGTAATCTCAGTGCACATCAATGGACAATGCAATCTCAAGGAAAGTGAAAATCAATGGGTGATGCAATCTCAGTGCAAGCTAATGGGCAATGCAAACTCAATACAAATCAGTGGGCAGTGCAATCTCAATGCATGTCAATGGTTGATGCAATCTCAAGGAAAGTCAATGTGCAATGCAATCGCAAAGCAAGTCAATGGGTAATGCAATCTCAATACAGGCCAATGGAATATTGGCTGTTTGGTTGGGGTACATTTAAAGGATAACCTTACAGAACTGGGATCCTTAGTTTGAGTCCTGGCCAGGGCACTACCTGCGTGGACTAATGTATGTTTTCTGTGGCCTCTTGTGTTCGTTCCAAAGAGATTGTTGGTAGGTAAACTGACCCTAGTATAGGTATGTATGTGTGATAGGAGCCTTAGATTGTGAGCCTCTTTAAAGTTACACTAAACTCTGGTTTAAAAAGAAAAAGTTATATTCCGGTATGTATTCTTGACTCAGAAAAGCCCCTTCTATTGCTCTCATCCTCCTCCAAATCTACAAATTCCTTCTTTTTTTTTTTCTTCCTCTTAGGCTAGATTTACATTACCGTGTGTTGGAAATGCGCACAAAATCACATTTCCTACACATACAGAGAAACACATTGTGCTCTTTAGCAGTTGCACGAGGGAGCCATAATTCTTTAGGGCATCCTATACATCAGCAAATGGGTGTATATTTGCCCGCACCAAACCGCATGGTGCTTCGGCGCGGAGCAATGTTACAAAAGGGCCGGTGGACATCTTTCCGTGTGTTTCTCATGGGTATGGCAATCCATTGAACTGAATGGGCTGCCCTTTACGTAGTGCTTGTTAAGCGCACGTGCGCATCTGCACACACAGTGAGGTGGGCCAAGCCATAGAGGGTAGTTACGTTCATCCACCATGGTCCCCCTGTATGTAGGAATGTAGTCGCCCTCTCTTGCTTGCTCCTGAGATGGCCTATGGGATTTGCAGTGTGTAGAGTAGAGTACTTGACTTCAGCTAATGTGCACTGCTTGTTCCAAACAAACAAGGGAAAAGGAAGGAAGGACGTTACAAAGAGGCAGAAAAACACACGAAAAATAGATTACAGGTCCATGAAAAAGGGGATTTGTATGGATTATTTTCTAAGGATAGAATAAGGATATTGTTTATAGCGTCACTTTATTAAAAGAGAAGTATGGGATTTTTTTTTTTTTAGAATCATACTTACCTAGGTGGATGCAGCACCGGTCCGATGCTGCATTTGTCCCCCACTAGCTCTAAGGCTGAGGACCGAGCGATCAAATACCGCTGATCGCTCGGTTCTCACAGCTTCGTGAGCAGAGAGCTGGTGACTGTCAATCACTGCTATTTGCCCTGCCCCCCCCCCCCCGCACTCACTGGAGCCCTGGGCTGTGGACTGGGTGGGAGCATCACATGGCTTAGGCTCTCATGGGCTCGCCATGTGCCGGTCCAGGCACGTGGGTGGATCCCGAGCCTGGACTGGCTGAGGGACGTCAGCCGACAGCGGGCTTCAGCTCGCTGTCTGCTGAAAATGGCTCACAGGAGTGCAGAATGCTCTGCACTCCTGTGATCCACAGGAGAAGTACAGCCAAACGAGCTTTGGCTGTACTTCTCCTTTAAGCAGGGTCCAGCGTGAATGGACAATATGTAAAGTTCTGCATAAATTGATTGCTTTATATACTGTAAATGTCTGTAATAATAATAATAATAATAAATTATTCGAGTCCTTTGGCTAAAAACGATTATTATCCCAGCTTGAGGATCAAAGATAAATGATTAACAGGTTCTATATACTCTTGTGGTGTCATAAGAGAATACATGGAAATGTATCTTTTATTTGTGAATGACCCCCGAGCCTACGAGCGTTGTTCTCTGGTGTAATGGGTTACATTCGGAGCCGTCTGCGGCCATTTTAATGTGTGTTTACCCTTGCAATGTCATTCCCGTGTCACCGGAACGGCTCCCTGTCCATCGCAGTGTTAGCTCAGTTAATGAATCTAATCTCAGCAGACGATGGGAAGGTTGTGTGAAATACTAATGGGAAGCACTCAGCCTGGCTGATGTCTGAGCCATACAAAGACATTTTCTGCGCATTGTTCGGCCTGGGCACTCTACAGTACATGATATGATCTGTATTTATGGGTAAAGGAGGAATCCTCTACCAAAGGCCGGCAATGTGTCTCATTATATTCATCCAATTCTGTCTCTTGATACATAATTCAAGAGGGAACTGTACGAGGTTTCCACCACTGATGTCTCTCTGAAAATGCTAGTTGCTAGGCTGTCAGCCTAATCCTTATTCTTCAGTACTTTGCAGACCAAATCTTTGGGGTCAGTTCCTCATACAGTTCACAAAGCCAAAGGATCGGCATGTTAGCAAAGCAACTTGCATTTTCAGAAGGAGATGTGCAATTGAAGCATAAGTGCCAGTGGCGGCTGTTCTTTTTGTTTTGGGGGGGGGGCGGCAAACAACTGAATCCCCCCGCAGCAACTCAAACCCCCCCATTCCCCCCCGCTGTCGGTCCACCGGCACTTACCCCATCTAGGCGTCGGGCATCGGCGGGCATCCGAGGAGCAGAGGTGGGATCTGGCATCCTAGGAGTGATGCGAATCCGGCATCCTAGGAGCGACGGGGATTGGGTATCCGAGGAGTGGAGAGAGAGTATCACCGCTCCAGGTGGGTCAGATCAAGGCAAAAAGGTGCTGGCAATGCTATGGCAGTTAGACATCAAAGAAATTCTGGACGGCCGCACTCCAAAGATATTTGCCTTTGTTCAATAAGTTGTCATCCAAAATACAGGTCACAGCAAAGTGGAACAAAGCTTACGCGTTTCACACTACAAGGAGTGCTTAGTCATATGACTAAGCACTTCTTGTAGTGCGAAACGCGTAAGCTTTGTTCCACTTTGTTGTGACCTGTATTTTGGATGACACCTTATTGAATAAAGGCAAATATCTTTGGAGTGCGGCCGTCCAGAATTTCTTTGATGTCAATCTGAGGAGCGGCCGACCCTTGTGGCCGGGCGCATTAATTACAGCAGCGTTTTGTTTTTTTTTAAGCACCAGATTAGAGCCAGAGGCAGCTGGGCAGCTATTTCAGCGCAGTCCTACCACATGACAAGGCAAAATGCCTAGTCTGGAACAGGTGCATCCAAGCTACTACCTCCTGTGTAATGCCTGGTGAGCCTCAAGAACACAGCACTCAGCCTCGGAAGTTACAGAGGAGGTCTTGGGCTAGAATTATTTCTCTCGCTCTAACGTTCGAGGCGATACCTCACATATGTGGCTTGAATGCCAGTTACATATGCAGGTGCGACGTTTATATGCATTCGCTTCTGCGTGCGAACACGTGGGGACAGGGGTGCTTTAAATTTTTTTTTTTTATTATTGTTTATTTTACATTTATTTTTATATTTTGACACTTTACATTTTTTTTAATCACTTTTATTCCTATTACAAGGAATGTAAACATTCCATAATATGAATAGGGCATGACCGGTCCTCTTTACAGTGAGATCTGGGGTCTATAAGTTCCCACATCCCTAGGCTTGAAAGCCTGGAAAAAAAAAAAAAAACGATCTCGGCCCCCCAGCCGGTGAAACGGCAGTGTTTACATCTGCCGAGGTCGGACGTGATGTCATTAACGTCGCACACGGCCTCCGAAGATCATAGAGCTGAACGGCGACCATCTGGTTTCATTATCCGGCTTGCCGATGAAAAAGACATGCCACCATTTTTCTTTAATTGACGCAGAGACCACACACATTGCTGCATAATTTACAGCGCATTACCGCAACTCACAGGTGTGAATGGCCCTAAATGCATTATTTATTATTAGGCGTTCGGTAGGAGAATACAACCAAAGTATTCAGTAAGAAACGTTGTGTTTTCCTTATTTCAATTGTACCAAGTGACTCCTGCAATGCTTCTGTATCTGTGATCGCTGAGGGCCTGTTCACACCAGAATCTCACAGGAACGCGGTGCGATGCATGCACTACTTTTGAAAAATGCGCCGCACCAAATCGCATGGTACTGCATACCATGCGATCTGGTGACTGCAAACGCACTGCCTTTGCAATCTGTGTTTGGGGTGCCATTAACAGTGTATTCCCAGATAGCAAGGATAACTTGCCACAAATGTGTGGCAGTGTTGAATCGTAATGCCCCATACACACGATCGGACTTTCCGACAACAAAACCGTGGAATTTTGTTCGAAGGTTGTTGGCTCAAACTTGTCTTGCATACACACGGTCACACAAATGTTGGCCAACAATTACAAATGTAGTGGCGTACTATGTGGTTTTTCAGCCCATTAGCGCCACCCTTTGGGCTCCTTCTGCTAATCTTGTGTTAGTAGAAGTTTGGTGAGTGTTGATTAGCGCTTTTCTTTTTGCGTTTTTCATTTAGCGCTATTATTATTATTACTCTTGATATCACTTGAAAAAAAAGCCTTTGCAAATTAGTTTGCAAAAACTCCATCAGTATCACCAGCAAAGCAGCTTCATTATTATCCCATTAAAGAAGAAGAGAATTGTGCGCTGCATTTCCAGATTTCATAATTTGCCGCGTCACAAATGTTAATTCTCCATTACGAACGCTCGTTTACAAGACCGACCGCTTCTGCTTCTGAGCATGTGTGAACTTTTGTGCGACTGACTTGTGTACACACGATTGGACCGACAAAGTTTCGTTGGCGGAAAATTTGAGAACCTGCTAGCCAACATTTGTTGGCGGAAAGTCCGATAGCAAATATTGAATGGAGCGTACACACGGCCGGACTTTCCGCCAACAAGCTCACATCAAACATTTCCCGTCAGAAAAATCCGATCGTGTGTCCGCGGCATAAGTCTGTTAACTTGCTGCCCATCTTCACTGGCAATTTGTACACTTGCAGAGCACTTGAAGCACAAGTTCTTGTTGACACTTTTCCAATTTCTAGCAAATTTGCATGGAAAGTCTCTAGCAAGAGCAAAGTTGCAGTGGTGATAGCATAGAGAAAGACAGATCTGCCAGGTTTGATCGTGTTTGGGACCCTTGGCTTAAATAACTTCAACCTTCGGACATTTAAAGAGTGTGGGTTGGGGTTGTGGGCTCTCTGACAGACCTCTTGGTTAGCTTTCCCTTGTTCCCTTGCCCCCCCCCCCCCTTTTTTTTCTTTTATCTCTTCTTTCTTTCTATTTTAGACCTCCAAGATTTTTATAATTGCTATTTGATATGGAGCCTTTGGAAGCATTTGCGACCCACACATAGCTTTTTGCTTTTAGGCCAAAAAGTTCAATTTTGGTCTCATCTGACCAGAGCACCTTCTTCCACATGTTTGCTGTGTCCTCCACACGGCTTCTCACAAACTGCAAATGGGACTTCTTATGACTTTCTTTTAACAATGACTTTCTTCTTGTCACTCTTCCATAAAGGTCAGATTTGTGGAGAACACGACTAATAGTTGTCCTGTGGACCCACCTGAGCTGTGGATCTCTGCAGTTCCTCCAGAGTTACCATGGACCTCTTGGCTGTTTCTCTGATGAATGTTCTCCTTGCCCGGCCTGTCAGTTTAGGTGGACGGCCATGTCTTGGTAGGTTTGCAGTTGTGCCATACTCTTTCCATTTTCGGATGATGGATTGAACAGAGCTCCGTGAGATGTTCAAAGCTTGGGATATTTTTTTTTTAACCTAACCCTGCTTTAAACTTCTCCACAACTTTACCCCTGACCTGTCTGGTGTGTTCCTTGGTCTTCATGATGCTCTTCTCTAACAAACCTATGTGGGCTTCACAGAACAGCTGTATTCATACTGAGATTAAATTACACACAGGTGGACTATATTTACTAATTAGGTGACTTCTGAAGGCAATTGGTTCCTCTAGATTTGAGTTAGGGGTATCAGAGTAAAGGGGGGGCTGAATACAAATGCACGCCACACTTTTCACATATTTATTTTCAAAAAATGTTGAAAACCATTTATCATTTTCCTTCCACTTCACAATTATGAAGTTACTTCACAATTATGAAAATTTGTGTTGGTCTATCACATAAAATCCCAATAAAATACATTTACCCTTTTGCTTGTAACATGACAAAATGTGGAAAATTTCAAGGGGTATGAATACTTTTTCAAGACACTGTGAATGCTGACCTAGTATATATTTTTCCATGTACCCTGCATGGGCTATCTGAGCGCCCTGATAGGGTGTTTTAATCCTTGTGTGCCAAACATGTTTTTTGGGTTCAGTTATCTATAGATGTTGATATTATGATACCCTGTTTCCCCGAAAATAAGACCTAGCGTGATTGTCAGTGATGGCTGCAATATAAGCCCTACCCTGTTTCCCCGAAAATAAGCCCTACCCTGAAAATAAGACCTACAAGGACTTTAACTGGGGCTTATTTGGGGGGTAGGTCTTACATTGCAGCCATCACCGACAATCACGCTAGGTCTTATTTTCGGGGGAACGGGGTATGCTATTTTGTTGGCTATGCCAGCCATTGATATGTTTATTTCACCCACCTGCGCTGTGAGACCATATCCTATCTGGATTCCGATACTACTGTTTGTGTAAGAGTTGTACGCTCTACTCTTTTTGCATAAAATTCTAATAAAAATATTGACATAGCATAGCTCCCAACTGTCCCTGATTTCGAAGGACTGTCCCTGATTTGGAGCAATGTCCCTCTGTCCCTCATTCCTCCTCATTTGTCCCTCATTTTGGTCTGATCCATAGAGATGTATATAAAATGCACTTTGTATCTATCAAAAAGTGTTTCCCAGCTCTAAACCTTTTATCCAAATTCTAAATGGCTGCATTTGTAAATTCCGAAAGCCAATATAAAGGAATAGTAGTGGTAAAAAAATCACTTGTGGATTTACCCAATCTTTTTTTTTTTTTTGTACAATTCTCCTTTAAGGGGGCGTGTCAAGGGGTGTGTCCTATGCCTGCATACTTTTGCTGATAGGTGTCCCTCATTCCCATCTCAAAAAGTTGGGAGGTATGAAATAGAAAGTTGCGGTGATGAGTCCACAGCAAGAGCTCTGCAAATCTACCGCATGAAAATGCAGCCACAGTGCCCCCCAGTGGTGGGATGACTATTGCACAACATCACTGAACCAGAACTTTCAGCAGACTTACAGAAGGTTTGCAATGAAAGTTGATCTGGAGTCATGCAATGCGGACTTTCTGCAATTGTGCATCAAACTTGTGAAGCCCTGGCAAGTCTAGCAATAGCTTAGCAAGTCATTTTGAAACTTTCAGCACAATTGCTTGCTATCTGGGTTGGCATCTGCAGCAGATCGCAAAGGCAACGTGTTTTGGACGCGGACAGAACACGCCTTTCCTGCACCGTATTCTGGTGTGAACAGCCCTAGCAAAACCTTGCATGCCAAGTCGGTGACTGGGATAAAGTATACCAACCGTTCTGTGTATACAGATCGTTTCCAGTCCTTTCCAGCTATAAAAAAAAACCAAGCTGTAGACGTAAGAAAGAGAAGAAGGACCGCCGTGTCACGTGAAAAGGGAGCGAGAAAACATCACTGCGGGTTCTCAGCAGCAGTGACACTGCAGAATGCTGTTCAAGGCATATTTACCCCCCCCCCCTGGGTGATAAGCGTATATTGATTGGTTTGCGCAAAAGTTATAGCGTCTAAAAAATAGGGGATAGATTTATGGCATTTTTATTATTAGTTTTTTTTTTACTAGTAATGGCGGCGATCTGCGATTTTTATCAGGACTGCCACATTATGGCGGACACATCGGACACTTTTGACATTATTTTGGGACCATTGTCATTTATACAGCGATCAGTGCTATAAAAATGGACTGATTACTGTAAAAAATGTCACTGGCAGGGAAGGGGTTAACACTAGGGGGCGATCACGGGGTTAAGTGTGTTCCCTGTTTGTGTTTCTAACTAAAGGGGGAGGGGACTGACTAGAGGAAGTGACAGATCGTGGTTCCTAGATAATAGGAAGTCACGATCTGTCACACCTCTCAGAACAGGGATGTGTGTGTTTACACGTCCCTGTTCTGCCTCTCATGCCCACGTTCGCTCGTGGCCGGCGGTCATCACGACCGTCGGCCACGAGCATCGGCACCCCCGCAGTGCAGCGGGGCGCGCGCCTGCTTTTCCGATCCCGCGAGCTGATTTATAGCTATGACGGCTCGCGGGATCGTACTGACCTGCCACAGTAAAATTACGGCGGCTGGTCGGCAAGCGGTTAAGGCTGAATTTACATACATTACATTGTCAAAAGTATTGGGACGCCTGCCTTTACACGCACATGAATTTTAATGGCACCCCAGTCTTAGTCCGTAGGGTTCAATATTGACTTGGCCCACCCTTTGCAGCTATAACAGCTTCAACTCTTCTGGGAAGGCCGTCCACAAGGTTTAGGAGTGTGTCTATGGGGATGTTTGACCATTCTTCCAGAAGAGCATTTGGGAGGTCAGGCACTGATGTTGGACGAGAAGGCCTGGCTCGCAGTCTTCTCACTAATTCATCCCAAAGGTGTTCTATCAGGTTGAGGTCAGGACTCTGTGCAGGCCAGTCAAGTTCCTCCACCCCAAACTGGCTCCTCCATGTCTTTATGGACCTTGCTTTGTTGCAGAAAATGACAATTACTCAAGGAACCCCTTGCATCCTCTGGAGGAACCTTTGCTCTGAAAGCTGTACAGAGCAGGTGTATACTTCCAATTCCCCAAGGCTGACTCTGAATTTTCTCCCTGTTTGGTAGATCTGAGTTTTTGTATCAGATGTTTGCCCCCTTGTTTATTACATGGAAGTATTTTCATCAAATTGGCAGTGCTTAGACAGAATCTGTGTAGCGCATTTGCGTTGTAACATATGTGTGGGAAGGCAGTGTGTAGGCTACGGAATACTAAATGGGGCCAAACTTTTTTATACATAATTAGTAAATCTTTCACAAACACAAAGCTTTTCCTTCCTTTAAAGTCAAAGGAAATAATTTTCCAAGAATTAAATGTACACAGGTCTGTACACTGCACAGTAGACACATCGGAGTCCTCTCCGTACATCAGAGTTCTCAGTGTTCCCCCTTAAGTCAGGGTTCACAGAGCATCCCTCATGTCAGAGTCCCCAGAGTTCCCCCTTACATCAGAGTCTTACAGTGTAAGGGAACTCTGCAAGTTCAGATATAAAGGGGGAACTCTGTGGATTCGGATGTAAACGGGGAACTCTGCGGATTCAGATGTAAAAGGGGAACTCTGCAGATTCAAATGTAAAAGGGGAACTCTGCAGATTCAGATGTAAAAGGGGAACTCTGCAGATTCAGATGTGAAAGGGGAACTCTGCAGATTCAGATGTAAACGGGGAACTCTGTGGATTCAGTTGTGAAAGGGGAACTCTGCGGATTCAGATGTGAAAGGGGAACTCTGCGGATTCGGATGTAAACGGGGAACTCTGCGGATTCAGATGTGAAAGGGGAACTCTGTGGATTTGGATGTAAACGGGGAACTCTGCGGATTCAGTTGTGAAAGGGGAACTCTGCGGATTCGGATGTGAAAGGGGAACTCTGTGGATTCAGTTGTGAAAGGGGAACTCTGTGGATTCAGTTGTGAAAGGGGAACTCTGCGGATTCGGATGTGAAAGGGGAACTCTGTGGATTCGGATGTGAAAGGGGAACTCTGTGGATTCAGTTGTGAAAGGGGAACTCTGTGGATTTGGATGTAAACGGGGAACTCTGCGGATTCAGATGTGAAAGGGGAACTCTGTGGATTCGGATGTGAAAGGGGAACTCTGCAGATTCAGATGTAAAAGGGGAACTCTGCGGATTCAGATGTAAAAGGGGAACTCTGCGGATTCGGATGTAAAAGGGGAACTCTGCAGATTCAGATGTAAAAGGGGAACTCTGCGGATTCAGATGTAAAAGGGGAACTCTGCGGATTCAGATGTAAAAGGGGAACTCTGCGGATTCAGAGGTAAAAGGGGGAACTCTGAATTCAGATATAAAAGGGAAACTCTGTGGACTCTGATGTAAATCAATTAATCGCAAAATATATGTATAGTTTATACTATAAAATAAATTGATGTGCACCGCTAAAGTGTTCTGGTTTAACTTGAAGAAAAGGTGGCAACCCTAGGGCTGCTCAGATAGAGGGGAAATGCTCAGCATAGAAACTCACTGAAAACTGAGCATGTGCAGAGTTGCCTCAATAGCTGCAAATTGCCTAGCTGAATCGGGGACATGGACAGAAGGGGGAGATAGAGAGCAGCAGGATCAACCAGGTTTTTTTTTGCAGAATTCAGTAAAGGAATCTCATAGTGACTCATACGAGTGAGTATGAACAGCATGTAATACACCATTTATTGATAGTTTTTTTGTGATGTGGGTTTAGTGACATTTAAAGCACACAGTGTTAATTTCAGTGCCTGCTGTGATGACCAGATGCTCTGAGAGCAATAAATCTATAATACTAAAGCAGCTAAACAATCTCCCCTTACTGCATAGTATACAAAGGGGAATCCGTGACTGGTGGCAACAATCCCGAAGTCTCTCCCTGCAGGTCTAATGTCACCTCTCTCTTGAAATGTCTCAGGGAATACGGAATCGGTGGCAGCAGCAAGCTCTGCAGTCTTTAATAATACAGTACAGGATGTGTGTTCTCTCTGCATGCACACAGATTTTCTATGTTTCATTTGCCTCCAGAGCCCCCCATAGCAGCCGCCTAGGCCGCAAGGCTATTTGTTGTGCCGCTGACTCGACATATGTAGAATAACGGCCGGCCACACATTGTTAGAATTCACTGGACAGCAAAGATTTTGCTTTCTGAAATCGTTTTGGTTTATCTTACAGCTTTTTGGCTGCAGATCACAAAAATAACCTGCAATTTAACCACTTCAGCCCCGGAAGATTTGGCTGCTGAATGACTGGGCCATTTTTTGCGATTCGGCACCGCGTCGATTTAACTGATAATTGCGGCGGTCGTTGCGACGCTGTACTCAAACAAAATTGACGTCCTTTTTTTTTCCCACAAACAGAGCTTTCTTTTGGTGGTGTTTGGTCGCCTCTGCGTTTTTTATTTTTTGCGCTATAAACAAAAAAAGAGCGACAATTTTGATTAAAAAAATATATTTTTTTAACTTTTTGCTATAGTAAATATCCCCATTTTTTTTTTTTAAAGCAAATTTTTTCTCAGTTTAGGCCGATCTGTATTCTTCTACATATTTTTGGTAAAAAAACATCGCAATAAGCGTATATTGATTGGTTTGCGCAAAAGTTATAGCGTCTACAAAATAGGGGATAGATTTATAGCATTTTTATTATTATTATTATTTTTTTTTTTTTACTAGTAATGGCGACGATCTACGATTTTTATCGGGACTGCGACATTATGGCGGACACATCGGACACATTTTTGGGACCATTGTCATTTATACAGCGATCAGTGCTATAAAAATGCACTGATTACTGTAAAAATGTCACTGGCAGGTAAAGGGTTAACACTAGGGGGCGATCAAGGGGTTAACTGTGTTCCCTGTGTGTGTGTTTCTAACTGTAGAGGGAGGGGACTGACCTGGAGGAAATGACAGATCGTGGTTCCTAGCTATTAGGAACTCACGATCTGTCACTCCTCACAGAACAGGGATTTGTGTGATTACACACACACGTCCCTGTTCTGTCTCTCGTGCCCGCGATCGCTCGCGGCCGGCGGTCATCGGCCACGAGCATTGGCACCCTCCGCAGTGCAGCGAGTCGCACGCCTGCTATCCCGATCCCGCGAGCCGACGTATAGCAACGACGGCTCGCGGGATCGTGCCGACCTGCCCCAGTATGACGGCAGCTGGTTGGCAAGCGGTTGAAGCGGTTGTATACCCGCAAAAAAAATTAAAAATAATTAAAAAAACCTGTAAGGCAAAGGCATAATGAGCTAGTATGCACCGCATGCTAGCTCCTTATGAAATACTTACCTTAGAGTGAAATGTGGGGGAGGGGGAAGTGCGGGTGAGCCGACTGGGGGGGGGGGGGGGCTGGCTGTGCACACTGTTTGCACCCCCCCCCCCCAAAAAAAAATACCACCAGCTGCCACTGCTTCCTACATGTCTTGACATGACAGCACCGTGTATTTTTGGCTCTGAGTCCAAAGCATGTGGTGTCAGCCCTGCCTACTTCATTACTGATAGATTACAAAGAACACAGATCCCTCCTCATCTCTGCAACCCCACGTTGTGCACAGGCAGAGAGCACAGGAATGTATCGTCTCGTAAGAATTCTGTCACAATCAGCGCATATTTTTTGCACATATATTGAACAGATTTAACAAAAAGCTTTTTAATGACATATTTAGCAGATCAAAAGGGAGCAAATAAGAGAAGTTCATTGCTAGAGTTCACTGTACATACAATGTAAAGCAATTGTAAAGGTAAAAAATAAATAACAAACATGTCTATACTTTCCTGCTCTTTGCAATGGAATTGCACAGAGCGGCTGCGAACCTCCTCTTCTCTGTCCAGTGCCCCCATGGGAAGCCTCTTACCATGGGGGCACTCCCGAGCCCCGCTGCTGCGTCCATTGACACAGACAAGAATCCAGGCCTTTCTTAAAGCAATCGACTGAGCTGGCCAGAACCACCTCTGGAGGGAGTCTATTCCACATTCTCACAGCTCTTACTGTGAAGAAACCTTTCCGTATTTGGAGATTAAATCCCCCTTGTCCTCTGTGATGTCCTCTGTCTTCTCCTCTCCACGTCTGTTCAAAGTCCACAATTTCTAAAACTTGTCTGAGAGTTCAGAAAAAAGGCGGCGGAGAGCTAATAATTACACACTGCAGAGCTCAGTGAGGAGAGGTGATTGGATGGAAGAGACAACACCCACTTCACGCAGCACATAGGAACAGAGCTGAGGCTGTCAGTCAGCTGGAGATCCCTCCCCTGTCACCATTATTCTCTTGGTGTCAGGAAAACTTGTCAGAAGTGATTCGTGCTGATAGCAGAGGAACAAAGCAGCACATAGAAATGGCACTTAGTGCTCTTAATTGAGTGCATACTGTAGAGGGATATGCTTTGTTTATATTTCATGTCTGAAGTAAACAACCACTTTACCTGCGGGCAAAGGGCACAGGTGACATGTCCTTGGGTGCATATTGCCCTAGACATTCGTACTGCTAGGTGCATCCTCCAGCCCAGTCCACAGTTAAACACCAGAGCCCTATGCAATGGGGATGAACGGACAGTGAGCAGGGGACTAAGATGGGAATTCCATTCATTTTGTAAAAATGTTCTTTCTTTTTCCTTGAAATTTTCAATATTTTGATGAGTTACAAACAAAAACGTAAATGTATTTTATTGGGATTTTATGTGATAGACCAACACAAAGTGGCACATAATTGTGAAGTGGAAGGAAAATGATAAATGGTTTTCAAAATTTTACAAATAAATATGTGAAAAGTGTGGGGTGCATTTGTATTCAGCCCCCTTTACTCTGATACCCCTAACTAAAATCTAGTGGTGCCAATTGCCTTTAAAAGTCACCAAATTAGTAAATAGAGTCCTCCTGTGTGTAATTGAATCTCAGTATAAATACAGCTGTTCTGAGAAGCCTTCAGAGGTTTGTTAGAGAACCTTAGGAAACAAACAGCATCATGAAGGCTAAGGAGAACTCCAACATGCCAGTGATAAAGTTGTGGAGAAGTTTAAAGCAGGGTTAGGTTTTAAAAAAATATCCCAAGCTTTGAACATCTCAAGCTGCACTGTTCAATCCATCATCCGAAAATGGAAAGAGTATGACACAACTGCAAACCTACCAAGACATGGCCGTCCACCTAAACTGACCGGCCGAGCAAGGAGAACATCCAAGAGGCCCATGGTAACTCTGGAGGAGCTGCAGAGATCCACAGCTCAGGTGGGAGAATCTGTCCAAAGGACAACTATTAGTCGTGCTCTCCACAAATCTGGCCTTTATGGAAGAGTGGCAAGAAGAAAGACATTGGTGAAAGAAAGTCATAAGAAGTCCAGTTTGAAGTTTGTGAGAAGCCATGGGGGGACACAGCAAACGTGGAAGAAGGTTCTCTGGTCAGATGAGACCAAAATTTTACTTTTTGCCTCAATACAAAACACTATGTGTGGTGGAAAACTAAAACTGCACATCACCCTGAACACACCATCCCCACTGTGAAACATGGTGGTGGAAGCATCATGTTGTGGGGATGATTTTCTTCAGCAGGGACAGGGAAGCTGGTCAGAGTTGATGGGAAGATGGATGGAGCCAAATACAGGGCAATCTTAGAAGATAACCTGTTAGAGTCTGCAAAAGACTTGAGACTGGGGCGGAGGTTCACCTTCCAGCAGGACAACAACCCTAAACATACAGCCAGAGCTACAATGGAATGGTTTAGATCAAAGCATATTCATGTGTTAGAATGGCCCAGTCAAAGTCCAGACCTAAATCCAATTGAGAATCTGTAGCAAGACTTGAAAATTGCTGTTCACAGACGCTCTCCATCCAATCTGACAGAGCTTGAGATATTTTGCAAAGAAGAATGGGCAAAAATGTCCCTCTCTAGATGTGCAAAGCTGGTAGAGACATCCCCAAAAATACTTACAGCTGTAATTGCAGTGAAAGGCGGTTCTACAAAGTATTGACTCAGGGGGGCTGAATACAAATGTACCCCACACTTTTCACATATTTATTAAATTAAACCCATTTATCATTTTCCTTCCACTTCACAATTATGTGCAGCTTTGTGTTGGTCTATCACATAAAATCCCAATAAAATACATTTAAGTTTTTGGTTGTAATATGACAAAATGTGGAAAATTTCATGGGGTATGAATACTTTTTAAAGGCACTGTACATATTGCAGATGAAAAGTGGTTAAAGAAAATGCTTTAATAATCAACCTAAACCTCGATTACTGGACACCATATTTTCACTTTAATGGAAGCAAATTCTCTTTGGCTCATGACAATGTCCCTCCACCTCTTGGATCTTCCACTTGACCAGCCTTGTATCTCTGGTTTGTCTTCTTCTTCTTGTATCCTGCCACCCAAGTGACAGCGCCAGATCATCCCTGTAGTGCCCTCACTGCTTGAAAGTCCATCAGTAGACAGTGACCACAACCCAACGATGCCGGTTAGGCCCAGAACAGAACATTACGTTCTTAGAGTCAATCCAGGTTTCATCAATTTAACTAATCGGCAATGGTGTGAGCAGCTTCTGTGCTGGAGTTAGAGGGCAAAGGGGCCAGGCAGATGGCCAGGGCATGACTTCCCTGGCAGGGTTCGAGTCTGGTGGCTTGGACCAGGCGGCCTGAGATCTTTATTTAGATTTTGTGTGTTTGTTCTTTGAGGAGGTACATTCGCATTCCTACACCCAAACATGGAGGATTTGGCCCTTGTGCAGGAGCTAAGCTGCTCGTTTACAGCCTCCTACCGCCTTGTGTATATGTAGTGTACCAGCTGTCCCTCCCTGGTTTACTAAAAAAATAAATAAATAAATAACTGCTGGCTTTGAAGTTTTGTCTTGGTAGACGTTGTCATTTAAGCAGCCAGGAAATAATGGCGCGGATTTAAAATAACTTGTTTACATCAGCCTTGGCAACTAATACCCAAACCTTCTTTATTTCTCTGGCCTACACTGGATACATGGCAGCTGTAATCTGTATGGTTACTGTAGGCCATATAAACACTTTATGTAAACCCTAACAGCAAACTTCCCCTTATTTTCTTCTTTTTGGTCTGTTAAATATTTAGTTAAAGGCATTTTGTTACATCTCTTCATTGAGTGCAAACTAAAAACCTGTTGATCCTGCCAGAAATCTTGAGAGCTCAGACTTCCTGTACACTCTGTTCACGTTATGCACTGTTAGGGGTGCTGTTTCTTCTGTGGACTACACCAAAGTCCCCCCCACCCCCACACACACACATCTACTATGTCATGAAGATGAGGAAAGGAAGAGGTGTTCTGTAGACTTGGCACGACCCCCTTTAAAAGTATGTAAAATCTCAAGGCCCCCCAGTCCAAAATGTAAAAAACTCAAATGTTACTTCTCAATGGGAAACCTGAACCTGGGACAAGGCACACAACTGCCTTCACATCAGAAGACCCCCCCCCCCCAATCACATCAGAGTCCCCCCTTCACATCAGAGGCCTCCCATCATATCAGAGATCTCCATCATCTCAGAGGTCCTCCCATCATGTTCATGGGTCCCCATCAAATCAAAGATCCCCCCCATACATCAGAGACCCCTATACTTTAGCGTACTGCTCTGGGGGGGGGAGGGGGGGCAGAGAGCCAGAGAATTGTGTATAAAGGCATGTAAAATTCATGTTAGCGGTACGCAGGATTTAAAATTGTGAGTTTAGTGGTCCGTGTGGTCCGAAAGGTTGGGGACCATTGTTATAAAGGATGTGATGTACAAAATGTGCCTTCTGAGAATAGCCCAGGATAGGATATATATATATATATAGATATAGATATAGATCTATATCTATATCTATATAGATATAGATCTATATCTATATCTATATAGATATAGATCTATATCTATATCTATATAGATATATATATATATAGATATATATCTATATCTATATATATATATAGATATAGATATATATCTATATCTATATATCTATATATAGATATAGATATATCTATATATATATATATATATATATAGGTGCATCTCATACAATTAGAATATCATCAAATAGTTCATTTATTTCAGCAATTCAATTAAAAAAGTGAAACTCGTATTTGTTATATAGATGTGTTACACACAGAGTGATATATTTCAAGCATTTCTTTCTTTTACTTTTGATGATTATGGCTTACAGCTCTTGAAAACCCAAAATTCTGTATCTCAGAAAATTTGAATATTAATACTGAAATGTTGGCTTACTGAAAAGTATGTCCATGTACTGTATAGTATGCACTCAATATTAGGATGGAAAAGGACCTGGGGGAATCTAGGATGGAAAAGGACCTGGGGGTCCTAGTAGATGATAGGCTCAGCAATGGCATGCAATGCCAAGCTGCTGCTAACAAAGCAAACAGAATATTGGCATTAAAAGGGGGATCAACTGCAGAGATAAAACGATAATTCTCCCGCTCTACAAGACTCTGGTCCGGCCGCACCTGGAGTATGCTGTCCAGTTCTGGGCACCAGTCCTTAGGAGGGATGTACTGGAAATGGAGCGAGTACAAAGAAGGGCAACAAAGCTAATAAAGGGTCTGGAGGACATTAGTTATGAGGAAAGGTTGCGAGCGCTGAACTTATTCTCTCTGGAGAAGAGACGGTTGAGAGGGGATATGATTTCAATTTACAAATACTGTACTGGTGACCCAATAGGGATAAAACTTTTTCGCAGAAGAGAGTTTAACAAGACTCGTGGCCACTCATTACAATTAGAAGAAAAGAGGTTTAACCTTAAACTACGTAGAGGGTTCTTTACTGTAAGAGCGGCAAGGATGTGGAATTCCCTTCCACAGGCGGTGGTCTCAGCGGGGAGCATTGATAGCTTCAAGAAACTATTAGATAATCACCTGAATGACCGCAACATACAGGGATATGTAATGAAATACTGACACATAATCACACACATAGGTTGGACTTGATGGACTTGTGTCTTTTTTCAACCTCACCTACTATGTAACCTACTATGTAACTATGTAATACTTGGTCGGGACTCATTTTGCATGAATTACTGCATCAATGCGGTGTGGCATGGAGGTGATCAGCCTGTGGCTCTGCTAAGGTGTTATGGAAGTCCAGGTTGCTTTGATAGCGAGCTTGTCTGTACTGTTGGGTCTGGTATCTCTCATCTTCCTCTTGACAATACTCCACAGATTCTCTATGAGGTTTAGGTCAGGCGAGTTTGCTGGCCAATCAATCGCAGGGATATACCGTGATCATTAAAACAGGTATTGGTAGTTTTGGCAGTGTGGTCAGGCGCCAAGTCCTGCTGGAAAATAAAATCAGCATCTCCATAAAGCTGGTCATCAGAGAGAAGCATGAAGTTCTCTAGAATTTCCTGGTAGAGGGCTGCGCTGACTTTGGACTTGATAAAACACAGTGGACCAACACCAGCAGATGACATGTCTCCCCAAATCATCACTGACTGTGGAAAATGTTGCATTTCATTTGGAAATCGAGGTCCCAGAGTCTGGAGGAAGAGTGGAGAGGAACAGAATCCAAGTTGCATGAGGTCCAGTGTGAAGTTTCCACAGTCAGTGATGATTTGGGGAGCCATGTCATCTGCTGGTGTTGGTCCGCTGTGTGTTTTATCAAGTCCAAGATCAGCGCTGTCAGTGTGAAAGGGCTCTTAAAAATAAAACTGATGCATATGTGTGACATGACAGGGCAAGGGGACACGAGGTGACTCAGAGGCGAGGAAACAGTCATAAGGAATGCCGGTTAATTATCTGACCAATGTCTGTAAGTGTACTCGTGCTAATGGTGAAATGATGACGCTGTACCCCCATGCTGGGAAGATTACAATCCCTCCCATGATGACTCCCGCTCTCCATCTCTATAAATTATCCGAATCATAAATAATATAAACAGATCTATCTTTGGTCCAGCAAAAGAAGTTCCATCTGGATGGCCGGTTCAGTTTAGTCATCATCATATGATCGTTGGCACTGGCCAAAGTGAATACGCAGAGAATCTCTGCAGTCAGTACATACAGTATACTCCGATCTGTGCAGAAGTGGATTGACTATTAAGAAAAGGTGGATAGATTCAAAATTCAGTTGCTAATCTGTCCTGATAGAAGACGCTTTTTTTTTGGGGGGGGGGGGGGGCATACATTGCATATGATAGACATGTTCTATAATGATGATAAGAGTACAATGTATTGCTCCATTAACCACTTCAATGCTGGGCACTTTCCCCCCTTCCTGTCGCAGTTTGAATGACGATTGTGCGGTCATATGACATTGTACCCATATGAAAATGTTATCTTTTTTTAAGACAGATAGAGCTTTCTTTTGGTGATATTTAATCACCACTGGGGTTCTATTTTTTGCCAAACAAACAAACAAAAAAAGCGAACATTTTTTGGGTAAAAAAAAACATTTTTCTTAGTTTCTGTTTTAAAACTTAGCAAAAAAAACAATTTTTTTTCTCCTTCACCAATGTGCACTGATGAGACTGCAGTAATAGTCACTGATAGGTTGGCACTAATGGGCACTGACAGGAGGCACTGATAGACAGCACTGATGAGGAGGCACCGATAGGCGGCACTGATAGACAGCACTGGTGAGGAGGCACCGATAGGCGGCACTGATAGACAGCACTGGTGAGGAGGCACCGATAGGCGGCACTGATAGACAGCACTGGTGAGGAGGCACCGATAGGCAGCACTAATAGGGAGCACTGATGAGGAGAAACCGATAGGCGGCACTGATAGACAGCACTGATGAGGAGGCACCGATAGGCAGCACTAATAGGGAGCACTGATGAGGAGGCACCGATAGGCGGCACTAATAGGGAGCACTGATGAGGAGGCACCGATAGGCGGCACTGATAGACAGCACTGATGAGGAGGCACCGATAGGCGGCACTAATAGGGAGCACTGATGAGGAGGCACCGATAGGCGGCACTGATAGACAGCACTGATGAGGAGGCACCGAAATATTTAGACAGAATAGAAGCTCTGTCATTTCAAGGCCATTGTATCTAATTTTTAGGGACTCATTAATGATGGGAATGGTACCACTGGATTGGCGTAGGGCCAATGTTGTGCCTATATTTAAAAAGTGAACAAAGTCTTTACCAAGTAACTATGGACCTGTTAGTTTAACTTCTATAGTCGGGAAGATACTGAAGAGTTTAATAAAAGACCTCATAGATGAGTTCTTGCTGGAAAAAAATATTTTCAGCAACAGACAGCATGGATTCATGAAAGACAGAAGTTGTCAAACAAACCTAATTTCTTTTTATAAAGAGATAAGTAAAACGTTGGACAGAGGGGTGGCTGTGGATGTGCTTTTGATACAGTTCCCCACACACGGCTAAAGTGTAAGGTAAAGTCTACAGGCTTGGAAAGATCAGTTTGTAAATGGATAGAAAACTGGCTTACTCTGAATGGTTTAAGGCAGGGGTCTCAAACTTGCGGCCCTCCAGCTGTTGCGAAACTACCAGTCCCATCATACCTTTGCCTGTTGGAGTCATGCTTGTAACTGTCAGCCTTGCAATGTCTCATGAGATGTAGTTTTGTAACAGCTAGAGGGCCCTGGTCTAAGGGTATCAGTGGTGTACCCCAAGGTTCAGTGTTGGGACCCTTACTTTTTAATATCTTTATAAATGATATCGGGTCTGGGATTAAAAGTACCATTTCAGTCTTTGCAGATGACACCAAGCTATGCAGTGGAATAACGTCCTTACAGTGGGGGTAGGCAACCTCGGCCCTCCAGCTGTGGTGAAATTACAAGTCCCATGAGACATTGCAGAACCCAGACAATCACAGGCAGAGGCATGATGGGATTTGTAGTTTCACCACAGCTGGAGTGCCAAGGTTGCCTAACCCTGCCTTACAGGATGTCTCTAACTTACAAGCCGACCTCAATGCACTGTCTAATTGGGCGACTAAGTGGCAAATGAGGTTTAATGTAGATAAATGTAAAGTTACTCACTTGCGGGCTAAGAATATGCATCATACATACTAGGGGGAGTACAACTGGGGGAATCCATAGTGGAGAAGGATCTGGGGGTTTTGGTAGATCATAACAAAGCCAAGCTGCAGTTTCCAAAGCGAGCAAAGTCCTTTCTTGTATAAGAGAGGTATGGACTCTAGAGAGAGAGATATCATTTTGCCCCTGTACAAATCATTAGTAAGACCTCATCTGGAATATGCAGTTCAGTTTTGGGCTCCAGTTCTCAAAAAGGATATCAGGGAACTGGAGAAAGTGCAGAGAAGGGCAACCAAACTGATAAGAGGCATGGGGGAGCTCAGCTATGAGGAAAGATCAGAGGAACTGAATTTATTCTCTCTTGAGAAGAGGAGATTAAGGGGGGAACTTGGTGTCGAGTTATTCACTTTACAGTCAACACGGAGGACAAGAGGGCACTCTTTACGCCTAGAGGAAAAGAGAATTCATCTCCAAATACGAAAAGGTTTCTTCACAGTAAGAGTTGTGAAAATGTGGAATAGACTCCCTCCAGAGGTAGTTCTGGCCAGCTCAGTAGATTGCTTTAAGAAAGGCCTGGATACTTTCCTAAATGTACAGAATATACAGTCAGGTCCATAAATATTGGGACATCGACACAATTCTAATCTTTTTGGCTCTATACACCACCACAATGGATTTGAAATGAAATGAACAAGATGTGCTTTAACTGCAGACTTTCAGCTTTAATTTGAGGGTATTTACATCCAAATCAGATGAACGGTGTAGGAATTACAACAGTTTGTATATGTGCCTCCCATTTTTTAAGGGACCAAAAGTAATGGGACAGATTAACAATCATCCATCAAATTTTCACTTTTCAATACTTGGTTGCAAATCCTTTGCAGTCAATTACAGCCTGAAGTCTGGAACACATAGACATCACCAGACGCTGGGTTTCATCCCTGGTGATGCTCTGCCAGGCCTCTACTGCTACTGTCTTCAGTTCCTGCTTGTTCTTGGGGCATTTTCCCTTCAGTTTTGTCTTCAGCAAGTGAAATGCATGCTCAATCGGATTCAGGTCAGGTGATTGACTTGGTCATTGCATAACATTCCACTTCTTTCCCTTAAAAAACTCTTTGGTTGCTTTCGCAGTATGCTTCGGTTCATTGTCAATCTGCACTGTGAAGCGCCGTCCCATGAGTTCTGAAGCATTTTGCTGAATATGAGCAGATAATATTGCCCGAAACACATCAGAATTCATCCTGCTGCTTTTGTCAGCAGTCACATCATCAATAAATACAAGAGAACCAGTTCCATTGGCAGCCATACATGCCCACGCCATGAAACTACCACCACCATGCTTCACTGATGAGGTGGTATGCTTTGGATCATGAGCAGTTCCTTTCCTTCTCCATACTCTTCTCTTCCCATCACTCTGGTACAAGTTGATCTTGGTCTCATCTGTCCATAGGATGTTGTTCCAGAACTGTGAAGGCTTTTTTAGATGTTGTTTGGCAAACTCTAATCTGGCCTTCCTGTTTTTGAGGCTCACCAATGGTTTACATCTTGTGGTGAACCCTCTGTATTCACTCTGGTGAAGTCTTCTCTTGATTGTTGACTTTGACACACATACACCTACCTCCTGGAGAGTGTTCTTGATCTGGCCAACTGTTGTGAAGGGTGTTTTCTTCACCAGGGAAAGAATTCTTCGGTCATCCACCACAGTTGTTTTCCGTGGTCTTCCGGGTCTTTCGGTGTTGCTGTGCTCACCGGTGCGTTATTTCTTTTTAAGGATGTTCCAAACAGTTGATTTGGCCACACCTAATGTTTTTGCTATCTCTCTGATGGGTTTGTTTTGTTTTTTCAGCCTAATGATGGCTTTCTTCACTGATAGTGACAGCTCTTTGGATCTCATATTGAGAGTTGACAGCAACAGATTCCAAATGCAAATAGCACACTTGAAATGAACTCTGGACCTTTTATCTGCTCCTTGTAAATGGGATAATGAGGGAATAACACACACCTGGTCATGGAACAGCTGAGCAGCCAATTGTCCCATGACTTTTTGGTCCCTTAAAAAGTGGGAGGCACATATACAAACTGTTGTGATTCCTACACCATTCACCTGATTTGGATGTAAATACCCTTAAATTAAAGCTGAAACTCTGCAGTTAAAGCACATCTTGTTCGTTTCATTTCAAATCCATTGCGGTGGTGTATAGAGCCAAAAAGAGAGGAATTGTGACGATGTCCCAATATTTATGGACCTGACTGTAACTGGGTACTAACATTTATAGGTGAAGCTGATCTGGTGAAAATCCGATTGCCTCTCGGGGGATCAGGAAGGAATTTTTTCCCCTGCTGTAGCAAATTGGAGCATGCTTTGATGGGGTTCCTCTAGATCAACTGTGGGCATAGGACTGTTTATATGGGATTGTATGATATTATTTTTTATTTATTAATTTTTATGCTTGAACTAGATGGACTTGTGTCTTTTTTCAACCTATCTAACTATGTAACAATGTAACATCCATTCCAGGTGCTTACATCTTCCTTCCAGTTTTTGGCTTGCCGGGATGATGTTAAGTCGTCTTAGCACAGAGCTGTGCCATAAATGTACACTGATCTACACACGTGTGCAGGATTTATGACCAAGAGGATAATACAAATTCCTACCTGTCAGTGTTTTATTTTTTATTTATTTATTTTTACGTTTAATGAGGCTTTAAGAGCACATCAGTGTAACTCAGAAGCACTTAAAGCAAAACTCCCAACTGTCCCTGATTTGGAGGAACTATCCCTTATTTGGAACAATGTCCCTCTGTCCCTCTTTCCTCCTCATTTGTCCCTCATTTTGGTCTGATCTATATAGTTGCATATATAAAATGCACTTTTTATCTTTCAGAAAGTGTTTCCCAGTGCTAACACCTTTCATCTAATGTTTAAATTGAAGCTTTTGTAAATTTCAAAAGCCAATATAAAGGAATAGTAGTGGTAAAAAAAAAAAGAACTTGTAGGTGTAAATCTTTTTTGTGTGTGTAGAATTCCCCTTTAAGAGGGCGTGGCAGGGGGTGTGTTCTATGCCTGCATACTTTTGCTAATAGATGCCCCATCTCAAAAAGTTGGGAAGTATGTTTAAAGCCTCCTGTAGTTGACTTTTGAATCTGATGTCCGGTGTTACCACACCCCAACCATTCCCCTTAAGCTGCAATGGTGACACATGCCGTGGCAAAAATAATACCCCATTTTCCATAGGCAGCCTGTAGTGGGTGAGGATTGCTGGGCCCCTCCCACAACTCTGCTCACTGCACAGGCTTTATACAGCAAAGTGATGATGTCACTGCTAATTTTACAAAATAATATCTGCGTTTGCAAAGGCATTTGGTGAACACAAATGGGATTCATATCCTTTTGTGGGTAAATATTTAAAGTGTTTACCAAATCCACAAAAGTAAAATCAGTCTGTATATGCAGTAAAGCATGCTTGTTATACTCACTGTGGAACCTAAGGGGTTAATTCTCCGCATTGTGTAAAAAGGCTGTTTGATTCTGTCTTCTCTAATCCTCCCCTTCTTCCACTGTCCATAATTCATCTCCTGATAGTACAGAGCCTTGGGAGCACTCTGCACATGCATACCTCACAATTTTTTGAGATGGTAACGAGGGACACCTATTACCAAAAGCATCAGTGGCGGCCCGTCCATTAGGGGCGCTCGGGCGCCGCCTCCTCTATCCTTGCCTTGCCACCCCCTATATGAATAATGGATAGATTCATGCAGAGCATGAATCATGAAAGAAGAATTATACAAAAAATTATTAGTTAAACCAACAAGTGCTTTTTTTTTACCACTACTAATTTACAAATGCAGCAATTTAGAAATTGAATGAAAGGTTTAGCACCGGGAAACACTTGAAAACTATATAGATCAAATCAAAATGAAGAGGAAAGAGGGACGGAGACCCTCCTCTTAGGAGGGTGCATGTGATCAGCACAGGGCCAATCAGCACTGTCCAAACAAAGGGTCAGGGGGTCCTGCAGCCTCATAGGACAGTCAGAGTAAAATGAAAACTCCCCCTACAAGCTTTAACCAGACACCGATGAGAATAGGTATTTAGCCATTTAGATTTATTCAAATAATTGCATTTCCATGTTCTGTGTACTGTGGGAGACCAGATTAGCGAATGCAGGGTCCTGAGTTTACTAACACTTTAAATGAAAGTTTTTGTGCCCCGAAGATTAGCTTTATTATTATTATTATTATTATTATTATTATATAGGATTTATATAACACCAACAGTTTACGCAGCGCTTTACAATGTAAGAAGGAGACAATGCAGTTAGAATACAATACAGGCATACCCCACTTTTAAGTACACAATGGGGTTTATTTACTAAAGCTGGAAAGTGCAAAATCAGGCTCACTTCTGCATAGAAACCAATGAGCTTCCAGGTTTTATTACCAAAGCTTAATTGAACAAGCTGGGGATAGAAGCTCATTGGTTTCTATGCAGAAGTGAGCCTGATTTTGCACTTTCCAGCTTTAGTAAATAAACCCCATTCTGTACTTAAAAGTGGGGTATGCCTGTAAAATACAAGAGGATTAAGAGGGCCCTGCTCAGAAGAGCTTACAATCTAATAGGGTGGGGCAGGTGGTACAAAAGGTTGTAACTGTGGGGAATGAGCTGATGGAAGTGGTAGAAGGTTAGTTGGAGACGTGATAGGCTTTCCTGAAGAGATGAGTTTTCAGGGATGGCCTGAAGGTAGCAAGAGTAGGGGATAATTGGACCGGTGGAGGTAGCGAGTTCCAGAGGATGGGGGAGGCTCTGGAGAAATCCTGGAGACGAGCATGAGAGGAGGAGATGAGAGAGCTTGAGAGTAGGAGGTCTTGAGAAGCTATAATCTTTAATCTTTGTATTTAGGTGTTTGTCCAGAGTTCAGATTGGAAGGCATACTGGATTTGACCTCTACAAGCCTTATTGATGGTGTATAGTGGAGCACAACTGCCAGGGAAATGGCCGGGGTTGTATCTTGCCTAGAAAGCCTGAGCATAGTAAAGTAATAACCTGGCAGTGCTACAAATGATTTCTCAGTGCACTTTAGTTGTTGTTGTTGTTGAAACCTTGCTAAGCAGATCTGAATGTTGGGGTAATTCCTCCTCACCATATGGGAGTATGAGGCGGCTTCACATATCTCTCTTAAGGGAACTGGAGGCTCGGAGATTGATCTTTATTTCAGGAACAAAGCGGGCCTGTACATTGGAATCGATAGCATTGCATAAGCAGTAAAAATCCTTAGGAAGTGAGAATTTCTAAGACACCCCGCTACCTCTCTAGAAACAATGGGGTTGATTTACTAAAACCGGAGAGTGCGAAATCTGGTGCAGCTCTACATGGTAGCCAATCAGTTTCTAGCTTCCACTTGTTCAATAAAGCTTTGACAAAAAAAAACCTGGAAGCTGATTGGTTTCTACGCAGAGCTGCACCAGATTTTGCACTCTCCAGTTTTAGTAAATCGACCCCATTGCTCATTCTGTACTGTCAAGGGCCAACGGAAATACAATCTTTGTTTTTTTTTTTTACGTTCTTTTTTTTGTTTTTTGTTTTTTCTGTACGTTTTTATTAATGAAAGTAGGAAAGTACAAGAATCGTTGCATAATGGACTTGTACACAAATACAAAACAAGAAAGTGACAGGTCCACAGATGGCACCTCTACCATTAATGTTGATAAATTCAGAGCCAATGCCACTCACCCTAGTTGGGTGTTGCTGCCGTAGCCAAGCATACTAGGCAGAAAAAGGCGTAGGGGAAACCTCAGATGAGGACACCCCGAGAGGTAAAGCGGCTACTAAGGCAGCAAGGGGCAATACTACAGTAAAAATATACAAAAGCTTGTTCAAAGTTTAAGAATAAAAACATGTTTTTTCTTAAACTTTGAATAAACTTTTGTATATTTTTATTCAAAGTTTTTTATTATTTTTATATATGTTTATGGTTTTTTTTTTTTTAAATGTGGGATATTTATTATAGCAAAAAATAAAAAAAATGTTTTTATTCTTAAACTTTGAATAAACTTTTGTATATTTTTATTCAAAGTTTTTTATTATTTTTATTTAAAGTTTAAGAATAAAAACATTTTTTTTTATTTTTTGCTATAATAAATATCCCACATTTAAAAAAAAAAACAAAAAACATTTTTTTCCCTCAGTTTAGGCCGATATGTAGTCTTACGTATTCTATGTATTCTATGTATTCTTATACATTCTTATGTATTATTCTATAATATTCTACATATTTTTGGTAAAAAAATCGCAATTAGCATATATTGATTGTTTTGTGCAAAAGTTATAGCGTCTACGAAATAGGGGATAGATTTATGGCATTTTTATTATTATTTATTTTTCTACTAGTAATGGCGGCGATCTGCGATTTTTCGGGACTGCGATACACTTTTGGGACCATTGACAATTATACAGCGATCAGTGCTATAAAAATGCATTGATTACTGTAAAAATATCACTGGAAGGGAAGGAGTTAACACTAGGGGGCGATTAAGGGGGTTAACCGTGTTCCCTCTCTGTGTTCTAACTGTAGGGGGGATCGGACTGTCTAGGGGAGATGGCAGATCGCTGTTCATACTTTGTATGAACACACGATCAGTCTCTTCACCCCCTCAGAGAACCGGGATCTGTGTGTTTATGCACACAGATCCCGGTTCTCGCTGTGGCACGAGCGATCACGGGAGCCCGGCGGTCATCGCGCCCGCCATGCGCTCGCACCGGCTCCGGGGGCAAGCAGCGCACGCACGCGCGCCCCTAGTAGCCACAGGGCGAAGTGATGTAACATAACGTTGTTTCACGCAGCTGTGCCATTCTGCCGCAGTAAAACTGCGGCGGCTTGTCGGCAAATGGTTAAACTCCCAATCATGTTGTCCTATGTGTCTGTGCACACATAGGCTGTTATCAGCAGTTTTTGTCTTTAAAAAAAAAAAAACCCAAAACTAGTGGGTTCTGAGAGGAGTTTTTCAGATATAAAAACGCTCTAACGTCAAAAAACGCTGCTAAACGCACATAAACGGCACTCACCATAGTTTTTTAACGTTTTTGTTGCATTAAAAAAAAATATATATTTAAAAAAAAAAACGCTAAAAAACGCTATTGCAAAAACGTTAAAAACATTGAAAAACTCTCTGCAAAGCTACTGGCGTTTTTATAACATTATTTCAATGTCCAGTGTGCAGGAGGCCTTAATATAAAGCTTTCACAGAAAAAAATAAATAAAAAAATACCCAGGATTGCAATACAACAGAGGTAAATTACTGGGAATCCTGGTTAACTGCAATGTAAATAGCAGCACTCAGAGCCAAGCAGCAGCTGCAAAAGCAAATAAAATCTTGGAATGTGTAAAAAGAGATAAAAAAAACACATGATATGGTAGAATAGTGTTTAGTATAGTGTTTCCCCTGTATAAATCATTTGTGAGATCACACTATGAATCAAAGTTTCTGAGCATCTAAAGGGACATATTCTTTTCAAGAAGGTTCTAAGAAGAGCAACTGAAGCTTTTTAGTGCTTTTTTGACACTTTTATTTCACTAAAACTTTTTTATATAGCACATAGGGGACAAAACATGACAGCTTCTATTTAATGAGACATCAGGGGTCTTTCAGACCCCTGATGTCTCACCTGCCTTCCATTGAATCTAATGAAGTACAGAATACACTCCACTAGCTTCGTTCTTGGTTGCAGCGGCCAGGGAAAGTGACAACAGAAACCATAAGTGAGGTTGTACACATCGCTTCTGTGTTATTTGCAGCTAGGGGGGAACATTAAATGGAGGTTCGCTGGTCTCCCACCCCTCCACCTAGCAACACTCGCCATGTGGGTCCTAGGCCTGCAAGCCAGACAGCGGAGCCCAGATGCATGATGGGGGAGAGGGTCACAGTTGTGGGGGGTCACAGAAAGTGTCCAACCGCTTTCATTAGAAAGCCAACACTCCCGACTGCTTTTATGTGTAAAACCCCCAGCTGCCACCCCCACATGACATATGGCGTTAGCAGTAAAGAGGTTAAAAAGGCCCTGTTTACAGAGCTCAGTAGCTGAAGCTCAGAACAAACAAACAGCTGAATAAGTCAGAGGCCTTATTCTACCAACCCTGTCTGCTTTATGCAGTTCAATACAAAGACAGATTTAGTCCGAAAGCATAGAGATACTTCTGTGCGCTCTCATAACTGATTCAGTGCCACAGAGCGTGTCAGGCTTGGGCAGCAGGCAATACACACAGGAAGAGGAGAACTGGAACACGTCGGGCACGGATCGCCCCCCCCCCCCCCCCAGTGATGTCACTGCGCGGCTGGTCTCTCTGCACACAGAGACAGCCGCTCCAATCTCCAGCTGTTTTGCTCTCCTCCTCTGACAGGAGGAGGGAGGGGGGATGGGCTTCGGCAGGAAACACAGCTGCGGCGGTGGTGGTGACCGGTGGAGAGAGCCACCTACGGACAAGGAGAGGAGAAGGAGGAGGGAGGGGAGCACTCTGGCGCTTCAGCGCCCCCACCTTTGTGGCGCCCGGGTGCACTGCACCCCGGGGCACCCACCCAGGATCGACCCTGGTGCCAGGGATGCACCTTGTGTTAATTGTTAATTTGTAAATTAAAGATTTTATATAGTAAGATTAAAGAAATACAATTTTATCAGAGCCATTGTAATTTCTCTTTAAGGCTTGAGAAAATGATAGCAAGAAAATTTTATGAATTCACAACAATATTTGACGTTTTATCTGGCGTGTATTTTGAGATGTCTGCTTGTCCGTACTTGCTCTAAGTGACCTCGCAGGGCTTAGAGTTAATTCCAGATATCCATCTCAGCCTCTTAGTGAACATCCTTCTGCCCCCTCCAAGAGAACAATTGTTTGGCTACGATGAACAAGAAATAGCGGGACATCTATCCTCCGGAGGAAGGCCGGAATTTTGTGTGCTCAAGCCTCTTATCTCTTTTAACCTCGCTGGTTTGTAGAATTTAGCACAGTAGAAGCAAATATTAAACGACATTAAAATAGCATAAAGAAATAATGTATAACAGGGGACACCGAGGAGTGGAAATCAATACACCAGACACAAGATATATAGATACAAATGATAATTTATTACAAATATATATCGCTAAAAATTGAGTATTCAATATAAAATAAGCAGGTTTCAGCACACAAATCTATTGGTAAGCAACATAGTATAAAGCGGGTGGTCGGCAACCCTTCGATCGCGATCTACCTGTTGATGAAGAGTGATGGGTAGATCGCATCCCTTCCCTGCCAACCCATGGAATCTGGGCAGAAGGGGCTGCGGAGGCAGAATTTACTGGAACTAATCCACTGAATTTTCTTCCTGCAGCAGCTGAAAGGCGGCTTCTCTTCCTCTCCCTCCCACAGGCATACAGCTGCTGCAGAGGAAAATTTGGAGATCGATGATCTAAATGCTGCCCTTGCTGCTGCTGTAGAAGGTTCCCCCTCCTTCTGCTGCCCAGGTCCCACTGTGTGCTACCCTGTAACCCCCCCTTTGCATCGCTGCCAGCTTCCCTTCCTCTCCTCTTTTGCCAGCTGCTGCGGGGGGGGGGATGGTTTCCGTACAGCGCTGTTCATTCATTCTGCAGAGATGAAGATTGAGGACTGTGTCGTCACTCTCCTTTCTCTGCCTCAAAAGTGAGACATCAGTGGTCTGTTTAGACCCCTGATATTTCACCAAAGCCCCCAACAAGGCTGCCTAAATAATTGTAGAAAATAATAAAAATGATTAAAGCATAAAAAACTACTGACACCATTCACTGCCCTACTGACACCATTCACTGCCCTACTGACAACAT
Source organism: Lithobates clamitans (assembly GCA_037952925.1). Classification (NCBI taxonomy): domain Eukaryota; kingdom Metazoa; phylum Chordata; class Amphibia; order Anura; family Ranidae; genus Lithobates; species Lithobates clamitans. The sequence continues at coordinate 56,060 of JBBGZY010002098.1, read as the reverse complement.
CCTCTCTCTGCCCTACTGCGAAAGTCCACTGCTCTACTAACACCATCCACTGCCCTACTGACACCATCCTATGCCGTATTTACACCAACCTCTGCTCTACTGACACCATCTACTGTCCTAATGACACAATCCTCTGCCTCACTGACACTGTCCTACTGACATTGTCGACTGCCCTACAGACACCGTGCACTGTCCTACAGACACCAAAAAAGGGCACCAGACCCCGGTGATCTTTGATCTCTTTCATTTTGTTCAGGTAGATCTCCACCTCTCAAAGGTTGCCTACCCCTGATATAAAGCCTTGATTATGTAAACCTCATAATTTTATATGACCTGGATGGGTGTTCGCACACAAAATAATTAATCCATCACATTTTTGGAGGCAAACATTGGAGGTGGAAATAGGAGGAAAGAGAGAGCGGATCCAGGTAAAATGGAAATATTTGCCAATTTAGGTATACGTGGTCAACACCATCTGGTGAGTGCTTATCCCTTAGTTCCCCAACCTTTTTGGTGCCAGGGACCAGTTTTGTGGCAGCCAGGCAGAGGCATTGGCGGGGGGGGGTGTTTGGTGGTAACAATGGGGGCTGGTTGATACGGTTGCCACTTACTGATAGTGTTTTAATAGGAATCTCTGTAGAGTTGAACCTCTCTGCTAATGATCTGCAATTACAGAGCATTAGCAGAGAGGTTAGACTGAACATAAAAACCCTATCAGTGAGTGGACTGCACAGAGCCTGCAGTAAAGCCATGACCCAATTAAGACTCACAACTAACTTTGGGCCAAAACATAAATTTGCCAACACTACACTAGTAGCACACAATTAAATGACACATTATTGTTAAGAAAATGCAAGATTATGCAAATAGATTGTGGTAGCATTGTGGCCCTTGTTCATTGAATGGAATACAATACAAAGCGGGACTTGTGAATACAAAGGTAGAGCAGTGTTTTTTCAATAAAAAAAATCTTATTATAAAAAATAGGTTTACTTAGTTTTATTTTTTTTTTAAAGGTTTGTACCAGAAACATGATTCTAGTGTCTTCATAAAGGAATACAATTTGTAGTTAACTCTTAATATTTTATATTTCATTCCTTCCCCTTAGCTTTTTATTTTCCAGTTTTTTTTTTTTAATTCATGTTATTATTTGTAGCACTGATGTAAAGAGCTCAGGGGAAGTTTGTACTATGGCATCCTCACCTTGTGCGCCGGAGGACCTTTTCCCGGCACTGAGCCTATGTCGTTTTTATTGATCAGCGGAGGGTTCCGCAGTCCATCAGGCAGTGTATTCCCCAGGGCCAAAAATTGTAAAAGAACAACTTGTCTGACAGAAGCCAGATCAATAAATTTAAACAATACACCACTAACTAGCTAACACTAGATATTATCACTCATAGAGGTGGCTAGAATCATTTGGAAACACTGCTTCCTTTTGTTTCACACCGTGCTCATATTATGTCTGTAACACACCACCCGCAGTGCCTGGCTGGCCATACTTGGTTCAATTGTCAACCATTTTCAAGCTGATTTGACTAAATTCAAGCCAGGTGGTGCCAACATGGCCAACCACAGCCCAAGCTTTGGCCGATTAAGCAAATTTTAAATGAAAAATCGAGCCAGATGAAAAATTGTTGGCCAAACAGCGACTGCGTTTAATCAGATGCAGTCACTCTTCGGGTATTCAGACAGCCATGGGTTTTGCAGCTCTCAACTGGTTTAGGCAAAAGACATCCATCCAACACATTTTGGGGCCACACAATCCAGCCTTCATCAGGGCTAGGTGAAATGGCAGAATCCTAAATGGACCCAAAAGTACTCCTGCTACCAAATGATGTTTTAAACCAGTGGTATCCAAACTGCGGCCTGGGCCTGGATGTGGCCCTTTGCTCGCTTTTATCTGGCCCTTGGGGCATTATTTCAACTGACTCCAATGATGGGGCACCAATTCCCCTGCTGACACCATCAATTGGGTACTATTCTTCCAATTAATACCAACATTGGGGCACTATTGCTCCCAATAAAACCAATGATGGGGCACTGATGCTGGGGCATTTTCTACTCCCACTGGTCACAGTCCAGCCCCCTGAAAGCCTGAAGGACAGTAAACTGGTACTTTGCTTTGAAAGTTTGGAGACCCCTATTATAAAAAGCAACCAGTACTGGTGGTCACAGTAGAAGTGGCCTCTGCTTGCAGGAATACTTGTGAATCGCTTGAACAATCTGCCATTTCACCCAGCCCTGATGAAGGGGGATTGTGTAGCCCCAGAAACGTGTTGGATGTATTTTGCCCTGCTTGCTCTAACCCGTTGAACAATTAAGACTCTGGATTTCTAGGGATTTTTCATTTTTGGGGTCTCTTTGACCTCTTAGGCTCCATTCACACCTGAGCGTTTTGTAGCTTGAAGCCTCAAGCTACAAAACGCTTGAGGGGAAAAAATCCATTATTCTCTATGGAGATGGTTCACATCTCCACTCCAAGTCGCCTGAAGCCCTATGCCTGAAGCTCAAACAAGTTCTGGACCCTTTTTTGTCGCTCGAATCAGGCAGATTTGGGCGTTTTTGGAGCAGGAAGCAGATGACAAAATCTAAAAACATAGCAACAAATGATGAAACAGATGATCATTTTTCCTATTGGCTAATAAAAAAAATGCCGTAAAACGCTGCATGGAAACGCGCAAATACATGCGACAAACCGCGCGACAGAATGCCGGAAAAACGCTACGCTCAGGTGTGAATGGGGCCTAACACTTGGATTTTTCAACACAAGTGAATGTCCTCCCCTGGGGGGGGGGGGGTCACCATCTTTGCGGTGATCTGCCAAATACAAGCCAGTTGGGCTCACTTAATGACTTGATAACCTGTGAAAATCCATGTCTAGCACCCCACTATCACTATCCTTTGATCACAATAGTCGCCAGAGGAGATTCTTCCATCTGTGCTGTTTAGTGTAATTGGGAAAATTCAATAATTGAATTTAATTAAAGGCAACTGAATAGCAATCAAGTTTAGACTTTCATCTGCAACAATCGATTCTTCACTGGATTTTGCAACTGGAAATTCAACCACACTGACAAATGCAGAAAAGTGTGTGGCCGACTGAAAAGAAAACAATCCCGGATCCGTCCTAAAAATATAATATAATCAATCAAAATAAATTCTTGAGTCCTTTATAAGTGTAAGATTTGATACATTTTAAAAATGCAAACCAACACTCAGGGTTTTCCTTCCTCCCCACAGAGACCCCTCAGAGTATATTTTTTTCTTTTTTCTTTTTGTAGCTACCTGTACCAGATGTCCATAGGCTGGTCCTCTATGATGCAGAAAGTAGCACTAGTGTAGTGACTACAGCAATGCTCTTTGCAATATTGTACATGAGTGCAGGGTACTGTGGTGTTGTCCCCCCAGGGGCAGGTCTTTGACAGCATTGTACGTGAGTTCAGAGTACTATGGTGATGTCCCATCAGGGGCGGATCTTTGACATTATTGTATCTGAGTGCAGGGTACTGTGGTGATGTCCCCCCAGAAGCAGATCTTTGACATTATTGTTTGTGAGTGCAGGGTACTGTGATGTCCCCTCAGGGGCGGGTCTTTGACATTATTGTGAGTGCAGGGTACTGTGATGTCCCCTCAGGGGTGGGTCCTTGACATTATTGTGTGTGAGTGCAGGGTACTGTGGTGATGTCCCCTCAGGGGCAGATCTCTGACATTATTGTACGTGAGTGCAGGGTACTGTGGTGACATCCCGTCAGGGGTGGATCTTTTTTTTTTTTTTGTGGGGTGGATCTTTGACATTATTGTACGTGAGTTCAGGGTACTGTGGTGATGTGCCCTCTGGAGTGAGTCTTTGACATGGTGATGTCCCCTCTGGAGTGAGTATTTGACATTATTGTACCTGAGTGCAGGGTACTGTGGTGATGTCCCCTCTGCAGTGAGTCTTTGACATTATTGTACCTTAGTGAAGGGTACTGTGGTGATGTCCCCTCAGGGGCAGGTCTTTGACATTATTGTACCTGAATGCAGGGTACTGTGGTGATGTCCCTTCAGGGGTGGGTCTTTGACATTATTGTACGTGAGTGCAGGGTACTGTGGTGATGTCCCCTTGGGGTGGATCTTTTACAATATTGTACATGAGTGCAGGGTACTGTGGTGATGTCCCCTCAGGGGTGGGTCTTTGACATTATTGTACATGAGTGCAGGGTACTGTGGTGATGTCCCCTCAGGGGTGGGTCCTTGACATTATTGTACGTGAGTGCAGGGTACTGTGGTGATGTCCCCTCAGGGGTGAGTCTTTGACATTACTGTTTGTGAGTGCAGGGTACTGTGGTGATGTCCCCTCAGGGGTGGGTCTTTGACATTTATTGTACGTGAGTGCAGGGTACTGTGGTGATGTCCCCTCAGGGGTGGGTCTTTGACGTTATTGTACGTGAGTGCAGGGTACTGTGGTGATGTCCCGTCAGGGGTGGGTCTTTGACATTTATTGTACGTGAGTGCAGGGTACTGTGGTGATGTCCCCCCAGGGGTGGGTCTTTGACATTATTGTACGTGAGCGCAGGGTACTGTGGTGATGTCACCTCAGGGGCGAGTCTTTAACATCCTGCACTCCCTGGGCACTATTCAGCCTGTAAGACTGACTACATCTAGTGGCATAAAGGGGGATAGCATCATAGAGGAGGTAAATATTGCAACCTGAGCTGCTTTCTTATTTAAAGCATCTACTGGAGGACTATTTTATTTCAAAAGAAAGTTTGGCCAGAGTTGGGCTTCAAGAAATGATGCAACCTTATTTTCTTTATAATTTATGATGGATAATGCTCATGAGTACATTATCCCATATAGCTGTATAAGATGGCTCTGTTTTGTAAGACATCCAGGTTTCCTGGCCCTGTGAGCGGGGTCGGTGGGAGCAGTATCTGTGCACCTCTTTTCCTGTCAGTCAGGCCTAGCGAACGTCTCCCTCATTTCACGCTCTGTTTTATTTTTCACTCCGGAATGTGTCAGTCTCTCAGATTGTACACGGCAACAAGGTTTCGAGTTTCCAATAACCACCATCCGCTCTAATTATAGCCTGTGTCTGAAGCGTTGGGGGGAAAAAAGGCTTGTAGAGTCTAAGCAGTCTATATGGTCAGCTTCCATGTCGCTCTGTGCCTGAAGTTGCTGCGATTCTTGGCTGAAGATCTCAGATCCGCCTTGAGGAGAGTCCTTATAAGCCGAGTCTTGAGGAAAGTCTTTCATGACTCACTGGCCCTAAGGTATTGCCCATGCCCAATTTTAGGGGAAGGGTTAAGACTAGGGCTGCACTGATATTGACACCAGTATCGGTATCAGCACCTGTGTGAACCCAGGCTTGTCACAGGAGCGGTGGAGAAACCAAATGCAATTCGGACAGGAATCGCACTGCATCCCTGTTCAAAATGCATGCCATTCTGTGCAGTGCGATTTGAGCCCATTTATTTTGTATGGGCTCAAATTGCACCGCAAAGGTATCGGTACTTGGTAGTTGACATGAAAGTATCGGTACTCGCCGATAAAAATTTGGTATCGGTGCAACCCTAGTTAAGACTGAATACTTTAATTAGATTTCCCCTTAAATTTACGGATCTGGCTTGGTTGTGCTTCCACAGGAAGGTCTATGTTTGGGGCAATTTGAAATACCGCAGTGAGGTGGATCATGGTTGTCCTCAGGAGGTGTGTGCAGGTGAGGAAGAGACTATGGAGGAGAAGACTATGGAGGAGTAGACTATGGACAATTTTCTGCTTTGTTGCCCTTTTAACATTGAGGTATACAAACAGGTGGGACGGGCCCTCAGAGTCCCCTTCCTCTCTAGGCTGGGTTATGCTGAGTGGGTGTATGGAGTATTCAAAACTGGTGGGGTTTTTTGTTTGGATACTGGAGCAGAATCTCTAACCTCTTCCAGTCTACTGAGAACCTTTGAGGCCACAGACCGCTGACATCCTTCAATATGTAGTAGGTTGTGAGGCATAGTGGGTGCAAAGGTGGTAAAAGTCATTGGGCGCCAGACACTTCTTGGATGCAAAAGAGGTTTTATTTCTTTTAACAATCCTTTTATATTTTGCAAGAGAAAGAGGGTTGGGGCCAGGACACCCTTAAGTAGTTGCAATTTCAATAGGCAGACTCAGAGGCTTCAATAGGAGGACAGCCGTACAGGGAAAGGCCCCAGCAAGGTGCCACTTCTGCACGTGCCGGACCCTTATGGCTACAGTACTTAAAAGTTCCTAATTCAAACGTAACAGTTCTCTTAGCTTTACTACAACTTCTACTTGTAGTTCTTCAGCCCCTTGAGCTCCTAGTCTCGCACTGGACTCTCTGATTCACTGACTCTGAATCCAATGAGCTCCTCAAGGCTTTTGTCCCTCATTTTGGTCTGATCTATATAGTTGTATATAAAATGCACTTTTTATCTATCAAAAAGTGTTTTCCAGTGCTAAACCTTTCATCTGATTTCTAAATTGCTGCATTTGTAATTTCCAAAAGCCAATATAAAGGAATAGTAGTGGTAAAAAAAGCACTTGTGGGTTTAACCAATCGTGTATTTTTGTACCATTCTCCTTTAAGGGGGCGTGGCAAGGGGTGTGTCCTATGCCTGCATACTTTTGCTGATAGGTGTCCCTCATTCCCATCTCAAAAAGTTGGGAGGTATGCATCCCTACTATCCACTTCCCCCAGCCCAAGCCCCTGCACTTCTTTTTTTTTTCAATACAATATTGCATAGGGTGTGCTGTCCATAACCAGCTCAGCAGCCAGATTCCTGGCAGTTATTTTAAAATGTTGGCAACTGTGCAACAGCCTCTTAGCCGGGACAGAATTATTATCTGAACTAGTTTGAATTAAAAAAAATTGCATCTGGATGTATCAAAACAAAATGTGTTCTATGTCTTAATATTTGTTTTCTTACTAAACCAGATACAGCCTGAGTAAAGAGGCGTGCCAGCATGCTCCAGAATAGAACCCTTGCTTTCTGGGTGAAAGCAGAGGTCTCTCTGCAGAGGTCCAACATACCCACTACAGATTTGCAGAGAGCTGCAGTCAGTTCCCATACTTCCTGCTGATTGGAGAACTCTGGCTCTGACTCAATGAAGGAATGTTGGAGCTCTGCAGAGAGATCACTGTTTCCTCAGGGAGTTACATTCTCTGCAAAGCTCAGTGAGGAGAGCTCTAAGAGCTGATTGGAAGGAAGGGGCCCGCCCCCATTTACATAGCACACAGGAACAGAGCTGAGGTTGTCAATCACAGGCTGTGTGCTGGAGATCCCTCCCCTGTCACCTTTTTTCTCTTGGTGTCAGGAAAACTTGTCAGAAGTGACTCACGCTGATAGTGGAGGAACAAGGCCGCAGACAGATATGAGAGTCAGTGCTCTGGATTGAGATAAGTGCACACTATAGAGGGGTATACTTTGTTCATACAGTGGGGGAAATAATTATTTGATCCTCTGCAGATTTTTTAACAAAGTAATGAAGGGACTATATTTTTTTATCATAGGTATATTTTAAATGATAGAGACAGAATATCAACCAAATATCCAGAAGAACACGTTACAAATGTTATAAAGAGTTGCAGTTCAGCGAGTAAAATAAGTATTTGATCCCTGAGCAAAACATGACTTAGTACTTGGTGGAAAAACCCTTGTTGGCAAGCACAGAGGTAAGACGTTTCTTGTAGTTGGTGACCAGATTTGCACACATCTCAGGAGGGATTTTGGTCCTCTCTTCTTTACAGATCTTCTCTAAATCTTTAAGGTTTTTTGGCTGTCGCTTGGCAACTCGAAGTTTCGGTTCCCTTCATAAATTTTCTTCAGGATTAAGGTCTGGAGACTGGATAGGCCACTCCACTGGCTTAATGTGATTCTTCTTGAGCCACTCCTTTGTTGCCTTGGCGGTATGTTTTGGGTCATTGTCATGCTGGAAGATCCATCCACGACCCATCTTCAGTGTTCTGGGTGAGGGAAGAAGGTTCTCATCCAAGATTGTATAATACTGTACATGGCCCTGGATGGTGTTCTAAAGCCGCGTACACACGAGCGGAATGTCCGAAAGAAAGAGTCAGACAGAAGCTTTTCATCGTCTATTCCGATCGTGTGTAGGCCTCATCAGACTTTTTTTTTTTCGAAAATTCTGACAGACCTAGAAATGGAACATGCTCTAAATATTTCCAACGTGACCAATTCCTATCGGGAAAACCGCTCGTCTGTATGCTGTTCCGACGGACCAAAAAAGACGCTCTGGAGCAAGTACGAGACGGAAGCTATTGGCTACTGGCTATTGAACTTCCTTTTTCTAGTCCCGTCGTACGTGTTGTACGTCACCGCGTTCTGGACGGTCAGACTTTGGTGTGACCGTGTGTATGCAAGACCGCTTGAGCAGAATTCCGTCTGAGTTCTGTCGGAGAAACCTTCGGAGTTTATCCCGACGGTAAAACCGGTCATGTGTATGTGGCATTAGGGTCATAGTCAGTATTTTTCTTCCTCGAAACACAGCCGAGTCTAGTTAATACCAAAGAGCTAAATTTTGGTCTCATCTGACCACAGCACTTTCTCCCAATACTTCTCTGAATCATTTAGATGTTCATTGGCAAATTTCAAATTTCAGATGGACCTGTTCATGTGCCTTCTTGAGGAGGAGGACCTTGTGGCCACTGCAGGATTTCAATCCATGGCGGTGTATTGTGTTACCAATAGTTTGTTTGGTGACTGAGGTCCCAACTGCCTTGAGATCATTCACAAGCTCCTCCCGTGTAGTTCTGGGCTGATCCCTCACTTTTCTCATGATCATCCTTACACCATGAGGCGAAATCTTGCATGGAGGTCCAGACCGAGGACAATTGATGGTTATTTTGTGTTTCTTCCATTTGCGAATAATCGCTCCAACAGTTGTCTCCTTCTCACCAAGCTTCTTGCTGCTGGTCTTGAAGCCCATTCCAGCCTTGTGCAGGTCTACAATCTTCTCCCTGACGTCCTTTGACAGTTCTTTGGTCTTGCCCATGATGGTGAGGTTTGAAGGGAAGAAAGATTCTGTGGACAGGTGTCTTTTATACACATAACGAGTGATCGTTAGGAGCACCTTCTTAAATTGACCGGACTAATCTGTGTACCACATGAGCACCTACTGTAGCCAATCTGTGGGAGCCAGAATTATTGTTGGTTGGTAGGGGATCAAATTCTTATTTTACTCACTGAACTGCAACTCCATTTATAACATTTGTATCATGTGTTTCTTTCTGGATTTTTGGTTGATATTCTGTCTCTATCATTTAAAATACGCCTATGATAAAAAAAATTACAGACCCTTCATTTCTTTGTAAGTGGGCAAACTTACAAAATCTGCAGGGGATCAGATAACTATTTTCCACACATGTTTGAGGTTTACAACCACTTAAAGGAGAAATAAACAGAAAATTTCCAGTATAGAAGGGCTGAAGTGAGACCTTAGGATCTTTACTAGTCACAGGTCCCCCTCTGTGCTGTAAGAAGTGTTTGCTCAGCTGTCTTAGCCGTGTAGATTTACTGCCCTCTAAACCTCGGCTGCAGACTAGAATTACTCCTAAATGCCTCATGCAGTCACAAATCTTATGCCGCGTACACACGGTCGGACTTTGCAGCTACAAAAGTCGGACAGTCTGTCCGACATACTTCCGGCGTACCTTCGGCGGACTTGGGGCAGACTTTCTTACGAACGGACTTGCCCACACACGACCACACAAAAGTACGCCAGTTTAGTACGCTGTGACGTACACCAAGTCCGACGAGACTATAAAACGGAAGTTCAATAGCCCGTACGACACCCTTTGGGCTCCTTCTGCTAATCTCGTGTTTATCTCGTGTTAGTAGAAGTTTGGTGAGAGACGATTCGCGCTTGTGAGACTCGTATTTTTCAGTTCGTTTTAACTGTTGTTCAGTCTGTGCTTGTGAGGTTTGTATCTGCTTTTCAGTGCGTTTGGTCAGTTGGCATTGAGAAATCTTTGTTTTATTGGCCGCTCGTTCCTGATTTTCAGGTCGTTCTTCACAGGCCTTGCTGTTCTTCAGTGCGTTCTGTTTAGTGCGTTCTGACCAGCCGACCGTTTTGAAGCCATGTTACCTGTACGTACTCGTCGTAGAGCTCGTGCATTGTATGTGCTTGGTGCTGTAGTTTATTCTTCAGCCCAAGACCAGTCCATGAACAGGGCGAGGAGGAGTTCATGGACCAAGAATTGGTTGCTTCAGCGTGACCAGTTCTGTCACATGCCTTTGCTCCGTGAGATCCGTGAGAATAATCCTGAGGATTTCAGGAACTTTCTCCGGATGACGGACCCCGTTTTTGATCGTTTGGTGGCTTTGCTGACCCCCTATATCAGCAGGCAGGATACCTGCATGAGGCAAGCCATCACTCCGGAGCAGAGGCTGGTCGCTACCTTGCGGTATTTGGCCACAGGGAGAAGCCTGCAGGACCTTAAGTTCTCGATAGGCATCTCCCCCCAGGCTCTGGGGATCATTATCCCAGAGACCTGTTCTGCCATCATACAGGTCCTGCAGAAGGACTATATTAAGGTAAGCTATTTTTATTTTATTAGCATCACATGTTCTTTTATGTAATCTTTGATAATGTAATGTATTTCTTGCTTCAAACACTACTTCCCATCATTGCAATATAGTGTGAATGTCCCCTTTTTATCCTCACACATGCTGGGATTTTTTCCTGTTATTTTTTGTCATGCATGTATAGTTTCCTTCAATAACCTTCCCAGCATGAAGTGATGGGAACATATCCACCTAGTCTACTCATTTTGAATGTATTTTGTTGGAGTGTATTTAGTGTGCTTATAATTAGCAATTAGCTAGATTTCACAACCCCCCCCCCCCCCCCCCACCTGAACTCACTCCAAATAGTGTGCTGCTAATTAGCAATTAGCTAGATTTCACAACCCCCCCACCCCCACCCTCGTTAAAATTTGCTTGAATGTTCTGTGGTGTTGATTTGTCTAAAGCAAATCTATGTTGCACTTTGCAAAATGCATGTGCACTCTACAAGTGCATTTGTTCCAGTGCTTTAGTAAATGAGCAGAAGCTCTGCTGATTTCCATCATCAAATCATATGCAAGCCTCAAAGTGTTTTCATTAATTGCCCTTGCATGTGATTGTGTACTCTTTGCAACATGAATGCCTTTTGACATTACCTCATTTACTGTAAGCTGGTTAGCAACTGCACCTGCAGAGTGCGACAACTGCAGTCTTGTAGCCTTTGTTATCCCTAAATTCCTGCGTGTTGTTAAAGTAATTTTTTTTTGGGATTTCACAACCCCCTAAAATGTAATCAATGTTCTATCAGAGGGGGTGAGCAATCTGATAAGTGTGCCTTTTTCCATATTAGTTATTCCAGAAGAATTAAATTATTGAATGTTATACTGATGCTGGGGAATAATGTTTTTAATTGTCTAATTTTCTTGCAATGTTAGCTTCCAAATTAATTGATTTTGGTTTTCTTGTTTGATTCCCCAGTTTCCTTCAACGCCACAGGAATGGCAGACTGTGGCATCCCATTTTGCCAGCCGTTGGGACTTTCCCAATTGTGGAGGGGCTATAGATGGGAAACATGTCCACATTGTGCCACCACCCCATTCGGGGTCATATTATTTTAATTATAAGGGGTTCCACAGTATTGTTTTAATGGCGGTGGTGTCGGCACACTATGATTTTTTATATGTGGACGTGGGGAAGAATGGCCGGATGTCGGATGGAGGAGTATTTGCCCAGACGGAGTTCTGCCAGCGTCTCCAGAGTGGTGGCCTGGGATTGCCACCTGATGAGGATAACGTGGAAGGACTCCCCTTTGTCTTCATTGCCGATGAAGCCTTCGCTCTGAGCAAGCACCTCATGAGGCCATTCCCCCAAAGAACCCTCACCCCGGAGAGGAGGGTTTTTAATTACCGGCTGGCCAGAGCTAGAAGAGTGGTTGAGAATGCGTTTGGAATTCTGGCCAGCCGGTTCCGCCTGTTTCAAACAGCCATTAATTTGGCGGAATACAAACTTAATTTTATAATTTTATCATGCTGCATTCTGCACAACTTTTTAAATAAGCATTCTGCCAATTATATAGGCACAGTTGGGCCTGAGGCCGGACAAATAGAAGCCAACCTTACAGGCCTGGATACTGTCCGTACTGGCTTGGCCCCCCAAAGTTCCCGTCAGGTTAGACAGCAATATGTTGATTATTTTATGGGTAGGGGGGCCATTGCAATGGGCCAGGATATATAATTTTTTGACAATAAAAAAAATATTGCTGAAATCTGGCATTATATTTATTGCTTGCCTTTCTTTTTGGCTGTCTCCTAGGTTATGGTCGAGCAGTTGTAGTGCCAACTGTATTAGAATTTTAAAAATGTCTAAATAAGCTCCATTGCCACTGTAAACAACTTTTTGACAATTATAACCAAACTGATACTGAGCCTTGAAATAACAAACCACACATTTGTTAAAATCCTATAAAAGGAGATGTTTTTATTAATGGTTGGTATGCATTCAGTTCTGCATTTAGTATAAAATGTTCATAGACAAAAATATAATGGTATCTTAATGATGTAGCAAAATATAATTATATTTAAATATTTCTACCTAATCCACAAAAAAATATTTTGGGCTTTTGGATTTTCAAAAACAGGCTTTGTTTTTGGAAAATCAAGTTTTGTTTTTTTTTAAAAGCAAGTTTTTTATTTTTTTTTTTTTGTTTTTTAAAATCAATTTTTTAATTTTTTTTGGTTTTTTAACATTAATTTTTTTAATTTTTTTGGTGTTTTAAAATCAATTTTTTTAACTTTTTTTGGTTTTTTAACATTAATTATTTATTCGATTTTTTTGTGTTTTAAAATCAATTTTTTAATTTTTTTTGGTTTTTTAACATTAATTTTTTTAATTTTTTTGGTGTTTTAAAATCAATTTTTTTAACTTTTTTTGGTTTTTTAACATTAATTATTTATTCGATTTTTTTGTGTTTTAAAATCAATTTTTTCATTTTTTTTGGTTTTTTAACATTAATTTTTTTAATTTTTTTGGTGTTTTAAAATCAATTTTTTTAACTTTTTTTGGTTTTTTAACATTAATTATTTATTCGATTTTTTTGTGTTTTAAAATCAATTTTTTCATTTTTTTTGGTTTTTTAACATTAATTTTTTTAATTTTTTTGGTGTTTTAAAATCAATTTTTTTAACTTTTTTTGGTTTTTTAACATTAATTATTTATTCGATTTTTTTGTGTTTTAAAATCAATTTTTTCATTTTTTTTGGTTTTTTAACATTAATTTTTTTAATTTTTTTTGGGTTTTTTAAAATCACTTTTTTTTTTTTTTGGTGGTTTTTTAAAATCACTTTTTTTTTTTTTTTGGGTTTTTTAAAATCACTTTTTTTTTTTTGGGGGGTTTTTTAAAATCACTTTTTTTTTTTTTTGGGGTTTTTTAAAATCACTTTTTTTTTTTTTTTGGGTTTTTTAAAATCACTTTTTTTTTTTTTTTGGGTTTTTTAAAATCACTTTTTTTTTTTTTTTGGGTTTTTTAAAATCACTTTTTTTTTTTTTTTTTGGTGTTTTTTAGAAAATCAATTTTTATTTTTTTGTGGATTTTTGACAGCCCTCCTTTTTGACATTAGGTTAAACAGCCATTTCTGTTATGCCAAAAAAACAAAGAGAAGGCCCAGAATGGGGTCAGCAAAACAGGAAATGAAGGACATGATTGATGTTTTGGGGTTTAAAAAAGGGCATTTAGATTCGACCCAAAACATCAATCATGTCCTTCATTTCCTGCTGCATACGATCCAGCCTATTACGCATTTGATCCATGTCTTGATTCCAGGCCATTATTTGACCAATTAGACGTTGGGCACTTTCCGAGGTGAAATAGTCACTTCTTGTTGTTCCTAAAGTGGAATGAAACCAAAAAATGTCTTTAGAAATATGCACACATACATAGTTTACCTTACCATAAATAAAGCTGTTGTCTCAGACACTGACCTGGTGGGGTGGCCATGTAGCCTAATTCCTCCACATCCTCGGGGGTGTCACTGTTGCTTGAATGAAGCACAACCAGATCCCCTAAAATAGAGTAGACAAATTCAATTAAACAAAAGGCAGCCATGCATAGATTAACGTAAGCTGGTGTGTCAGACACTCACCTGGTGGGGTGCCCATGTCGCCCACCTCTCCTTCCTCCACATCGTCAATGGGACTTGGGCTGATTGCCCAATCCTGTTTTGCTTGGGGTGGACTGTGTTCTTGTGGTTGGCTGAGTGATTTTTCCCCTATGTGAAACAAAAAATTAGTAATCTAATTAGCACACAGATATTTTAGGACATAATAATTTTCCAACATTTGTAGTGAAGTGGTTTGTGTAGAGTTCCTATTTTAGTTCAATATTTAAAATTATAAAGACATACCGGATAGATAGATATCAATATCTCAAAATATAGTTAATAATCTTTTGATCTCTCTCTATATCTGTAACAAAATCTCTAAATATCTAACTAAATGTAAATCCAAAAAATTAAGAGAATTTCAAATAGATAGATATATATATATATATATATATATATATATATATATATAAATATATATATATATATATATATATATATATATATATATATATATATATATTTATATATTTATATTTATATTTATATTTATATATATATATATTTATATATTTATATATATATATTTATATATATATATTTATATATTTATATTTATATAATTATATATTTATATTTATATATTTATATATTTATATTTATATATTTATATATTTATATTTATATATTTATTTATATATTTATATATTTATATATATATTTATATATATATATATATATAGATAGATAGATAGATAGATAGATAGATAGATAGATAGATAGATAGATAGATAGATAGATAGATATAGATATGTAACGAGGTTTCTTCAAAGATCGTTTAAAACGATGAACAAAAATCGTATAGGAAGGAAAAGCACATGGAGCAGTATACAAGGTAATAAACACAAGAGAAAAACACGACAAGTACTTACTTTTTTTAAGAACTTTCCGGATACGTCGGTATTGATCCGGCTCCCTGAGTTTCAGGTCAGACCATCTTTTGCGCAATTGATCTTTGGAGCGCTGGACCCCAAATGATGCCTGCAAAGTCTCCACGACCTTCGCCATTATTTTGGCCTTGCGCAAATTTGGCCGTGCGTACGGCCCATAATTGCCATCATAGTCGTCTTTGCGAAGAATGGCCACCATCTCCACCATCTCTTTGAAACTCATATTAGAGGCCTTAAATCTAGGCCTCACAGATTTGGTTGACGTTCCAGACGTTCCAGCCTGCGGGCTGTCTCCACTACCTGAGGTCGTCAACATTTCAGGTGTCTCCGCCATTCTTTAACTCCACTACGCGCCGTAACAAAAAAGGGGCGGAGAACATGAGTTCATTTCAAACGTCAGGGGCGGGCGACGCAGGCGGAGTTTCACACATGCGTAGTGTATAAAGGAGGGCCTTTCGCGCGTGTCGTACGTACGTTCTGTGCGTCAAATTAGGGGGCGGAGAACATGAGTTCATTTCGAACGTCAGGGGCGGGCGACGCAGGCGGAGTTTCACACATGCGTAGTGTATAAAGGAGGGCCTTTCGCGCGTGTCGTACGTACGTTCTGTGCGTCAAATTAGGGGGCGGAGAACATGAGTTCATTTCGAACGTCAGGGGCGGGCGACGCAGGCGGAGTTTCACACATGCGTAGTGTATAAAGGAGGGCCTTTCGCGCGTGTCGTACGTACGTTCTGTGCGTCAAATTAGGGGGCGGAGAACATGAGTTCATTTCGAACGTCAGGGGCGGGCGACGCAGGCGGAGTTTCACACATGCGTAGTGTATAAAGGAGGGCCTTTCGCGCGTGTCGTACGTACGTTCTGTGCGTCAAATTAGGGGGCGGAGAACATGAGTTCATTTCGAACGTCAGGGGCGGGCGACGCAGGCGGAGTTTCACACATGCGTAGTGTATAAAGGAGGGCCTTTCGCGCGTGTCGTACGTACGTTCTGTGCGTAGGTGATAGTGGACCAGGACGTTCCAAAACGAAGGTAATTTGAGATATATATATTTTTTTGGGGGGGGTTTATGGTCATGACTTTGTAGCAAGCGGCCTATATGGCTTGATAGATTGATGAGGCCTACATAGGGAGAAGATGATGAGGGGTTAGCAGAAACATATAATAAGTTTTTTTGGTCTTGTGACTTTCTCTTTTCCAGATATAATGAATCCCCTATTGAAGGATCCAGAGTTCCTTACTTCTTTTATTTCAAAGTATCGAGAGATGAGGAATTTGTGGGAGGTGAAACACCCTCAGTATTATAACAAGCATGTGAGGAAGTCAACGCTGGAGAGACTTCTGTCCTTTGTCCAGGAGACCATCCCGGGAGCAACAATGGAGACAGTGCACAAGAAAATTGGGGTCTTGAGGAACATGTATAAAAGGGAGCATAGGAAGATCCAGGAATCAAGGAGATCAGGAGCATCAGCAGATGATGTTTATGTACCCAGGCTGTGGTACTACAATCAACTCCGTTTTCTTGATGACCAGAATGAAGCCAGGGCATCACTTTCAACCCTTCCCTCCACCCTTCCCTCCACCCTTCCCTCCACCCCAGCAGAGGCTGATGAGGAGCAAGCTGGGTCTTCCATCCTGGATGAACCGGATATGACCATCTGGAGTCAGGTAAATTATTTTAACAAATATTTACTGTACTAATATTAATGATGTTAACTGGATGTTATAATTGTCTCAAATAATTTAGCACTCCAAATTGTGTATACATATCAAATGATAGTAGTGACTAAATATGTTTGGCACCTGCTTGAAATAATTAGGGTGTCTGATTAGACTCTTTTATTAAAGAGATGTATTCACATTGAATTTGCTAGTCATGAGAAGCAAACTGTGTGTCATTGATGAACCCAAAAAAAGAAACTAAAACTATTGTCCTTTTTTTATACACAGGATGAGTCCATCCAGGAGGAATGTGGGGAAAGTGGCAGGCAGGAGGAGACCGGGCCCATGGACAGCCTGGAGGAGGCCGGATTCACCATCATCCTGGAGGAGGCTGGGCCCAGTGTCAGGCAGGAGGTGGCTGCTCCCAGTGAGGTGGCTGGGCCAAGTGAGGTGGCTGGCCCAAGTGAGGTGGCTGGGCCAAGTGAGGTGGCTGGGCCCAGTAGGAGCCTCACCCAATCCCAAGTGCCTCCCCTCCACCTTCCCAAAAAAAGGGCCAAGAAGGGGATGGTCACACAGGACGCGTCCCTGCGCCTCATGCAACAGGCCACCCGTTTTTTAACAAGCCCCCCCGAAGCGGAAGAAGCCTATGGCTGCTACTTAGCCAGCAGGCTTCTTCAGATGGATTGGGAGCAGCGCCTCATTTGTGAGCGCCTATTTGGGGAAACAATCCATAAGGGGCTGCAGGGCACGCTAACCAAAAACACCCAACTACATGAGGCAGCCCCCCCCCTCCTCCTCCTCCTCCTCCTCCTCCTGCCACAACTGAAACACCAGAGCCACAGCCTCAAAAGAAGGCTACAGGGAAGGCTACAGGGAAGGCTACAGGGAAGGCTGCAGGGAAGGCTGCAGGGAAGGCTGCAGGGCAGCGTGGAGGAAAGGCTGCAGGGAAGAGAAGAAAGTGATGACCTGGGTTCAGTCTGGTCTGACAGAAGACGCAGGCTGTTGTAGGACCACAGTCTGGGGACATCTAGATCATCTGCTGGTGCTGTTGATCTCTGGGATTCTTGGACCAGATTGTGCTCCCTCTTATATGGACTCCTCAAGATCCCAATTTTCTTGTACACCGACTTTTTCCAGCGTTGACTTCCTCTTTATTTTATTTTGACCATGAATAAATGGATCTTTTTTGAGTTTAGCAAAAGACTTTTATGTGTTTTCTTTTAAATCATTGATTTTACACACAATGTTAAATTAACAAGGGACAACAATCTCATTGAGTTTTAAAAAAACACACCAAAAATACATTACTAATGTTAAGAATGTTCAAGTGGTAAGTCTTGAAAAAAAAATATATACATAAACAAAAACGGTGCTTTGGGTTAACTTTATCTAAAAATTAAAAAATAATCACTAGAAAAAAAATAAAAAAGAATAATGGGTTCTTTGTGGTAACTTTACAAACCTAAAAAAAAAAAAAAAAAAAAAGGGAAAAAGTATTATTAGTATGGAAACATTGTTTATAAAAAGCATACTATATCATTCATGAGATCAAAGAGAAAAAGAATTCAGAAATCAGTTTGGGAGAACTCTGATTATGAACAGCAAAACACCTTCGTTCTTTAGAGCATTCGTAAAGAAGAAATAAAATGCGCTGCATTCAACGATCACAGATTTTGCAGCGTGATGAATGTGCTACCTACAATACAAACACTAGTTTTACTAGACCGAGTGCTTCCGTTTAGTTTTTGCTTATGAGCATGCGTCGTTTTTTTGTCCGTAGGACTAGCATACAGACGAGCGGACTTCGGGGTCCGTCGTAGTTACGACGTAAAGATTTGAAGCATGTTTCAAATCTAAAGTACGTCGGATTTGAGGCTAAAAAAGTACGTTGAAAGTCCGAAGCAGCCCACACACGATCGGATTACCAGCCAGCTTTAGTCCGTCAGCGTCCGTTGGACTTTTGTAGACGAAAAGTCCGACCG
Source organism: Lithobates clamitans (assembly GCA_037952925.1). NCBI lineage: Eukaryota > Metazoa > Chordata > Amphibia > Anura > Ranidae > Lithobates > Lithobates clamitans. Next base: position 37,364 of record JBBGZY010002098.1, on the reverse strand, counting down.
TGTGTACGCGGCATTAGCGTTTCCCTTTTGTTAAAACCGTATTGAACAACCGAAGTTTGTGGTTTTACGAAAAAAAAAAAAAAAGCTAGAGCTTAAAGTGATTCTAAAACTTGTCATTTTTACCTGCTCTGTGCAATTGTTTAAAAATTAAACTAAATTGCGCAGCGCCATACAGTATAAGTACCTGAAATAAATTGACACAACCGGACCACACTATAGAAGACCTCAATCTTTTAGTTCTTAAAGGGGATTTCCAGCTTGATTTGATTGTAGCCGTATTAGTGCAATTGTGACAGAGAATATTGAGTACTGTCCGTGATACTTTTTTTATTTGCACTAACATACAATTTTTCAGGACAAGCTTTCGGGGTATGTCCCCTTCTTCAAGGTCCAAGCAGTACTCACATGTACTGCTTGGACCTTGAAGAAGGGGACATACCCCGAAAGCTTGTCCTGAAAAATTGTATGTTAGTGCAAATAAAAAAAGTATCACGGACAGTACTCAATTTTCTCTTAGAACTATCCAGGAAAGGAAAACGTTTGAACTAAGAATGATAATTCTTTTTGACACCAAAAATAATGGCCTGAATTTAGATATTTGTTTCCTTACCCCTTATACTAAAGTTTTATGACCCCCTCTGTGACTATCATCTCCCCCCCCTCCATTCTATAGCTCTCCCTCTGTCTTATCTCACTGACTCTGCTGCTTATTACCATTGATTTGTATGTGTTTGTTTTTTCTCTTTTTTTTCTCTCTCCTTTCCCTCAGAGATTTGTTTTTTTTTTTTTTTTTTTTAGTACTGCTTGGACCTTGAAGAAGGGGACACACCCCAAAAGCTTGTCCTGAAAAATTGTATGTTAGTGCAAATAAAAAAAGTATCACGGACAGTACTCAATTTTCTCTGTCACAATTGCACTAATACGGCTACAATCACATGAAATAAATTGAAAAATATATATAAAGTATAAGGGGGATCCTAATAGCAGAAGGTTTGTTACCTTAAAGTGGTGTTCTGGTCGAAATTATACTTTTTAAATAAAAATATCCCTATAATACACAAGCTTAATGTATTCTAGTAAAGTTAGTCTGTAAACTAGGGTCTGTTTTGTTAGTTTATAGCAGTAGTTTGTTATTTTATAAACTTACAGCAGGCCGTGGCCATCTTAAGTGTGGGCATCTGAAGCCAGACTGTATTTCTTCCTGGATCTCATCCTTGCAGATCTCGCACATGCTCAGTGCAGCACAAGCGGTGTAATAGGTTTCAGGTCAGGTTTCCATAGCAACGGCAGTGTCGGAGGAAGTTGCCGCCCCTTCCCAGAAGGCCTTGCAAACAGGAAATGATGCGATGGGCCACGGCCAGGGAGGAAGAAGTGAAAAATGAATACAGCAGATATACAGTAGCTGCTGAGAAAAAAAACTAAAAAAAATATCCAATTCGTTTACAGTGCACAGTTTAGTGAGGGATGGGTGGAGCTCCACTTTAACCGCTTGCCGACCGCATAATTTACATATACAGCGGCAGAGCGGCTCTTCTGTGCTGGATCACGTACCTTGTACCTAGCCTCGCTGACTTCCATCATCCAATCATGTGCAAGCAAACATGTGTTTTTTTTTTTTTTTCCTTGCAAGTTTTTCCTCATTTACTAAGTTCTAGACCAACTGCACTTTGCAAAGTCCACAGTCTATTTGCCTTTAGTAAGTCCAACCCAATGTCTCAAGCTTTCGGACAGCCGTCACAAATAATCCCCGTAATTTGCCTATGACTTTTATTTCCTCTTATTGTTAGCTCCATCTAGTGGCTATAATGTGGTATTTCCCTGCTTGGTGTCCAGTGGTCTTATGGTCACTAGATGGAATTGGTGCTCATGGAAAATAAATGTATTAGGCAAATTATGGGGATTGTTTCTGCTTGAGACATTCGCACATCATATTTTTTTTTTTAAATTATTATACCCCTTATTGTCACTGTTGATACTGCCAGCTAGTACAGAGACAATTAGTTGGGGGGGGCCCTATCAAATTTCTGCGATGGGACCCCATGATTTGTCACTACACCCCTGGGTATACACACACAATATATTGCTAGCAAATAGGGAAAGTTGCTGTTTTTTTTTTTTTTTTTGCCAGAAGAGACCTATTTTATTTTCAATCAGTACCATTTTGATTTAGTCCATAAAAATGAATATTTATTAATGCTTAAAGTTTTCTGTGCTTAGTCCTCTGACATTAATTTTACAGTGTGAGGTCTCTGCATCAATTAAAAAAAATGGTGGCATGTCTATTTGCATACCTCCCAACATTTTGAGATCGGAATGAGGGACACCTATTAGCAAACGTATGCAGGCATAGGACACGCCCTCTGCCACACCCCCTTAAAGGAGAATTAACAAAAAAAAAGGTTAATTAAATCCACAAGGACTTTTTTTATCACTACTATTCCTTTATATTGGCTTTTAAAATGTACAAGTGCAGCAATTTAGCAGTTGGATGAAAGGTTTAGCACTGGGAAACATTTTTTGAAATTGAAATTTGAGCTTTTTTTTACCACTACTATTCCTTTATATTGGCTTTTAACCACTTGCCGACCAGTCGCCGTCATTTTACTGAGGCAGGTTGGCACGATCCCGCGAATCGTCATAGCTATAAGTTGGCTCGTGGGATCGGGATAGCAGGCACGCACGCCACCGGAGGCACGCACGCGCCCGCTGCACTGCGGGGGTGCCGATGAGTGTGGCCGACGGTCGCGATGACCACTAGCCACAAGCGATCGCGAGCACGAGGGACAGAACACGGAAGTGTGTGTGTAAACACACAAATCCCTGTTCTGTTCTGAGAGCAGTGACAGATCGTGAGTTCCTATTAGCTAGGAACCACGATTCGTCACTTCCTCTAGTCAGTCCCCTTCCCCTTCAGTTAGAATCACCTCCCACGGAACACAATAACCCCTTCACCGCCCCCTAGTGTTAACCCCTTCGCTGCCAGTGACATTTTTACAGTAATCAGTGCGTTTTTATAGCATTGATCGCTGTATAAATGCCAATGGTCCCAAAAATGTGTCAAAAGTGTCCGATGTGTCCGCCATAATGTCAATGTTACGATAAATATCGCAGATTGCCGCCATTACTAGTAGAAAAAAAAATAATAATAACAATGCTATAAATCTATCCCCTATTTTGTAGACGCTATAACTTTTGCGCAAACCAATCAATATACACTTATTGCGATTTTTTTTTTTTTACCAAAAATATGTAGAAGAATACATATCGGCCTAAACTGAGGAAAAAATTAGCTTTTCTTTTAAAGAAAAATGGGGATATTTATTATAGCAGAAAATACAAAATATTGTGGGGTTTTTTTTTCAAAATTGTCGCTCTTTTTTTGTTTATAGCGCAAAAAAGAAAAACTGCAAAGGCAAATAAATACCACCAAAAGAAAGCTCTATTTGTGGGGAAAAAAAAGGACGTCAATTTTGTTTGGGCGCAATGTCGCACGACCGCGCAATTGTCTGTTAAAGCGGCGCAGTGCCGCATCGCAAAAAATGGCCTGGTCATTCAGCAGCCAAATCTTCCGGGGCTGATGTGGTGCAGCAATTTAGAAATCAGATGAAAGGTTTAGCACTGGGAAACACTTTTTGAAAGATAAAAAGTGCATTTTATATACAACTATATAGATCAGACCAAAATGAGGGACAAATGAGGAGGAATGAGGGACAGAGGGACATTGCTCCAAATCAGGGACAGTCCCGAGAAATCAGGGACAGTCCCTCGAAATCCGGGACAGTCCCTCGAAATCCGGGACAGTTGGGAGCTATGCTTTTTGTTTAAAAAAAATTTGGGGCCTTTGGTGTCCATCTGGAAGGCGAGAGGAATGGAAAACATTTGCTTGTATTGTGACTATTGTGCTGTTTATAGCCGCTCTGGTATTTAGCTCTTTGTGGCTTTGCATGTGTGCTGAGTAACGGAGGTTGTGAAAGATTTTTATGTACATGCAGCACATAGCTAAAATTTCACACCCGATTCATTTCTGTTTTTTAATATAGATATGAAGAGTGGAACTGCTGGTCTGACATTAATCTGTTCTAAGCCTGGCAGCGATTACGGAAGCATATTTACAGTGCGAGAATACCGCGCTCTTACTATGCATAATAAAACACACGTTCTGGTACCCGCTCAGGAGACCACAGCGACTCTCTCCTCCTTTAACTCAATGGTGAATTTTACGGGCGTTAATAATTGGCCATAACAGCAATAAAGCCTATTCAACAACTTGACCCGTGCGCCCCTCGCCATCACTGGACTGGGCGTATAACGTCCCTTTTTAACCACTTCAGCCCCGGAAGGATTTACCCACTTCGTGACCAGGCACTGCGTCGCTTTGACTGACAATTGCGCGGTCGTGCGACGTTGTACTCAAACAAAATTGATGTCCTTTTTTTCCCCCCACAAATAGAACTTTCTTTTGGTGGTATTTGATCACCTCTGCCGTTTTTATTCTTTGCACAAAAAAACAACGACAATTTTGAAAAAGAAAAAAACAATATTTTTTAAACTTTTTGCTATAATAAATATCCCCCCCCAAAAAAAATTCTTCATCAGTTTAGGCCAATATGTATTCTTCTACATATTTTTGGTAAAAAAGATCGCAATAAGCGTCTATTGATTGGTTTGCGCAAACGTTATAGCGCCTACAAAAGAGGGGATAGATTTATGGCATTTTTATTATTAATTATTTTTTTACTAGTAATGGCGGCGATCAGCGATTTTTAGCGGGACTGTGACATTGCCAGATCGGACTCTTTTGACACTTTTTTGGAACCATTGACATTTATACAGCGATCAGAGCTAAAAATAGTCACCGATTACTGTATAAATGTCACTGGCAGGGAAGGAGTTAACACTAGGGGGCGATCAAGGGGTTAAGTGTGTCCTAGGAAGGTGTTTCTAACTGTATGGGGGAGGGGACTGACTGGAGGAGGAGAGAGATCACTGTTACTGATCACTAGGAACAGCAGATCTCTCTCTACTTCCCTGTCAGAACAGGGCACTGTCTGTTTACATTGACAGATTCCCTGTTCCTTCTCTCTGAGGAGCGATTGCGGGTGGCCGCCGGACATCTCAGCCGCCGGCCACGTGCATCGGCTCCGGCGTTGCACGCCCCCCCTAGCTCTTAAAGCCGTACACCTACGGCGTTTCATGCAGCCATGCCAACCTGCCACAGTCTATCGACGGCGGTTGGTCGGTAAGCTGTTAAAGGACATTAGAATTATAAAATATTGAAATATATTTTTTAACCACCTCAGCCCCGGAAGGTTTTTCCCCCTTTATTTTTTTAAATTCAGATTTTATTTTACATTTTTTTTATAAACACATAAACACAAAAAACATAAAAAAAACCATATCACAAGTAATCATATCAAGCCAAAAACATTTCCCCACCCCCCCACCCACCCTCAAAAAAAAAGAAAAGGAAATATTGCCCCTCGCTACTTTATCTGGCAATTGCGCAGTCATGAAACACATGCAAATTAAATTTATATAATTTTTTTTACACAAATAGAGCTTTTTTTTTGGTGGTATTTGATCGCCACTGGGGGTTTTATTTTTTATTATATAAACAAAAAAAGACCAAAAATTTCAAGAAAAAAAATAAACAATATATATATTTTTTTTAAATAATTCTCTTTATTAAATTGTGGTGTAGTTCACCATACATATCATTCAACACAACAAAACCTTCCAGTCTCAGGCACTGAGCCCACAAAGGGGCGCAAAGGCAGAAAAAAATGGAATATATAATACACAGAGGCCTTGAGGACTGTACTAACATACAAAAAGAAAAAAGGGGGGGGGGGGGGCAGTAAAATTAAACTAGAAGACCTGTGTAAACCTAACCGCCCTAACCACATCAGTTACTGAAACCCAGGAGATCCAAATTTAGGCTGGCCATACATGGGCCGAAGTTTGAAATAACTTTCTTTCGAAAATCAGAAAATTTGTGCGTTTTGTGATCCGATGATGCCACCATTGATTCCGAAATTCGGCCAACCAAGCCTTCAATTTCACCTCCATGTTGCTACAGAAGAGAATTTTCGTGGCTGGGAATCCTCTTTTCTTTCCGGTAATTTTCTTTTCTTGCACATGCGCATTTCTTTTTCGAATTACATTTCTCACGCGATTCTCCCATCATTGATTAGAAAATTGTTGGCTTTTCAAAAAATTTCCAACATGTCCGATTACTCAAATTCGATGGCCGCACAAAAATCGGCTGTTGCTGCATCCCCACTAATGATGCGAAATACGAACGAAAATTCTTAGAAAAGATTTTCGAAAAGAAAATACCTTCAAAATTCGACCCATGTATGGCCTGGCCTAACTCACTGAGCTAGAGAGATTAAACTGTAAAAGCCCTTTCATATTGAGGCTGTTTTCAGGCGTTTTAGCGATAAAAATAGCGCCTGTAAAGCGCCTCCCACTCAGTTCCTTGTGAATTTTCACACTCGGGTGGTGCGCTTGCAGGACATTAGGAAAAGTCCCGCAAGCAGCATCATTGGGGCGGTTTGAGAGCGCTCCTAACAGGGGCAGACTGACAACTCATGGGGCCCCCGGGCAATAGGAGAAGATTATGGGGCCCCCTGGCAATAGGAAATTATGGGGCCCCCAGGCAATAGGAGATTATGGGGCCCCCAGGCAATAGGAGATTATGGGGCCGCACAGCATATACACACACACATACAGTATACACACACAAACACACAATATACACACACAGTATACACACACACAGAATACACATACACACACTGAAAAGGTACTGGAGAGGTGGGGCAGCTATAATCTTGGGATTTTTAAAAAAAACACAGATTTTTACATACTGTCCCTGGTTTTATTGAGGCTGGCAACCCTGATGGGGCCCCTTAGTGGCATGGGGCCCTCGGGCAGTGCCCGAGTGCCCGAATGGTCAGTCCGCCCCTGGCTCCCAAAACGCCCAGTCCATTAAAAAGAATGGGCAGCGATTCCAAAGCGCCTGAAAAGCGCAGCAACACGGGCGCTTTTAACCCGTTCTTCGGCCGCTAGCGGGGGTTAAAAGCGTACAGCCGTACAGCGGTGCTTAAACAGCGGTAAAGCGCCACTAAAACGTGCGGCACTTTACCGCTAACACTCGGGCGGCCCCAATGTGAAAGGGGTCTAAATGACATGTGTCCATATTAACTATCCACAGCCGTGGAATTCTCCGCTAGCCATTTGGCCCAGACTCTGGCATACCTCTTTGAGCATACGCGTCTTTGTAATGGGGGAGTGCATTATTATCTAGCTGTTTTCAGAAAGAGAGACGGGGAGGGGTCTGTTTTTTCCAGCATAGCGCAGGGCCGTCTTTACTATTGATTGGGCCCTGGGCAGACATTTTCTTGGGGCCCCCTCCCCCCCCCATGCAATTTCGTGTTCCACCTGCTCTGAGACATACAATAGCAGCTAGACTCAAAATCAGTTTACTAAATCAGATCAGGCAGTGATTGCGATTGGTTGCTAGAGGTTACAGCATATCATTACCGCTCACTGACTGGCTGCTAGAGGTCACAGCACACATTATGGATCACTGATTTAGTTGCTAGAGGTTACAGCACATGACTTCTGCTTGTTAATTGGTTGCTAGAGATTTCTCTACATCAATACTGCTCACTAATTGGTTGCTAGAGGTTACTGCACTTTAGTACTGCTCACTGATTGGTTGCTAGACTGTACTGTGCATGATATACATATGAATGCCGCCTCTATTTACATATCAATGCAGACGGTCCAATGCTATTAACATATTAATGCTGCTACTATTTACATGGCAATGCAGGTTATTTTCATGTAAACACGGTGTCTGCAGGTGAGTCATCTGTACATAACAATAGGGCAGAGCTGGGCAGCATTAGTAACAAAACTTCACACTGAGATATCGGGGCACAGGACTAAAACTTCAAGGGACAAGGGAATTTAAACTGGGATAGTTGGCAAGTATGAGGCAGCTGCTTTGGGCCCCAAAACAATGACGGGGCCCAGGGCAGCTGCCCCTTTTGCCCTGCCTTAAAAACGGCCCTGGTATAGCGTAATCGCTTTCCTGGCATAAAATAGGAGGAGACCAATTAGGGTTCTCTCTGCCGCTTTGGGAGCCAGATCCTTCACCAAACCTAGCAGGCACACCCCTGGGGAGGGGGAGATGGTGATGTTGGACACCAATTGAATACCAGAGAGCACCTGTGTCCAATATAATGTTATTTGCTGACAGGCCCAGAATATGTGGGTAAAGTTTCCCTGAAGACAGCCACAATGGAAAAAAAAACGATATTTTTTACTTTTTGTTATAAAACATATCCAATATTAATAATAATAATAATAATAATTAAAAAAAAATCAAATTTCTAAATTTTGGCCAAAGTGTTTTTCTGCTACATGTCTTTGGTAAAAAAAATACTAATACTTGTGTATATTGATTGGTTTGCATTAAAGTTATAGCGTCTACAAACTTTGGTACATGTACTGGAATTTTGAATTTGTTTATACTACTTATGACGGTGAACAGCGACTCATAGTGGTCCTGTGATAGTGTGGTGGGCAATCTGACACTAACTGACACTGAATGGGAACTGACTAACTGCCACTGACATCACCAGTGACGCTAATTCAGTAATAATACTGTACACTGTCACTCTACTAATGACACTGGGAAGGGGTTAACATCCAGGTTAATCGGGGGGGGGGGTTAAATGTGTGCATAAGTGTTAATTTGTGTATTGTGTGCTGCTTTTTACTAAAGAACTCTTTGTTTCTTATCCCTACTTTGCAGGGAGAAGAAACAGAGAAATCGTTCTCTCTTTACAGAGCTCTGTGTTGATTTGTCTGGTCTGGTCTGTGATTGGACACAGCCGATCAGCAGGTCCCGGTCATTAATTATTGTCCGGGACCTGCTGACAGACTCTGCTCCCGGAAACAGGTAGCGATGTACAAGTACGTCACTGTACCTGTATGGGCCGCCCGTCTGCAATACATTGCGAGTGATCCAGAAGTAGTTAATGTGTCCTTATTTATGTTTTTTTTTTTTTTAATGTGGTACAACCATGTGGACAAACAGGTGCTGCTGCAAGGAGTTCTAATATACAGAAAGAGACCTGGAGGTTAAATTGACAACCGGACTTGCCAACGGGACAAGCTTCGTCGGCATTTCTGACGGAAACATTTAGAGCATGTTCTCTCTCTAAGTCCGTCGGAAATGCCGATAGAAAAAGTCTGATGGGGCATTTACACGGTCGGATTATCCGACCAAAGGTTCCCATCGGAGTTTTTTCTGTTGGAAATTCCGACCGTGTGTACGCGGCATTAGAGTGCCCTGCTAGTATGATCTGCCAAGCTGAGCTCTGTATCAGGATTGCTTACAGTGACTCCTGTATAAATGAAGGCACTGTGAGCACCCAGAACAAACATGCAGTAAAGTATCTTTGCACTGGTGGTCAGCTATAAAGGATCTCCTTATATTGGTTGTCAGCTATGAAGATCCCCCTACATTGCCGGTCAGCAGCGAAGGGTCCCCTTGCACTGGTGGTCAGTGGAGAAGGAACCCTTTAAATTGGTGCTCAGTGGAGAAGGTCCCCTTACATTGGTTGTCAATGAAGAAGTGCCCCTTTATATTGGTGGTCAGTGGAGAAGATCCTCTTACATGGGTTGTCAATGAAGAAGTGCCTCTTTATATTGGTGGTCAGTGAAGAAGGCCCCTTTTACATTGGTGGTTAGTGGAGAAGGGCACTTTTGCATTGGTGGTCAGTGAAGAAGAGCACACTTATACTGGTGATTAGTGGAGAAGGGCTCCTTTGTATTGGTGGTCAGTGAAGAAGAGCCCCTTTACATTGGTGGTCAGTGGAGATTGCTCAGTGGAGAAAGACCCCTCTATATTGGTTGTCAATCAAGAAATGATCCCTTACCTTGGTGGTTAGTGGAGAAGGACTGCCTTACACTAATTGTCAATGAGATTATATTAGCCTAAAAAAAGGAAAAGGTGTCTTATACCACCAAAAAAAGGTATGATCTTATTGGTTGTCAATGAAGAAGTGCTCCCTTACATCAGTGATCAGTGGGGAAGAGCCCCCCTACAATGGTGGTCAATGGTGACGAGCCCCCCTACAATGGTGGTCAATGGTGACGAGCCCCCCTACAATGGTGGTCAGTGGAGAAGTCCCTCTTACATTTGTGGTCAGTAGAGAATGGCCCTTTTACATTGGTTATCTGTGGAGAAGGGCCCCTTTGCATTGGTGGTCAGCTATAAAGAATATCCTTACACTGGTGGTCAGTAAGGAAGAAGGACTCCCTTACATTGGTAGTCAGCTAAAACGTCCTTACATTTGTAGTCAGTAAAGAAGGGCCCCTTTGCATTGATTCTGAGTGGAGAAGTTCCCCCTTACACTGGTTGTCAATGGAGGAGGGCTTTTTTACATTCAGTTTGGTTTGGTTTGGTTTTCAGTGGAGATTGCCCCCTTGCATTGGTGCTCGGAGGAGAAGAGCCCCCTTACAATGGTCAGTGGATATTTTGTCCCTTGCATTGGTGGTCAGTGGAAAAGGGCCCCCTACATTGATGGTCAGTGGAGAAGGGCCCCCTACATTGAGGGTCAGTGGAGAAGGGCCCTTACATTGAGGGTCAGTGGACAAGTGACCCCTACATCGATGGTCAGTGGAGAAGGGCCCCCTATATTAAGGGTCAGTGGAGAAGGGCCCCCTACATTGAGGGTCAGTGGAGAAGGGCCCTCTACATTGATGGTAAGTGGAGAAGGGCCCCCTACATTGATGGTCAGTTGAGAAGGACTACCTACATTGATGGTCAGTGGAGAAGGGCCCCCTACATTGAGGGTCAGTGGAGAAGGGCCCCTTACATTGAGGGTCAGTGGAGAAGGGCCCTTACATTGAGGGTCAGTGGAGAAGGGCACCCTACATTGATGGTCAGCGGAGAAGGGCCCCCTAAATTGATGGTCAGTGGAGAAGGACTACCTACATTGATGGTCAGTGGAGAAGAGCCCCCTACATTGATGGTCAGTGGAGAATCACCCTCTTACATTAGTGATCACAATGAACATCTACCTTCCCGGCATACAGTCTGTGATAGCAATAGATGTATTGCGCTAATAGAGAGTCACATACCAAGAATACAATTCAGAGTCTTGTCACTTCACATGACAGGTAATTTCGTAGTTTACATAATTGTACTACATGCGGGATCATTACTTCACAGCGCAAAATGGAAAATACATCATGAGCCTATTATTAGTGTATATTGATACCGACGTGAAGAGGACACAGAAATACTGATTATACTGCCGAGTATCTGGATCTAGAAGTCTGAGTGTGGTGATCGGGACTTGGGAGATTCTACCTGAAATTAAAGCTGACCTGTCATCAAAATTCACATCTCACTCTTACTGTATACTCCTCATGAGGCATATGTCAGCATTACCAGATCACATACTATAAAATGTCAATTTCTCACAAGGGAAACAAATCCTGAATATTTCCAACTAAAAGGCGATAGAAGGCCTCATGTACACTGGGCAGAAAAAAATGCGGCTTTTACAGGCGTTTGGCGTTTGTTTTTTTAGCTTGTAAACGCACCTGTGTGTTAGCCTATGTGTCCAGCCACAGATAGGAGTTTACAGGAGTTTTAGAAGCGGACATAGGTGTGCGCAGCCTATTGCATTAGGGTGTGCACCCTTAAGCTCAAACACACATGCGTGTGCGGGTGTCTACATATATATGACCCCGTCACATTAATTTCCCTGCTGGCGCAGTGAAAGAGAAGAGCATAAACACTTCTCTTATGGCAGAGCCGGTAAGGGGGAGATCTTTTCCCTGTTTCTGCTGCTACACAGAGCGATCACACTAACGTGCATGGGGTGATTAGGGTGTGCCTGGGAACACCCGGCACACCCTGTGCGCACGCCTATGGAAGCGGATCATTTATCGGCTGAAAAAACATATATCAGCAGCATGTTCAGGAGAGGAGTGTTTAGCAGAAAAAAATATGCGAAAACGCATAATTGTGCATAAGCATGGGTTAACGCCAAAGGTGCAAACGCACATAAACCCGCGTGCAAAGCGTGGCTTTAACCGTCTTTTATAAGCAGCTTTTCTAGTGCCAAGAGAAGAGGAGAGGAGCTGAGCAAACGCTTACACTGGGCATGAGGCCCAAAAGACCCAAATTTCGGTTCAGTTCACATCTATGCAGTTTGCTGCTGATCCGTTTCTGCAGTGCTTTTTGCGGTGCGTTTTTAATTTTTGATGTGTTTTTTGATGTGTTTTTAATTTTTTATGCTTTTTTTTGGCCAACCTGCTGTTAAGCAAATAAAAAAATGCAAATCGTGGTACAAAAACTGCAGCAAAAACTGCTTTTCTGCAGCTTCTCCATTGAAGTCTATTGAACCAAAACCGTTTCGCCTTTAAAAAAGTCCCTGACCCTTTCCAAAAATGCAGCAGCTGAATAAAGCATAGACGTGAATCTGTCTCATAGGAAACCATGTTAAATGGACTGTAGTGCCTTTCTGCAAAAAGCACTTGAAAACGCATAGTTGTGAACAAGCCCTTAAAGTGATACTAAAGTCTCTTTTTTTTTTAGGTTAAAATAGCAAACATGTTCTACTTACCTGCTCTATTGCAGTGGATTTGCACAGAGCAGCCCCGATCCTCCTCTTCTTGGGTCCCTCTTCAGCGCTCCTGGCCCCTCCCTCCTGGTGCGTGCCTCCACAGCAAGCAGCTTGCTATGAGGGCACCTGAGCCGAGCCACAGCTCCCTGTGTCCATTCAGACATGGAGCCGTGGCCCGTCCCCTTTTTTCTCCTCATTGGCTGACTGACTTTGATTGACAGCAGCGAGAGCCAATGGCGCCACGCTGCTGTCTCAGCCAATGAGGAGGGGAGTCCTGGGTAGTTGAGACACTCCTACAACATCGCTGGATCTAGATGGAGCTCAGGTAAGTATTATGCCCCGTACACACAGTCGGACTTTCCGATGGAAAATGTCCGATCGGAGCGTGTTGTCGGAAATTCCGACCGTGTGTAGGCTCCAGCGGACATTTCCCATCGGATTTTCCGACACACAAAGTTTGAGAGCAGGATATAAAATTTTCCGACAACAAAATCCGTTGTCGGAAATTCCGATAGTGTGTACACAAATCCGACGCACAAATTGCCACGCATGCTCAGAATAAATAAAGAGATGAAAGCTATTGGCCACTGCCCCGTTTATAGTCCCGACGTACGTGTTTTACGTCACCGCGTTTAGAACGATCGGATTTTCCGACAACTTTGTGTGACCGTGTGTATGCAAGACAAGTTTGATCCAACATCCGTCGGAAAAAATCCTAGGATTTTGTTGTCGGAATGTCCGAACAAAGTCCGACCGTGTGTACGGGGCATTAGAGTATCTATAATGTGTATTTGCCTCAGTCCAAAGCACCTAGTGAGGTTCCTATCTGCTGTCTCGTTCCTCTGCTATCTGCCTGAGTCACGTCTGACAGGCCCTTTCCAGAATCCCAGAGAACAGTAGTTAAACCCACAAGTGCTTTTTTACCACTACTAATCCTTTATATTGGCTTTTGACATTTACAAATGCAGCAATTTAGAAATTGGAGGAAAGGTTTAACGCTGGGAAACACTTTTTGAAAGATAGAAAGTGCATTTAACTAATTGGATCAGACCAAAATGAGGGAGAAATGAGGGACAGAAAGAGGGACAGAGGGACTCTGCTGCAGAGGAGCAGAAGATTGACATTCCTGGAAGTGTTGGTTTCTACAGAAGACTTCAGCAAGGGACTTCTCTGCATTGGAAGTGTTGCTGTAAGCATTGTGTTGTGGACATTGCTGACACCTCCGGGAGTGTCGGATTCCTTGGGGGTCACCAGCATTCTCTCACGGGTGTATCTCACGGGTGTATCTCACGGTTGTATCTCACGGTTGTATACTCTCATAGCGCTACATGAAATCACCATCACTGCGGTAGTAGAGTTGATAATATTGTTGATAGCATTTTTTCAGACGCTGCATGGTCTACATGCCATAGCAATGAGACGGGGGGAGGTAAAAGAGACAGAATAAATGGTTCTGGCCGTACAATGTAATCACTCACCAGATGAGATGTAAATCTGGACCAGCATGCCTGAGACATTTTAATGCCGTAGTTACGTTTCTACGACTATAATTAATGCTGTTTTGCAGCTTGTAAATGGCACTGAGTCATTCCATAACTCCGCTTTCAGTTACACGCACAGAGGACTGTGATACTCAGTCCTTGCAACCAATGATTAAAGCGCAAAGCAGATAAGCGGCAACAAGTTGTAGCTCATAATCATCCATAAAGAAATGCAACGCTTTTAGATGCTAAGGAGGCTTCTTTTCAAGCATGGAGTCCAAAAAAGCAATACTCTTTAAATAGTCACAGCTATGCCCAGTCATTTTGAGTGTATTTGTAATCATCCAATCAAGAAGATCTATATAGGAAGACTTAATGCAGAAAATCGAGTGGACCTGATGGAGAATTATATAGACATGTAGCGCTATCCCCATAGGGGCTGCTGGTATTAACTGTTTTTTCCCCAACAAGTACAGAAGCTGCCGGTCCCCACAAGCACCAGTCCATTCACATGAGCTTCAATAATCCAGCCTAGGGAATGTCTTTTTGTCTTTTATGGCTTGCAGAACTTCAACAGGAAAGAGAAACCTGGACATTGGATACTCCAAAACTCTTGGCATTTACTAGTTAGAGGACAATCTTCCTTGAGGAGTTAGATAAGCGTGAACAGTCTAATGCCCCGTACACACGGTCGGATTTTTCGACGGAAAATGTGTGATAGGACCTTGTTGTCGGAAATTCTGACCGTGTGTAGGCACCATCACACATTTTCCATCGGATTTTCTGACACACAAAGTTTGAGAGCAGGATATAAAATTTTCCGACAACAAAATCCGTTGTCGGAAATTCCGATCGTGTGTACACAAATCCGACGGACAAAGTGCCACGCATGCTCAGAATAAATAAAGAGATGAAAGCTATTGGCCACTGCCCCGTTTATAGTCCCGACGTACGTGTTTTACGTCACCGCGTTTAGAACGATCGGATTTTCCGACAACTTTGTGTGACCGTGTGTATGCAAGACAAGTTTGAGCCAACATCCGTCGGAAAAAATCCTAGGATTTTGTTGTCGGAATGTCCGAACAAAGTCCGACCGTGTGTACGGGGCATAAGTCCTCACAACTGAAGACCATGGGGTAAATCATTAGGCATCTAGCTACCTTACGCCTGCGGCACAACTGCAGGTATCCAATGCAGCCTACGGAACCCTCGCCAGTCTCAGGAATCAGTTCACAACTCACAAGTCCCTAGGACAGCTCAATGGAGAGAGACATAATTTTGCCTCTGTACAAATCATTAGTAAGACCTCATCTGGAATATGCAGTTCTGTTTTGGGCTTCAGTTCTCAAAAAGGATATCGAGGAACTGGAGAAAGCGCAGAGAAGGGCAACCAAACTGATAAGAGGCATGGAGGAGCTCAGCTATGAGGAAAGATTAGAGGAACTGATTCTCTCTTGAGAAGAGGAGATTAAGGGGGGATATGATCAACATGTATAAATACATAAGGGGTCCATATAGTGACAGTTCAGTTACAATACAATTTGGTACAAGAGGAATCACAGGGCCCTGCTCATTAGAGCTTACAATCTAAGAGGGAGGGTCAGGTGATCCAAAAGGTAACAACTGTGGGCTATGAGCTGGTGGAAAAAGTACAAAAATCAGTGTATTAGTTAGAAGCAGGATAGGCACAAAGCCAGCATAATGAATTAAGGTAAAGTGAGATGGGTAGGAGGGAAGATCGGAGCACGTAAAAGGTGAGTAGAATGGCTCACCTGGTGCTGCTGGTAAAATAAGGAGTTGAATGGGGGCACAGTTCACTACAGCAGAGCCCCCTCCTTCCCACATCGAAACATTGCACCTGGGGCAAATGTCCTTTCTGCCCCCCTTCCTTGTCCCAGCCCTGACTCCAACCACTCACTATAAAATTACATGCAGCTTTGTGTTTAAAAGCATAGTCAATATATAGGGTGTAACACAAAACATGGTCACATTCCAAATCTGTGGATTACAGGGATCTGTGAATGGAAAGACTACAAATCCTACTGCCAACAAAGCCGAGAAAATCATAACTTTCCATGGAGCTTAAGTACGTTGACGTCACTGCAGTGGTGGTCTACTGTAGCCTCATAACCAAAGGTCTTTACTTCTGTATAGTGCTGGACTTGGGGAGCAGTCTACAGCAGTTGCTGTCAACCCTGTCCTCAAGTACCCTCAACAGGCCATGTTTTGGGGATTTCTCTTAGATAAATAGCTGTCCAAAATACCAAGCCATTGACTCTAAATTAAAGCAACTGTGCAAGACAAAGGAAAACCTGCAAACATGGCCTGTTGGGGGTACTTGAGGACAGGGTTGAGAACCACTGGTCTACAGGAGCCTGTGCATTGAACCCACAATGTGCTGATCACAGTTGCGATGCTCTACAGGCTTCATAGCACCTTTTTTATTTTCTTAATGTGAGTGCATTTATTACATTTTTTGGCCTTTTAAATGCCATTCCCAAGAAGGACCTGATGGAGAATATCTAACACTATGGCCAATCAAATAGTAACACAATCAAGTTATGGAGCCAATCACGTGATACCAAATACATAGTAATGGCTCCTCCGCTGGCTTTCAAATGGACTGATGGAGAACCGCAGTAAGAGACAAAGTTGCCTTGCCATGCCCGTGCATGTACTGCTCAGGGCAACCGTGTACTTGAATAATTCATTACAAGAACCAAGTATCACCATCCGTGGTTATAGGTTCTCTGCGGGGACGATTTTTTCGTTATTGAAGACATGTTTGCAATTTGGCTGTCAACTGTTTGCACGGCATATGATAACTCTGCTTTTAGACTGGAATCCATGTACAAGTCATCTATGTACAACAATCAGGTTAAATAAAAACGAGGTCCACGAAAATGAGGTCCATAAGAATGAGGTCCGCAAAAATTCAGCTAGGTTTGGAAAGTGTCCATCAGTGGTCCACATCATGGGATTACTTCTGGTAAAGCAATTCTCTACCTTTTCAATTGTGTTGGGGAAGAGTTAGAACTTTTACTTCTGTCTTTGTTCCTGTTGGGGAGATTTCCCCTTTTGCCCTGATGACCATTGTCACCCAGACAGAAAGTACAAGAAAATTCAAAATGTTACAGATTCCAACCCTTCTTTTCAAACTGATAAAAAAAAAAGTGTCAAATTCTACTATTGGTTGTGGAATAAAGCCTGGTACACAGGGGCTGAATGTTCGGCTGGCACTGGCCTGTTTAAATAGAACCTAGCTGACATTTGGCCTGTGCGTGTGGCAGCCAGTCCGACAGAAGCCGGCCAAACGGCCTGTCGAAGGCTCAAGACCTAAAAAGGTCTGCCAAATTGCTCATGATCAGCAATGGAGTGTTCTGGCGGGGGGGGGGCATCCCCCTGTCAGAACACAATTTGACACCTTATGGGGGGGAGAGGGGGTGGGAGCGGAATACCTGGATACCCGCTCCCACTTCCTGCTGATTTTGCCACAGCGAACTCAGCAGCACCCGGCACTGCCGGGCCTGGATTTATGCATACACAGTAGGAAACCGGCTGTGGAGTCACAAGGCTTCAGTGCCCGTTTCCCTTACCCAAGATGGCGGAGCCAGCACCCAAGAGCCGATTCAAGAATCGGCTTAGGTGAGGACACTGCGGGATCCTTGGACAGGTAAGTGCCCTACTAGTTAAAGTCAGCAGATGCAGTATTTGTAGCTGCTGACTTTAAATTTTTTGGTGGTGGTGGTGGTGGTGGTGGTGGGGGGGGGGGGGGGGGCTGGAGCTCCGCTTTAAGGGAGTTCCTGTAGGGTGTGCACATTGTGACTGTGCTTATGCTGGCATCTAATGACTCTTCATCAGTGGTGGAGCCTGGAGATTCCTTATCCTCCTGTATGACAACATCTTTATATTCAGTGTTATGATGTCATTGGTTTCCACAGTAATGATGTCATCAGGGCCTGCGGCAGTAAAGACGTGCTTTTGGACTTTAGAATCATGTGCCATTGCCTCATGCTTCTAAAATCTCTGTTGCACAAGTCAAAGAGTGTATCCTGAATAATTCAGATCCCAGCCATACTTCCCAGGTCGGCCTAGATCACATTACTTCTTTTTATATTTATGAAGCTATTGGAGAAGAATCGAGGGAAATATCAACCACTGTTGGACATAAGTAGATACCATAGCAAGTTTTTGATCTACTACAATTCCCAGCATGTTCTGTTTGGGTTGCAGGACAAAAGATCATAGGGGGGCAAGGCCCCTTATAAATTAAGAGTACCTGTCACCTAGACAAACGAATACATGTTGCACGCGTACATCTTCTTAGGTATTCCTTTAAAAACATATAAGTAGGCACAGTGGTGTAGTGGATAGCACTTTCACCTAGCAGTAAGAAGAGTCGCTGGTTCGAATCCCAACCACGACACTACCTGCCTGGAGTTTGCATGTTCTCCCTGTGCCTGTGTGGGTTTCCTCCGGGTACTCCGGTTTCCTCCCACACTCCAAAGACATGCTGGTAGGTTAATTGGATCCTGTCTAAAATTGTCCCTAGTATGTATGAATGTGAGTTAGGAACCTTAGATTGTCAGCTCCCTGAGGGTAGGGACTGATGTGAATGTACAATGTATATGTAAAAGCGCTGCGTAAATTGACGGCGCTATATAAATACCTGAAATAAATAATAAATAATAATAAATAAGTAGGCGGTGGCGGCTGGTGCTAAATATCTTAGGGGGGGGCAGTAAACTAACTCCATCCAACAACACCCCCCAAACCCCCCCCCCGGACAGATGGGAAGGTAGCTATCGCTGTAAGCAGGCCCCCCCCCCGCGAGAGACATACAGTGGACGGGAAGGCAGCGATCGCTACAAGCACACCAATGACCCCCCCCCCCGGGCGTTAGACGGACGAGAAGGCGGCAGCAGCGACTAACCTTAACGTAGGAGGCAGGGGGAATGAAGAGTCTGGCCATTCTCCTCTCCGTTCTCCTCCGGGCTGAACAGGAAATGTGTCCTAAGACAAGATTGGCCAGTGTGTTCTGAGACACGATTGGGCGTCCTAAGACTCCCTGGCCAATCGGGTCTCAGAAGCTGCTTCATGATTGGCCGGGAGGAATAACCAGGAAGACAATAGCGAATATTAATTCGCTATGGTCACACAAGTGGGTGGGCTTGGGACAGAGTGCTCTGTGCCCCGAGCTCACCCTTTCTTGAAGCCAAGTAAAACCTCAGGCTCTAATCACGTGCTTAAAAAAAAAAAGTCTTGTTGGAATCCATGCGTCCGGTGCCCTGCATGTAGATTAGGGGCCGGTCGCATGGATTAGGGGGGCGGCGCCCTGTATGGTCGGGCCGCCACTGAAAAAAGTAGGCAATGACCGTCATCTAAACCAGGCTTTCTCTACAGGCCCTACAATTACAGTACAATATTTTAGGCTTTCAAACAAAGAATTCAAAAGCAAAAAGCGGGCATTTCACTTTGCATATCCCTGCATAGGATATTGTTGAGGGACAGTCCACTGTTGAAGCAGGGGGGGAGCGGAGGATTAGTAAGTAAGTTAGTAAGTAAGTAAAAGTGCCTTTACTCTCCCCTAGAATAAACGAGCAGGTAACCCTTGCAGACACTTGACGACCGGCCCATAGTAAAAATACTTCATTACTCTGACCTTATATACCGGAGTTATAGCAACAGCTAGCTACCATAACCCCATATTGTTTTTTTACCATGGCCAATTCTTTGTAAGATAAAAGTGGTCCCGCGGGCGGATTCACCGCATGATCACTTTTAAAAGCGGTGGGAGGGGTGCCCCTCCCACCACATTCCCGGTTGTTTTACTGGCCTTATCTGGCGCATCGCTAGAGGCCGAGAACCATCAGATGTGGCCGTTAACTGGACATGGAGACAAGTGATGCCAAGATGGCCGCCAATTGTCTCTATGCCTTTGGAGGACCGGGGCGATGTCTGATGTTACTTCCAGTTCCTATGCCATAATAAACAAATTTTGTTTATTTATTTTTTTTTAAGTAAAAGTTCAAAAAAATTTTTTTTTTCCTTTGCTTTTAAAGGTAAATGAAAGATCTGGGGTCAAAAAGACCTTTTCTTGCCCCCAGATCTCACAATAAAGAGGACCTGTCATCCCTATTTATATTACAAGGAATGTTTACATTCCTTGTATAAGGAATAAAAGTAATAAAAAAAAAAAAAATCACAGTGTAAAAATAAAAAGTACAATAAATAAGAAATTTTTTTTTTTTTTTAAAGCACCCTATCCCTCCATACTCACAGAAGCAACACGTACGTTGCACAGGCTTATGTAAACGGTGTTCAAACCTCACGTGTGAGGTATCACCGCAGTCGTTAGATCTAGAGCAATAATTCTAACACAAGACCCCCTCTGTAACTCTAAACAGGTAACTTGTAAAAAAAAAAATTAAACCGTCGCCTATGGAGAGTTTTAAGTACCATAGTTTGTCGCCATCCCAATTTTAAAGCGTGACATGTTAGGTATCTATTTAATCGGCATAACATCATCTTTCACATTATTTTAAAAAATTGGGGTAAGTATTGTGTTTTTTAAAAAAAATTCATTAAAGTGTATTTTTTCCCCAAAAAAAATGCATTTGAAAGACCGCTGTGCAAATACTGTGTGACATAAAATATTGCAACAATCGCCATTTTATTTTCTAGGGTCTCTGCTAAAATAAATATATGGGGGTTCTAAGTAATTTTCTAGCAAAAAATACTTGTTTAAACTTGGAAACAAAAAGTTCTAGAAAAGGCCTTGTTTTCAAGTGGTTAAATCAAACCAATATTTTGTGTGTCAACCCTTTGCCTTTAAAACAGAATCTATTCTTCAAAGTACACTTGCACCTAGTTTTTACAGCAATTCGGCAGGTAGTGTAGGTTGTTCCAAATATCTAGGACAGGCATGTCCAAAGTCCGGCCCGCAATCCGGTTTTGAACAGACCGCCTGGTTATTTGGACATATATATCTTTTGTGGCCCCCAACGATCTCCCAGCGCCGGGGCCACAAAAGATACACATGCTGGCTGCCTTGGAGGGGACAGGGAGGAGGCGGGACGAGTGCTGTACACACACACACACAGAGAACTTCCTGTATACACGGCAGCCTCTGTAATAGGAAGTCCCGTTTCCTGCACTGCCATTGGACTGTTCTGTTCATCATAGGAGGTGGGACTTTGTATTAGAGAAGCCCTTGAGGAAACAGGAGTTTTTTCCTGTATGTAATCTCTTGGCGCTCGTGCCACCACCCCACCCCCCCTCCAAGGCTGCAGATCGATGGGCATCAATGAGGCTGCACTGATGGCAATGGTGGGTGCTGCATTCCTGGTAATGGTGGGTTCTGCATTTCGGGAAAAGGTGAGGCTGCATTCATGGCAATGGGGAGGCTGCATTCATGGCAATGGTGGGTGCTGCATTCCTGGCAATGGTGGGTGCTGCATTCATGGCAATGATGGGTGCTGCATTCATGGCAAGGGTGGGTGCTGCATTCACGGCAATGGTGGGTGCTGCATTCCTGGCAATGGTGGGTGCTGCATTCATGGCAATGATGGGTGCTGCATTCCTGGCAATGGTGGGTGCTGCATTCATGGCAATGGTGGGTGCTGCTTTCCTGGCAATGGTGGGTGCTACATTCCTGTCAATGGTGGGTACTGCATTCCTGGCAATGGTGAGGCTACATTCATGGCAATGGTGGGTGCTGCATTCCTTGCAACGGTGGGTGCTGCATTCCTGGCAATGGTGAGGCTGCAATCATGGCAATAGTGGGTGCTGCATTCCTGGCAATGATGGGTTCTGTATTCCTGGCAATGGTGGGTGCTGTATTCCTGGCAATGACTTAGAAAAGAGGGGGAAGTTGGGACTTTGAATGAGGCAGTCAACATTGTGTAGGTGTGTTGAATAAAAGTACAACTTTATTAATCATGAGTCCATGATACATCTAAAAAACAGTAACCACATACAGGAAAGACATTATGGTAAATGTGATTCTCAACATATTGATCCGCACATAAATATGCGCGCTTACAATACAGGCATCAAGGGTACAGCAGTGCATACCAAACAAGCGCCACATAGTGGTCTGAATAAAGAGGTCATGGCATCCAATGAATCAATATATATACATGAACAATCTGAACAGCATTCCTGGCAATGGTGAGGCTGCATTCATGACAATAGTGGGTGCTGCATTCCTGGCAATGGTGCGTGCGGCATTCCTGGCAATGGTGAGTGCTGCATTCCTGGCAATGGTGGGTGCTGCATTCCTGGCAATGTAGGGTACTGCATTCCTGGCAATGGTGAGGCTACATTCCTGGCAATGGTGGGTGCTGCATTCCTGGCAATGGTGGGTGCTACATTCCTGGCAATGATGGGTACTGCATTCCTGGCAATGGTTGGTACTGCATTCCTGGCACTGATGAGGCTACGTCCATGGCAATGGTGGGTGCTGCATTCCTGGTAATGGTGGGTTCTGCATTTCGGGAAAAAGTGAGGCTGCATTCATGGCAATGGGGAGGCTGCATTCATGGCAATGATGGGTGCTGCATTCATGGCAATGGTGGGTGCTGCATTCCTGGCAATGGTGAGGCTGCAATCATCAACATTGCCTATTACTTTCTGTTTTGTGGAAAGCAGCTTGGACAGCATATCAGTATAAAAAAATGCCTGAGTTCCTAAAAACAGAGTGTGGATAAGCCCTTAATAACATGTTTTTTTCGGACTAGCAAAGTCCTCTTTTAGGGCTCATTTACACTTGCGCACCGTGGATATCTTTTCAGAGAGTAATACAGCAGTAGCTAACAGGCATTCAGAAGTCAAAGGAAAAGGTCCATATGGCCCACATCATGATGCGAAACCATGTGCATGAAGTGAGATGAATGGCAGCCTCAGCCTCGGCTATGCTACGCCCTAACGCGTTTCGCTCTGCCCCTTGGAGACTAAATCATCCCTATGCCCCATGATTAAAGCGTTTGTTACCCCAACACTTCATATTCCTGATATGTGCCTGCTGTACCATGTACTTGTATGAGAAAGTCTCCTGTTCTCTTTGTATTGCTTCCTTTATGTGAAATCCCTGGTGTTCCTGCCAGTCCCTCTGCTTTAATATTAAAAACTGACCACACTAAGCTGGAGACTGCACTGTGGTCAGTTTTCTAGCTATGCTGAGAAATCAGTGTACTCTCCTCCAATGATCAGACTTGGCACAGCCATTCACTGGCAAGCTTAGTGTGCTGCTCCTTCTCCTCCCCCAGCTCTTATGCAGCTGAGAACAGAGAAAATGTGATCACTTATAAAAAAGGGAAAAAGGTATTTATAATGTTTTTTCATATCTATACAACAATGTTTTGCCTTTTATTTCTATTTTAAACTGAACTGGTTGTTTTACAAGGTGATCGTTTACAATCACTTTAAGCTCCAAGGGGTGGAAGAGGAACGTGTTGGAGGCGTGGCCTGGGCGGAGTCCAGGCTGTGGTTGCCATTCATCTCACTTCATGCCCATGGGTCTGCTTCATGTTGTGTGGCTTATGGATCTTTTCCTTTGACATTGCTGCAGCTGGGAGCTAGGATGAGCTCCCTGTCCCTGCCGGCACTCACAGCGGTCTAGGTGGACTTTACTTTTATTTTCTATATTATTCTATTCTTTTCTATTTTTTTAAAATTTATTCTATTCAAAATTCGAATTTCGGAAAACAGTTAAATTTGGTATATTCTTTCTATTCTATTCTTTTCTATTGTTTATTCTCTTCTATTCTATTATTTTATTTTCTATTCTATTTGAATTTGAATTTATTCTATTTGAAAATTAGAATTTTGGAAGAAGGTTATATTCTTTCTATTTAAATCTATTCTATTCTTTTTTTCTATTCTTTTCTTTTTGAATTCAAATTTATTTTATTTTCAATTCGAATTTCAGAAGATGGTTATATACTTTCTATTATTCTATTTTTTATTCTATTTTTTTCTATTCTATTCTTTTATTTTCTGTTGAATTTTTTATTTTCTATATTATTCTATTCTTTTCTATTCTATTAGAATTTTTTCTATTCAAAATTCGAATTTCGGAAAACAGTTAAATTGTTATATTCTTTCTATTCTATTATTTTCTATTGTTTGCTCTCTTCTATTCTATTCTATTTTCTTTTCTATTCCATTTGAATTTATTCTACAGTGGAACCTTGGTAACGCGGTTAACAAGCGCTTTGAAAGACGAGTTACTTTTTTTTTTAAATTCTGACTCGGTTTGCGAGCGTTGTCTCGCAAAACGAGCAGAATCCAGGCTAATGGGGTGTGCAGTACCACATTCGGCCAGAGGTGCGGGGGCCCCGGGGACACTCTGAACAGTTCGGAGCTGTTCGGAAATTCTCAGAACCACTCAGAAATACTTGGAAATACTCTGTTCCCGAGTGTTTCTGAGCCTCTCCGAGGCTTTCCGAGTTCAGCTGAGCTGTCCCAGAGTATATCCGAGGCTCTCCAGCGCACCCCCCACCTCTGGCCACATGCGGTATTGCATGTAATAGAAGTCAATTCGGAACGAATTATCTTCGTTTCCATTGACTTCTATGGGGAAACTCGCTTTGATATGCGAGTGCTTTGGATTACAAGAATTCTCCTGGAATGGATTATGCTCGTAATCCAAGGTTCCACTGTATTTGAAAATGTGAACTTTGGAAGAAGGTTATATTCTTTCTATTTTATTCTATTCTATTCTTTTGTTCTATTCTATTCTTTCCTATTGTATTCAAATTATAATTTATTCTATTTTAAATTCTAATTTCAGAAGATGGCTATATTCTTTCTATTTTATTCTATTTTTTATTCTATTCTATTCCATTTCTTTTTTTTTTTTTTTATTCTATTTTATTCTGTTCTTTATTTTCTATTCTATTTTGTTCTGTTTTTCTCTATTCTATTCTTTTCCATTCTATTCTTTTCTATTCTTTTCCTTTTATTTTCAATTCCATTTTATTCTCTTTGTAAATTCGAATTAAATTAGAAAACGGCCCAAATTAGAAAACGATTCGAATTCGATCGGAAAACCATTAGAATTCCACTTTTGTTCGAAATTTCGTTTTATCATTTTGGAAATCTGTTTAAATTTGTTACCTTTTGTAATAGTTAGTCAGGCTGAAAAAAGACACAAGTCCATCCAGTTCAACCTTAAAAATCCGAATAATAGTAATACAATATAGTAATAATAATAATAGTAATACATCCGAATTTCCGAATAACGAAAAATTCTTCCGAATTTCAATTCGGAACCAAGCGAACCGCGCATGTCTAGGTACAATTTTTGCCACAGCCGCAGAGCATCATGGCCGCAGCGTGTGTACAACCCCCTCCGGCTGCTGTATTTTTACTGCCCCCCCCCATCGAATGCCAGGGCCCAAGCCAAAGCACAGGCAGAGTCACAAATTGGCTGGCTCCATAGGTTGTTTATTCTGAGTTTCGAAATAAAGAAAAGAAGGAACAGAGAAAGCTGAAGGTTGTTTTTATTGCTCGCCTGAATAATTTACAGGAAATTCTACCTTTGAACGGGGAATGTGGCCGCAGCGATAACACAAACACGCTTTGTGCGGCACGCGCGGATCAATGACGACTGGACTGTGAATGCGTAATCGTCTCCTAGGTGTTAAACCACAGGCGGGATGATAAGAACAAAGGTTGCCGGGTGTTAGATATGAATTAAAGATCAGCCTCCCTACGTCACCGTTTGATTCGGATCCCTGTCCCCGCAGACTATTACACCGAGAGCCGCGCTAAAATCCCTTCACTTAAAGCAATTCCAGATCTTCCCACACACTCCGGCAGGAATAGACTCCGCGGGAGGGGAAGGCACACTTCACTGGGCTCATCTGCCTATCTGACTCGAGGTGCCGAGCTCAGAGTGTATGATGGGAATATCCTCTGGGTGTCGGGAAACATGTATACACCGTACAACCCCCGATAACAATGTACCAGCACATCAGATATCAGAGTATTTCCTGACTGTCATCATCTCAACTCAATGCACGTTTCTGCTCTACAACCTCAGGTGTGTGCTCCCGGCATAGAACCAGTACTAATCTGTCATACTACCGCTCACCACACACCTTACAATCTGATTGTACAAGTGCCTTAAATCGGATCTTCACTCTATCTGAGCACCATAGCTCCCAACTGTCCCTGATTTCGAGGGACTGTCCCTGATTTGGAAAAATGTCCCTCTGTCCCTCATTCCTCCTCATTTGTCCCTCATTTTGGTCTGATCCATAGAGATGTATATAAAATGCACTTTTTTATTTCAAAAAGTGTTTCCCATCGCTAAACCTTTCATCCAAATTCTAAATTGCTGCATTTGTAAACTCCAAAAGCCAATATAAAGGAAAAGTAGTGGTAAAAAAAGCACTTGTGGGTTTAACCAATCATTTTTTTATTTATATAATTCTGCTTGCCACCCGCCGGCTGTCATATGACGGGAAGGCGGCGCAGCTCTCGTTCTGGGAGGGCGTCATATGACGCCCTCGCCTTCGCTACCCACCAGGGGGCGCGCGTCCGCCGTGTCACTGGGCACCCGATGCGCGTGCCCGGCGGCCGCGATGTCCGCCGGGCACACGCGATTGCCCGGTAATATGGCAGGACGTGGACCTGTGTAGGTAAACACACAGATCCACGTCCTGTCAGAGAGGAGAGGAGACCGATCTGTGTTCTCAGTACAGAGCAACACCGATCGGTCTCCTCCCCTTGTGAGTCCCCTCCCCCTTCAGTTAGAGACATTCCCTAGGACAGTAATGGCGAACCTTGGCACCCCAGATGTTTTGGAACTACATTTCCCATGATGCTCAACTACACTGCAGAGTGCATGAGAATCATGGGAAATGTAGTTCCAAAACATCTGGGGTGCCAAGGTTCGCCATCACTGCCCTAGGAACACAGTTAACCCCTCGATCGCCCCCTAGTGTTAACCCCTTCCCTGCCAGTCACATTTATACAGTAATCAGTGCATTTTTATAGCACGGATCGCTGTATAAATGTGAATGGTCCCAAAAATGTGTCAAAAGTGTCCGATGTGTCCGCCATAATGTCGCAGTCACAATAAAAATCGCAGATCGCCGTCATGACTAGTAAAAAAATAATAATAATAAAAATGCTATAAATCTATCCCCTAATTTGTAGACGCTATAACTTTGCGATATATATATATATATAATATATATTGTGATTTTTTTTTTAACCAAAAATATGTAGAAGAATAAGTATCGGCCTAAACTGAGGAAAAAATTTGTTTAAAAAAAAAAAAAATGGATATTTATTATAACAAAAAGTAAAAAATATTGTGTTTTTTTTCAAACTCGTCCCTCTTCTTTTGTTTATAGCGCAAAAAATAAAAACCGCAGATGTGATCAAATACCACCAAAATAATGCTCTATTTGTGGGGAAAAAAGAATAAAAATTTTATTTGGGTACAGTGTAGCATGACCGCGCAATTGTCATTTAAAGTGTGACAGCGCTGAAAGCTGAAAAATGGCCTGGGCAGGAAGGGGGTTAAAATGCCCTGTATTGAGATGGTTAAGGGGGCGTGGCAGGGTGTGTGTCCTATGTCTACATACTTTTGCTAATAGGTGTCCCTCATTCCCATTTCAGAAAGTTGGGAGGCATCTGAGCACCACAAGCCAAGAACACTATTTAATTGATTTTTAATATTCCAAGCAAACCTCCCCCATCCATCCATGTCTCCATGCTTTATTTTGTTCACTTTGAAACCCCCCCCCCCCCCTTAGCATTTCTGGCTGTGGTCATCTTGAGTAAGGGCAGATGATTCATGTAGCATTTACTTCCTGGAATCCATCTGCCCTTGGCTCAGGCATGCATGCAGGAGAGTGTGCTTATAGCTGAGCAGAACCCTCCTCTCTTCCCCTCCTGAAGACTCCCGGGATTTATGACATAATTTGCCTAGGCCAGGGATATGCAATTAGCGGACCTCCAGCTGTTGCAGAACTACAAGTCCCATGAGGCATAGCAAGACTCTGACAGCCACAAGCATGACACCCAGAGGCAGAGGCATGATGGGACTTGTATAAGGTGACCAGATTTTTAAAATGAAATCTGGGGACATATTTTTTTTTTTATTTGGCAAATGGTAAACAGTTTTATAAGCATATTTTCCTCAAATGATCAGGGCCAACTTTAAGGCAGGGCAAAAGGGGCAGCTGCCCTGGGCCCTGTCATTGTTGTGGGGCCCAAAGCAGCTGCCTCATACTTCCCAACTATCCTGGTTTAAATTCCCTCGTCCCTCTAGGTTTTGGTCCCGTGCTGTGTCCCAATATCTCAGTGTGAAGTGCTGCTACTAACGCTGCCCAGCTCTGCCCTATTTTGTTGTGTACAGATGGCACACCTGCCAGACCCTGTGAATTACGGGCATCCATATGTAAATAGCGGCGGCATTAATATGTAAATAGCGGCGTCCGGCAGCATTTATATGTATATAATGCCCCCCTGAGGTCATATCCACAGTAATCTCTAGCAACCAATCAACAAGCAGAAATCATGTGCTGTAACCTCTAACAACTAATCAGTGAGCCGTAATGCGTGCTCTAACCTCTAGCAACCAGTCAGTGAGCATTAATGATACGCTGCAACCTCTGGCAACCAATCGCAATAGCTGCCTGATCTGATTCAGTAAACTGAGTTTGAGTCTAGCTGCTATTTATTGTATGTCTCAGAGCAGGTGGAGAGCGAAACTGCATGGGGGGGGGGGGCCCAAGAAAAGTTTTGCCCAGGGTCCAATCAATATTAAAGACGGCCCTGCAAATGATATATGCAGTGTATGTGTTTATGGAATGATTGTATGCAAACATCTTCGGGCCTCCTGTGTTCAGTGGGAGACGGGTGACAGTAAGAGGACTATTTCTTCAATTTCGGGTTTAGGCGGTCACGGTGTATTCATATTGAAGAGGCCGGGCTTCAACTGTGGATCAATCCACCTAAACCTGAAAATAAAGAAATAGTCTGCTTACTGTCCCCCTGCCCCCACTGAGCACAGGGGGCCCGTAGACATTTGTTTTGTAAAAAGCTACACCGCGGGGGATTAGCTTATTGGTGGACAGGATTTGGGAGTCCCCGCCCACTCTACCTCTGGGCCCCCCTGCTCAGATGACAGATCTGGGGACAGATCCGGGGACAGACGGGCTCCGGGGACAGCATCCTCAATCCAGGGGACTGTCCCTGGAAACCAGGGACGTCTGGTCACCCTAGACTTGTAGTTTTGCAACAGCTGGAGAAAGGAAGTAGCGCCACCTATGGAGATTTTTAGGTACCATCGCTTGTCGCCATTCCACAAGTGTGCGCAATTTCAAAGCATGACATATTAGGTATCTATTTACTCGGCGTAACATTCTCTTTTTTACATTATACAAAACAATCGGGCTAACTTTACTGTTTATGTTTTTTTTTAATTCATGAAAGTGTCTCTTTTCCCCCAAAAAATTGTGTTTGAAAGGCTGCTGTGCAAATACATAAAATATTGCAACGATCCCCATTTTATTCTCTAGGGTCTCTGCTAAAAAAAATATATATATATATGTAATGTTTGGGGGTTCCAAGTAATTTTCTAGCAAAAAAAATATGGATTTTAACTTGTAAGCAACAAATGTCAGAAATAGGCTTAGGCATGAAAGGGTTAAAAAAAGAAGTCATGTCGATTGAAAGAGTTTCGTTCCGATTTAAGATGTAATCAAACACAGAGAAATGCTGGAAATGTATTGGACTGTGAGCTCGGTCATTGTCACCCTCACCACGTTCTCTGCTATAATGGAGCGGGTTGTTAGTTGCAGGCTGTCCTTGATACACCGCGGTATAGATCTGTAGGGCACGCGCATGCACGAGCAGGAAAATATGTTCCTTGGTATGAAAATTTAATATTTGTAGTAGACCACGTAGAGTAGCCTGGGGCAAGGTGTCAGCATTTGGACCAGGATGGAACATGAGCCTCACTGCCCGAGACAGATGGCCTTCAATCTGAACCTGCAGAGGTTCTCATATAACGCTATTTTTGCAGCAGTTCTGGGTCTCGAGATCCGTAGAAGATATTATAGGCAATCAGGCAAGGAATTGGAACCGATGCAAAGTTGAGGTTCCCAGAGCTCCCAACTGTCCCTGATTTCGAGGGACTGTCCCTGATTTGGAGCAATGTCCCTCAGTCCCTCTTTCCTCTTTATTTGTCCCTCATTTTGGTCTGATCTATATAGTTGTATATAAAATGCACTTTTTATCTTTCAAAAAGTGTTTCCCAGTGCTAAACCTTTCATCTGATTTCTAAATTGCTGCATTTGTACATTTTAAAAGCCAATATAAAGGAATAGTAGTGGTAAAAAAAAATCCCTTGTGGATTTAATTAAACTTTTTTTGGTTAATTCTTCTTTAAGGGGGTGTGGCAGGGGGCGTGTCCTATGCCTGCATACGTTTGTTAGTAGGTGTCCCTCATTCCCATCTCAAAATTTTGGGAGGTATGGGTTTCCCAGAGAGCTACCGGGGGCTTCAGGAGAAAGGCAAAACATTTGCAAACTTGCTGGATGCACCCAGATTATTAAAGTGTTTTTAAACCCAAAACAATGTAATATATTGCAGCTTACCGACCATTAGATGTGGTGGCTGCATTCCTATTCTTTTTTTTTTTTTTTTTTTTTTTTTAGGCATATTTTCCTGTTTTTACCTGGTGATCTGGCCAGTAACACATCTCCTGTATTAGAGCGCTTTCACACTGGGGCGGTGGGGGCGTTGGCGGTAAAACAGCGCTATTTTTAGCCCTGCTTTATCGTCGTATTTGCGGCGGTATTCGGCCGCTAGCGGTGCGGTTTTAACCCCCGCTGGCGGCCGAAAAAGGATTAAAACCGCTCGCATAGCGTGGCTATAGCTGCGGTATTGCCGCGGTATAGCCGCCCTGCCCCATTGATTTCAATGGGAAGGAGCGGTGAAGGAGCGGTGAATACACCGCTCCTTCACCGCTCCAAAGATGCGGTTTGCAGCAGTTTTTTTGCCAGCGCACCGCTTCACTGCTTCAGTGCGAAAGCCCTCAGGCTTTCACACTGAAGAAACAGTAGAGGCAGTTTTGGGTCGGTTTGCAGGCGCTATTTTTAGCGCAATAACGCCTGCAAACCGCCCCAGTGTGAAAGGAGTCTTAGAGTGCCCCAGCTCTGGATGAAGGAGCACCGGGGGGGGGGGCACCTTTCGATGGCAGCATTGCCAGTCTGACAGGACAGGGGGGGTTAGATGTACTAGTAGATTTAGACTAATGCCGCGTACACACGACCGGTTTTTCCGTCAGAATAAACTCTGACGGTTTTTCCGACGGAGTTCCGCTTAAACGGACTTGCCTACACGGTCACACCAAAGTCCGATTGTTTAGAACGCGATGACGTATGACGGGACTAGAAAAAGGAAGTTCAATAGCCAGTAGCCAATAGCTGCCCTTGCATCGTTTTTGGTCCGTCGGAATAGCATACAGACGAGCGGTTTTCCCGATAGGAATTTATTCCGTTGGAAAGATTTAAAACATGTTCTATTTCTAGGTCCATCAGAATTTTCGAAAGAAAAAAGTCTGATGAAGCCTACACATGATCGGAATGCCCGACGGAATGATTCCGTCGGACCTTTTCTGCCGGAAAGTCCGTTCGTGTGTACGCGGCATAACAAACTGCGGGACCCGCGGACGTGTAGCATTAATCCTAATGGTACGCCGCCCACACTGGAAATCTCATCCGTACTGGAAACCTCGAATCCCATGCAGGCTGCTAATTAAAAAAATAGTACAGGGACTTCTTTCCTGCGTGTCGCGGGGCACGGCAGTCTATTCAAATGAATGGGCTCTCGTGCCCACGCAAGCACTGACCCGCACGGCTGCACAAGTGTGAACCCAGCCTCAAACCTCCTCCTATGGTTATGTAGAGCACCTCATCCTTCCAGAAAGGTTATCCCATCTGCACAGCCAGTGGTACACTCTTGGTGTTTGAAGTATTGTTCTTGTAAAGCAAGATCCAGCACAGGATTACTGCCTTGGACTATTTTCCTATTTGGACTGGATTATTATTTTTTCACCTTTGTTTCTATCTATTATTTATTCTTTATATGTTGGATATATTATTTGCACTTATATTTCAATAATGTGTGTTACTTATTATTGTTAGCAAGGCAAAATACAGTGGGTATGAAATGAAAGATATAACACCAACATGTCAGAAAAAAAAAAAAATCAAAAACAGAATCACAGAGTTGGAAAAAGGATCACCCCCCTTGTGTCAGTATTTTGAACCACCTTTTGCTTTAATTCGAGCCTTTAGTGTGTTGGGATTTGTCTCTACTAACTTTACACATCTTGACATTAGAATATTTTCCCACGCTTCTTTGCAGAACTGCTCAAGTTCAGTTAAATTTGGTGGTGACCGTTTGTGGACTGCAGTCTTCAAGTCATTCCACAGATTTTCAGTGGAGTTTAAGTCTGGGCTCTGACTAGGCCATGCAAGAAAATTCACCTCTTTCTCCCTCAACCAATGTGTGCTCATTTTTGCTGTGTGCTTTGGGTCATTGCCATGTTGGAAGGTAAACCTTCTTCCCATTGATAACTTTCTGACGGAGGGCAGCAAATTTTCCTCGCGCTTTTGCCAGTATTTTGCCCCATCCGTTTTTCCTTCTATCCTGACAAGTGATCCAGTCCCTGCTGCAGAGAAACACCCCCATAACAGTATATTATAACCTCCATGCTTTACTGTAGGAATGGTGTTATTTGGATGGTGAGCTGTATTGGATTTCCACCAGACACATCGTTTGGTATTGAGGCCAAATAATTCAATTTTAGTCTCTTCTGACCAAAACACTTTTTTCCATGTGGCCTCAGAATTGTCAAGCTGTGTTTTCGCAAAGCTCAGTGGTGACTGCATGTAAATTTGCTGTCCCCTCAAAATAACTTAACACACAACCATTATTTTGTAAACCGCTGGCTACAAAAGTGAGTACACCCCTAAGTGAAAATGTCCAAATTGGGCCCAAAGTGTCAATATTTTGTGTGGCCACCATTATTTTCCAGCACTGCCTTAACCCTCTTGGGCATGGAGTTCACCAGAGCTTCACAGGTTGCCACCGGAATCCTCTTCCACTCCTCCATGATGACATCACAGAGCTGGTGAATGTTGGAGACCTTGCGCTCCTCCACCTTCTGTTGGAGGATGCCCCACAGATGCTCAATAGGGTTTAGGTCTGGAGACATGCTTGACCAATCCATCACCTTTACCCTCAGCTTCTTTAACAAGGCAGTGGTCATCTTGGAGGTGTGTTTGGGGTCGTTATCATGTTGGAATACTGCCCTGCGGCCCAGTCTCCGGGGGGAGGGGATCATGCTCTGCTTCAGTATGTTATAGTACATCTTGGTGGCTACCATGTTAAGCATATTTATCTACTATATCAGGATCACTTGGTCCCATGTTTATTGTCTCTTTATACTGAGATAGTTCAACAGAATCTTCTTCTCCCGCTGAAGGTAACACCAAATCCAAACTTTCATAGCACTTGACTCATATAAAATCATTTAATTGAATCACAGGCTTTGTGAGTATCTAAAACAGTCGGCTCTGGGACACAGCTCAGACCCATGGGACCCTAGGATTATGTTTACATCCTGTGACAGTCCCGCGGGATCCAGGATGGTTGGGAAGTATGGTACTAACCCTCCTTGTAACCCTAACACTAATCTTTTCTGATGTAAACTTATCTTCTGGTTTATATGCGTACCTCTCCTGGGCTGAGATCCTCTGCACCAAAAATCAACCTATGCTTTGGCTAAATTAAGGACTGTATAACTTTAAATTGGCCTTACCTGTGAATCCTAGTATCCAGTGTTAGGGTCAATGTAAGCATTAGAGGTAAAAGTTTAGTGTTAGAACTTAGGTTACATTATAACTGTACCTGTGGTGTAGTTACAGGTATATTGTACCTTTTCCTGCCCTCAGTCCCTCTTTATACCTACCTGTGCCCAATCCAGTGAGATATCATCAATTAAGTTGTTACATGGGGAGGGGACCTGGTATTCTGTGAAAGGAGAGAAGAGGCACTGATGCCCTGGGCTGGGGTGGCACTGATGCTCTGTGGAGGGGGGGCACTGATGCTCTGCAGAGGGAGATTGTGGGGGTCATCGGTGTTCAGTGGATTCCTTATCTGTCCCCACGCTCTGCATCCTGCGCCACTGCCTCCCTCTGCTGGAACTACAGTGCTCATGTTCGGCAGGAAATCACTCTGCCCAACACATCATAAAGTAGCTGAAGCTGGAAGATTAGTGTTACACAGGGGTTAGTGTCATACCCAACAACCATCCCGGATCCAGCGGGACTGTCCACTAAAAAATCCCTTTATCCCACAGATCCAGGCTGTGTACCACTGTTAGCTAGGTGCTGGAAAGCTCATTCCAGCACCTGGCCAGCAGTGGTACACAGCCTGGATTCATGGGATACTGGTATTTTTTAGTGGACAGTCCCGCAGGATGCGGGATGGTTGGTGGATATAGCATTACCCCCCTTTAAAACCCTATTGTAAACTTAACTCCTGATTGCATACTTGCCTCCCCTACACTGAAATCCTCTTCATTGGAAATCAGCCATGCATGTTTTTTTAGATGCCTTAGCTAAACCAGTGGCTGCATAACTTTGAGACTGGCCTCTGCTGGCTATACAATATTAGATTTTCAAATAAAAATTTGTAAAAAAAATTTGTAAGAACGGTCATGCAAAAATTCTCAGTACATTTAAAAGCTCGACATATCTTGCTTGAAAGCAGTTTAAAATCGTATTTGCTTTTAACATTCAATTTTGTATTGAATGGATTTTTCCACATGAAAACCACATACACTTTTAGAAATTCATTAGAGAAAAATGTTACCAACTTGCGCCTTCAAATTTTCCCGCCACTGCAGTTGAATGTTCTTAAAACAAGACATTTTGAACAAAATTCTACTAGTGTATACCCAGCTTTACCTGTGAGGCCTGGTATCCAGTGTTGTGGTCTAGGGAAGTGTTAGAGGTCAAAGGTTTAGCATTAGGATCATAGGCGTGCGCACAGGGTGTGCCGGGTGTGCCCAGGCACACCCTAATCACCCTGCGCACATTAGTGTTATCGCTCTGTGTAGCAGTAGTAACAGGGAAAGATCTCCCTCTTACCGGCTCTGCCATAAGAGAAGTGTTTATGCTCTTCTCTTTCACTGTGCCGGCAGGGAGATCAATGTGACGGGGTCATATATATGTAGACACCCGCACACACATGTGTGTCTGAGCTTAAGGGTGCACACCCTAATGCAATAGGCTGCGCACACCTATGATTAGGACATTGTAACCTTTGATGCAGTTACACCTATGTTGTACCTTTTTTTGCCCCCATAGATAGGAACATATGTCACCACCACACTACAGTTCTAAGTCAATAGTCCAAACGTGTTTAAGGCAGTGGCATAACTAGAACCTTCAGAGCCCCTGTTTAAGAAACCATGAAGGGCACCCCTGACCCTGATGCCAGGGCCCGGTCTGTTACTTTTGTGGAGTTCTGCCAGTGATGTCAGTAGTTTTTTTTATTTTTGTTATTTTATATTTATTTATTTTTTTTACCATTTTTTAATTTTATTTTTACAATATTATTTTTATTTATTTTTTTACAATTTTTTAGGAGTCCTACTGGGGGTGAAATATCAAGGGTCTAAACAGATCTCTGGTGTTCCACCATTTGAGACAGAGAAAGAAGACTAAGGACACAGCCCTCAATCTCCTTCTCTGCAGCCTAAACTGCACTGAACGAATGGACAGGAATAGCTCTTTACAGAGCTTCCCCTCCATTCACATACTGAAACATAGTAAACACAATTTACTGTTTCATTATGAATGGACTGAGTCAGTGATTCCATTTAGAAAAGCAAGGGGCCGGTAAATGACACATTTACCGCCCCCTTTCCCCACTCTCCATCCTGATAAAAATTTCCAGCAGCAGCCAGCGGGAGAGGGGGAGAGGGAGAACTTGGCAGAGCTGCGGGGGGGGGGGGTGAGGCGGGGGCAGGAGACAGCACAGGGGGGCTTGAGAGAACATGGGGAGCAGCAGAAGGAAACTGGATAAACTGCACCCGTAGGCATTCAGCGGCTGCAGAAGGAAAATGTACAGATTGGTTCCTCTATATGCAGCCGCCCTCGTCGCTCCTTCTATCCAAGCAAACAGGGAGGGCGCGGGCTCCCGGCAGCATGGGGTGGGGGCGCAATTGAGACCCCTGCGACCCCTGGAGGTACGCCACTGGTTTAAGGTAATCACAATAAATGCAGGTGCAACGTTTTGAGGCCACGTAGGATTTCTTGACAAAAAGGCCCTAGGTGATCTTGAAATGTAGCGCCTGCACTTATTGACTATTGATTATGGATCCATGGTGTGTTGGCGACATGTGTTATTTATCTCTACTGATATGGGTCAACCCACTTGCATTCTTCACAGCAGGCCTGCCCCGTCCTCTTCCTGCTGCTAAACTTCTGGCACTGTGGGGGTTAACAGCTTTGGGTCTCCAGGCTCAGCTGCACTAAAGATGAAATGACTGGGACACGCCTCCTCCTGCCCTTTTCATCCAATGAGAAAAGTTCTTTCATTGATTACACTGCCTGTGAACGGAGGAAAGAATCCTGTAGCTGATCAGAGTCTCCCCCATTCACAGATCCTGTTACAGGCAGTGCAAGAACTTCTCTCATTGGAGGAGGGGACAGGAGGGGGTGTGTCCCAGTCAGGTTATCTTTAGTGCAGCTGAGCCTGGAGACCGGAAGCCGTTAACCCCCCACAGTGCCAGAAATTCAGCAGCAGGAAGAGGACGGGGCAGGCCTGCTGTGAAGATTTCTACAGAATCCAGCAGCCTGCATATGGTGGGACAACCTTCAGTTTAGGTAAGTAATGGAACCAAAGCTGTAGAGGAAACAATGTTTTTTTAGCTAAACTTCAGCTTTACATTTCCCCAGAGCCCCCCCCCTACCAATCTTACACCCACCTAACCCCAACCCAGTTTGTACTCTTCATAATTTCCAGACATATTATTTACAGAGAGAATTCCAAACAGTGATACTTTGTATCTTAACTCCACTTCCTTCCCTTGTATTCCATGATGTGCATCCTCCGGAGTTCAGAGATGAATATACTTTTGTTTCTACAACCTGAGACATTTGGGGAAATCCCA